>JBBPBR010000005.1:31152462-31185209 GCA_037974775.1 Cicer pinnatifidum | reverse complement strand
ATTATTTTTTATATATATATATATATATATATATATATATATATATATATATATATAAACTTAGTTTAGTCTATTTAAAAAAATGTAAAATGTGCTATTTAAATGGTTTAATGTAAAATAGACTTTAAGGGTAGGCCGAGAAAAAATTAAGCATAGTTCAACCTTAAGTCTTTCAAAGTCTAGTATGTCGTGTTATATTTTCATCTCTAATTGCAATGATAATATCGAAAATAAGAGTTTTAGCTATTAATACATGTTTGAAGATTAATTATTTTACTTACTCTATTTTGTTAAATATGAATCTTAAAATATTAATAACATTTTGAAAATAAAATTATATTTAAAGAAGTTTAAAATTTGAATTTGAATAATTATTAGTTGCTCGAATAAAATGAAAATAATAAGAAAAAAAAATTAAGTGTATATGTGTAAATGGCATGGTCCATATGTTAGAGTGAAAATAAAAAATAAAAAAAAAAATGTTCAATCCCTATGTATAAGAAGAAGATGAACTCTAATATAACGTGAGAGAATGTAAACAGAACAATGTCAGGGGAGGGAAAGAAAGACATAGCATATCAAAATCGACTTCGGTAATTGATAGTTGTCAAGAAAACTCATTCTAAATTTTTCCTTTATGACTTTCGTAATTTTACACTAAAACAATATTGTGAACAGTGACCAAATTATACATCAATTTAATTTTCTGCATTGGGAATGTTTCTTTGAGCCAATTAAGAAATTTATCTTCTAGAAAGTATTTTCATATTTTTTCTAACATGTAATCATAAATTGTGGAGTTGGGTTGATTATAGAATGAACAATCAAAGGAATAGAGGATTTTCTCTTGATGATTCAGATTATCATGTAAAAGCTTCGAAATAAGGTAAGAGATGAGACAATATTTGAGTTTATTAGCATATTATATTGTAAAATAAATAGAAAAATCGTATTTTGAAACAATTTATGTGGGGCTTGCTATATACGATTATATCTCTATTTAGTAATTGTAAGATTCAATACCAATTATCTAGAACTTGGCAATTGAATTCATAAACCTTAATAAAACATAGGCAAATATATAATGTAATAATAATTTGAATCATAAAAAACAACTGCAAACTACATTCACAATATAGTTTACAACATCTTTTAGTAGATTCATAAAATAATATTATAACTTAAATTGATTTTCAAACTAATAAATCGGGACCAATTCTCTGGTGCTCAGCTCGTATCTTGGTTTCCTCAAGCTGCTAATATAAAAATTAAGTGATGACATAAAATGTCAGTGAGTTCTGTAAATAAAGGGAGGAGTAGTTTAAAAATATTTATTTCATAAATATGAATAAAAACATGAAATTATGATGCATTTCATGATGAAACTCTTAACTTCAATTTTTAATAAAACCTTAACTGAAATCATTATTTCATTATTATTCTAAAAACTATGCATGACCTCAAATATTTTTCTTGAAACAAGGAAAAGTCGTCCAATATCTTGATGTTGGTCACCAAGATAATTGAGTCCATATTGGTAAAAGTGGTTTGGTCAAACTTCAACTAGCATCACAGTGGTTCTCCTCTACCTGTTGTTCCATGCCTGAAACAAACCTAAATGTCCCACTATGAATTAGGTCATGCATGATAAGATTAATTAGAATGCAATGCACATGAGATGTTATGTATTCAATGCCTTGATAATATTATGTTTACAATGCATCATCACTCCATAACATTTATAATAACTTAACAATATATCGAAAATCAATTATGAATTTAATCCTAAGTCCCTAATCAGAGTTAGAACTAGAGGCAAACATAGCCAGAGGCGGAACTCCTGGCCATTGGTGGTGTATTTTGGACTAACATATCAGAGGCAACATGAACAGAGGCAAACTTTGATCTGAGACAAACTTTAACCAGAGGTAGCATAACAAGAAGCACATAGGTTAGAGGGAGCATAATCAGAGTCAGGGGATATGTGACCAAATATAGAGAAAGAGGATACATGTCAAGAGGCAGAATAAGAGGATTCATGTCTAGGGATGAAATTAATGGATATGCATATAGAGGTAGAATAAAAGGATATGTGTCTAGAGGCTGAATCAGAGGATAGATATCCAAAGGCAAAATTTGAGGATACGTGTCCAGAGACAACTTGATCAGAAGGACTTGGATCTGATGCAGCTTGATCAGAGGACATTTTAAAATCATTTGGGTGCAGTTTCAAATCATCGATATGCTAAAAGTTCCATTTCCATACGCTCTACATTCTTCTAACCCATTATGCCCCAATAACAATTTCTAACAACAAGTAAAAAAATTTAGTGAATGAATTCCCATAACCCTCATGCTAAAAGAAGTTAATGTAGAAGCACTCACATTAATGGCATTAAGAAGAAAAAGATTACGGTCCAAAGCAACTCTGAGCTCTTTTTGAAGCACTCACGTATTTGAGTTTATTCGCAAGGAGTAAGAGATAGATTCCCGAATGCAAGGTTGTCAGGCAGATTTAGGGGACTTTAGTGAACTTCTAGTCTTGAAAGATTTGAAATAGAAGGTGAACACTAACTATTGAAAATATATTTATGATCTTTATATTTATTACATATCATGTAAATAGGGATAATATATCCCATATTTATTTTTGTATTTATTGCATTGTGCCTATATAAAAGTGACTCCGTTGTGTAGTTCAAAAACACGGTTTCACCATATGTCTCTCATTTTCTCTTATTCAACATGGTATCTAGAGCATATTATGAGAGACAACCATATACCATGATTACCCCAGGACCCACTATCATTCGGCGAGATTTCTTCGATAAATCGTGTCCCAATTCTGATTTACCCCTTTTTTGTCACTTTTTGTATATTTTTCAGCAAATCAGTCGCAGTATTGTTCATCGTGTAGCATTGTTCATCACGTCGACATTGTTCATCGTGTGCAGTACTATTCATCGGAAGAAAAAAAATTATTTCGCCACAGTTTCATTGTTGGTTTTAGGTAATGGCTTATTGATTATTGCTACTTATGAAGATTTTCTTCGGTGGGTAGAGTATTGTCAGAACTCAAGTTCCGACGTTTCAGCTACACAAAGTGGTAATTCACTTGTTTGCATCTCACCTTCTCATAGCCCATGGATTCTCAATTTTGGTGCACTTGACCACATTACTGGTAATAAGGCTCTTTTCTTCTCTCTCACAAATTCTGGTTATTTATCTAGGGTAGTCTCAACCAATGGTTCCCAAACACAGTCTCAAGGGATCGACATTGTCCAAATCCTCCCTACTCTATTAGCTACATATGTCTTTTATGTGACTGGATGTCCATTTAATTTAGTTTCTATCAATCGATTCACTCGTTCTCATGATTGTGTTGTCACATTTACTAATTGCAATCTTGCTCTGCAAGATCGGATATCAAGACGACAAATTGGTGTCATAAGTGAGTCTAATGGCCTTTATTATCTCTCAAATCCATCAACGGCATGCCCTACCACATATTCTCCTCTTACTATACATGCTCAATTAGGTCATTCGAGTCTTCCTAAACTTCAACAGTTTGTACATAATCTAACCAAATTATCTAGCTTAAATTGTGAGTCGTGTCAGTTAGGGAAACACACTCGTAGTCATTTCCCTAATCGAGCTAATAAACAAGCTCCGTCTCCGTTTGCTTTAGTTTACTCAGATGTTTGGAGTCCTTCTCGTACTATTTCCACTTTTGAGTATAAATATTTTGTTACCTTTATCGATAATTTTTCCCGTTGTACGTTGTTATATTTCATGAAAAATAGGTGCGAACTATTTTCTATTTTAGAACAATTTTATAAGAAAATTAAAATTCAATTTGGCGTATCCATTCGCACTTTGTGCAGTGATAATGCCCATGAATATTTATCCCATCAATTTCAAAATTTTATGACCTCTAATGGTATTCTTCATCAAACATCCAGTGCTCATACACCTCAACAAAATAGGGTAGTCGAATGCAAAAATCGACATCTTATTGAAACCACTCGTATTCGCCTTCTTCATGGTAATGTACCATCTCGCTTTTGGGGCGATGTTGTTCTAATGGCGTGTTATCTTATAAATCGCATGTCTTCTTTTGTTCTTGATAACAAAGTCCCTCACTCAATCCTCTTCCCTCGTACCCTTTTCCACTCACTTGCTCCTCGTGTCTTCGGGTCTACATGTTTTGTCCATAATCTCACTTATGGTCTTGACAAACTTTCAGCTCGATCACCAAAATGTGTCTTTCTTAGTTATCATCAGTCCCAAAAATGTTATCGTTTTTATTCTCCTACTCTTCAACGATATATCATATTGGTTGATGTAACATTTTTTGAGTTTGTTACATACTATGAGTCAATTCCTGACCCTTTGTCTGCAATTATTCTTGTGGACGTACCAAAGTTTATTTTAACTTCTCTTTTACCACAAGCACCTCTTACGTATGTCCCACCTGAGAAACCTCTCGTGGCCCATCCCGTTGTCCCACTCGAGAATCTTCTTATCAATCCTATAACTATACAACCTCTTTAGACATACTATCGTCATCAAACCACCATCGGTTATACATGTCCCTACACTAATTCTTGAAATCGATATCATTTCAGATGCTCCTTCGCCGCCACCTCATCCTTTATTGAATCTGACCCTTAATATTCCTATTTCTATTCATAAAGGTATATGTCCTACTCGTATCTCATCCCCTTATTACTTTTGTTTGAGTTACCATCGTCTTTCTCCTTTGCGTTATACTTGTTTGTCTTCCTTGTCTTTTCTTTCTATTCATATATCTCCATGTGAAACTTTATCCCACCTAGAGTGACGAGATGTGTGCACTTCAGAGTAGTGTTACTGGGGAATTGGTTCCTTTACCATCTAGAAAGTATTTAGTCGGATGTAGCTGAATTTATACGGTGAAACTTGGTCCTGATGGTAAGATTGATCGTTTTAAAGCTCGTTTGGTGGAAAAAGGGTACACTCAAATTTTTGGCCTCGATTATAGTGATACTTTCTCCCTTGTGGCTAAGATGGCCTCTATTAGACTAGTCATGTCTAATGCAACCATCAGACATTGGTCTATGCACCAACTTGACATTAAAATTGTTTTTTTGCATGGTGACCTTGAAGAAGAAGTGTATATGGAGAAATCGTGTGGGTTTGATGCTTAGGAGGAGTCATCTACCATGCTTTGTCGACTTCAGAGATCTCTCTATGGTCTTAAATAGTCTCCTTGAGCTTGGTATGGCAAATTTAGCACAATAGTGCAACAATTTGGTATTTCCAATGCCACTCAAACCAAGAGTGCATTTACTTGATTGTCTATGCAGATGATAGTGTCATAAATAGTAGTGATCATTAGGGCATACTCCACTTGAAACAACATTTATCTCATCAGTATCAAACTAAAGATCTTGGCAAGTTTCGCTACTTCTTGGGTATTTAGGTAGCTCAATCTAAGGACGACTTAGTAATTTCACAAAGGAAGTATGCCATGGATATTTTTGAAGACACGGGTTTAATGAATGCCAAGGCAGTTGAGACTCCTATGGATCCAAATCTCAAACTTTTACCTAATCATGGAGAGCCATTTTCAGATTCAGGAAGATATAGAAGATGTCTCCTTGTTGCAAGTGCGCAAACTCCAACTTTTTCAGTCTTCTGCCTTTTTTTGGATAGCACTTGTCCAAAAAGGACACTTCAAAGTGTTCTCAATTCACAAGGGTTCCTTGAGTATGAAGATAATTCCTTGCACCCCTCCACTAATACTCCGCCTCACCCTTTAGTAAATGGGAAGCAAACACCACTTTATGTTTTTCAATACATGGGACTACTTCAAATTTCATCTTAATCTCATCCAGCCAAGCTTGGGACTGTGAAGGATTGTGGTTGCCATGGAAGGTTGAAGGATACAATTTAAGAAAATCATAAAATACCCTATTGGCATTTTGAGTGCTATCTCTTTCATTTCCATTTATTCAACCAAATTATGGATTGTTGGGGGTTTGCATTTGAATAGTGTTCGTCAGCCTTTCCAAGGGTGCAACAGTAGGTGGTTGTATCATACTTATGCATACCATACACCAAATACTATTTTGTAGTAAAAGAAAACTATTTTAATTCCTAAACCATAACCCATAGTCCTATTGAATTGATCTGGCTCTAATACCAAAATGTATGACCCAATACCAATTATCTAGAACTTGGAAATTGAATGTATACACCTTAATAAAACAAAAGCAAATATAATTGAATAATAACTAGAATCATAAAACACAACTGAAAACTACATTCAAAATATACATTACAACTTGTTTTGGTAGATTCATAAATTAATATAATAACTTGAACTAATTTAATTCTTTAACAAATTGTCATTACATAATATAATTCAATACATCATAATTTTAAATCAAATAAGTATGTACCAATCCTCAGGTGCTCAACTCATATCTTGGTTTCCTCCAACTGCCAATATAAAAACTAAAGGAGTGAGATAAAACCTTAGTGAGTTCTGAAAAATAAAGCGGTATGTTTACATAAAAACATGAAATTATGTTGCACAACATGATAAAGATTTTTCTGCTTTAGGGTATGTTTCTTTTACCCAATTAAGAAATCTACCTTTTAGATAGTATCCTCATATTTTTTCTAACTTGTAACCATAAATTGTCGAGTTGGATCGATTTTTGGATGAGCAATCATAGGAACAAAGGATTTTCTCTTGATGACTCGGATTATCATGTAAAAGCTTCGAAATAAGATAACATGTGAAAGAGTGTTTGAGTTTATTAGTATATTATATTATGAAATGAATGGGAAAGCCTTATTTTGCAACAATTTATGTGCAGCTCTCTATATACGGTGGTAGCTCTATTTAGAAATTGTAAGATCCAATACCAATTATCTAGAACTTGGCAATTGAATTCAAGCACCTTAAAAAAACAGAGGCAAATATAATGTAATAATAACAAGAATCATAAAATACAACTGAAAACTGCATTCACAATATAATATAATAATAATTACAACTTGTTTTGGTATATTCATAAATTAATATTACAACTTGAACTAATTTTAAAACTAATAAGTCTGAATCAATCCTCTGGTGCTCAACTCGTATCTTGGTTTCCTATAGCTACTAATATAAAAATAAAGTGGCGAGATAAAATCTCAGTGAGTTCTGAAAATAAAAGGAGGGGTAGTTTAAAAATATTTCTTCTATAAATATGCATAAAAACATGAAATTATGATACATCTCATGATAAAACTCTTAACTTCAATTTTTCATAAAAGCTTAACTGAAATCATTATTTCATTATGGTTTTGAAAATTATGCATGACCTCAAATATTTTCCTTGAAACAAGGAAAAGTCATCCAATATCTTGATGTTGGTCACCAAGATAATTGAGTCCATATTAGTAAAGGTGGTTTGGCTAAAGTCCAATCAACGTCACAATGGTTCTCCTCTTCCTGATGTCACACTATGAATAAGGCAATGCATGATATGATTAATGAGAATGTAATGCACTTGAGATGTTATGTATTCAATACGTTGATAATATTATGTTTGCAATGCATTATTACTCCATAACATTTATAATAACTTAACAATATATTAAAAATAAAGTGGGAATTTATAATAACTCCATAACATTTTTAATAACTTAACGATATATTGTATTTTGAAGTAACAGACCAGAGGCAGCATGACTAGAGGTAAACTCTAATCAGAAGCAAAAATACTTTACTCAAAATCCTTAGGCTTTTGAAAAACCCTAAAGGCAAAATACTTAGGCTTTTGATACAACAACATGAGGCAAAAAATCCCAAAGTTACATAATGACACCTAGAAACAAAACTATAGAGGCGTTTATGAAAGAGAATCCAAGGCACACAGATTTGCCTTCAATAAAAGGATTCGTACATTAAACTACAATTCTTTACTCAAAATTTTATGAGTTCTTAAATTTCCAATACAACAATCATGCAATGATCAAACAAACAACATGCATGACATTTTAAAATCACTAGGGTGCAGTTTCAAATCACCTATATGCTAAAAATTCAATTTCCTCATGCTCTAAGTTCTTATAACCCGTAATACCCCCAAAACAGTTTCTTACAAGAAGTAAAGAGTTTCGGATAAACCTCATGCTATAAAAATTTAATGTAACAGAGCTCACAGAAATGGCACTAAGAACAAGAAAATTATGCTCCAAAGCAGCTCTAAGCTCCACTTGAAGACAGGTTTCCTACATCACTTATTTGAGTTGAATCATAAGGAAGAAGAGATAGACTCTCACATGCAAGTTTGTTGGGCAGCTTTAGGGGACTTTAGTGAACTTCTAATCTTGGAAGATTTGTAAGAGAAGAAAAAATGGAGGATTTGGAAGAGAATGTAAATTGTAACAATGGGGTTACCCTTCAGACAAGTTACAGGAATGAGAAGAAAAAAATGAGAGGATGAGGTAGTATTTTTTTTTTAAAAGGATAAAATAATGGGAAAGAAGGAAATTCAACTTTTTGTCCCTTAGTCATTCTCCATATTACCTTTTTTCAATTAATATTTTGATTAAAATTCTTTATATCTAAGTTAATGTAATAATATTTTGACTTCCTTTTTTTTAACATATTTTAATTAAATGGGTTATAAACTTTTATAAAGTGTGTGATTTAATTATGCGAATGTGAGATATAAATAAAAGAAAGTTGTTCTATGTCTTCAAAATTTTAATTATAATGATATATGTGTGAAAGTTTGAATTTTTATGTTGTATGTGATGAAAGTTAGAATTTTTATGATGTATGAGATGGACATTTCAATTTTTATGATTACTTTCTTATGATGACATGATTTTTATGATATGTGTAGTGAAAGCTTTGATCTTTATGATAGTTGTTATAAATATATGATATTTATTATATGTGTGGTGAAAGCTTTAATTTTCATGATAGCCGTTTATGAATATATAATTTTCATTACATGTGCTTGTGTGATAGGTCTCATACATTTAAGTTAGTAGTAAATTAAAGTGTTAAAATTTCCAATAAAAAAATAATATGTAGGTAGAAGATCATATTACTAGAATGTTGGTGGTAGATTTTATGGTAGAAAGGTATGTTATTTGATTTCTAATCAAATTGATTAAAAAGAAAAGTAAGTTAATTTTGAAAAAATAAATAGTTAGAAATTTTAACTTGGTTAGAAATGATTTGCAAAGTGTTGGAGGATTTAAGATTCTTTTTCATGATATTTATGGATGTAGAAATGCTTTTGAAGCTGTAGAAATTTATATGTAAATCAATCTCACTGCGACCAACTTCATTATATTCTTAAATGAATTTTCTATTACCAGTAAACGTTTCAAAAATTTCTAAGCTCATTTGACCCCTCATTCGTATTTTTTATCCAGACATTTGTATTTTTTAAACAAATTTGATTATGTATATAATAAATTGAATTTTTATGTATTGGTTTTTTAAAAATAAAAATATGGGAATCTTCATGTATATGTAGATATGTTATGTGTCATATATTAAAATTTCATTTATTTAGATAAGTTTTAACATGTGAAATAAACTTTGCACTAAACAAATGTGGTTTGTGAAGTTGAAAATATAAATTATGGGTTTGACTATGTTTAGTATATTAATTACAACTGAAAGTGTATTTATCTTTTTGAAAGACTCTTTTTCGAACAGAAACTAGACTCATTTATCTACATTTTTAGAACAAACATTACAAATTTAAAGTAGTATTGATATGTTAAAATAGGTTACAAGTTGACCAAATAGAAGTTCTTTCTTTTTATACATACGATGTTTTTTCATAGAAACTAAAGCACGTGATTTACTTTTTGTCAAATTAAAAAAATAATTTTGAAAACTATTCAAACTAAGCTTTCCATAGAGTTGTTGATTTTTTACACTGTTTTATTGGGTTCAACTGTGAATGGTTATGTCTCACATTGATTATAAATGTGAAAAATTTTGAATATATAAGAGAGGTGCTCATATACTTAATGTTTCAAGGTTTTGGTTTAAGATGCAGTGTCAAAGTCTCTTGCGGTCCTAGAGAATTTGGCTCATTGTCACTCATGTGTCTCCGAACTCCCAAACATGTTTGCCATTTTAATAAAATTGGAGAAGGTTATTTTAAAGTGCAGAAATTTATTGATCCAAACATAAACTATAAATTTTGGTGTTAGTGATTTGATTTCTAAAATAATTTTGAACTTTGGAAATAGAATAATGTGTCAATTCTTTAAGTGTATGATAGATTTTAAATACATTAATGCTAGTTATTTTGAGAGATTATTTTGATTGAGAACTTTAGTATTCTTTAATTAATTATTTAAAAGAAGTCAAGTTAATTATTTAGTGTCGTAAGTAGGATTTGGAGTGATGAATCTTGATATTAAATGAGTGATTAATTAATTTGCGAAAGTATAGAGTATACAAAACATAGATTGATGTGAAAGGACTGTAATAACAATGGTGCTATAATTGTATTGTTCTACATGTGATATTACATGATGTTGTTTATGTTGTGTTTCAGTACATACTTTATATGAGTTATACTTCTTTTTGATTTATAGTGGAACGGTATTTGTATGTGTTGGATTGATTAGCAACAAGATGTTACTATTTGTATAACTTTGTTTCTCAACCAAGCAGGTTTAGGGCAAGTCAGTGATAAGACTTGAATCCTTCTTGAGAGTAGTCCTATTTTGGTTTTTAACAAATGTGAAATATTCATGCATACATAATGCATCTCAAAACATTATTCAAGCGGAGTATTGGGCACAAAACTCCAAATGAGATTTTTTTTTATCCAAGCGAGACAAGTTTCCTAACAAAACTCCAAGTTTCCTAATCTTTATTTTTTATACAATGAAATCTTGTGATCATATGCATTACCATATAGATTAGCAGATAAAATCTAGTGATCATATGCATTAACATATAGATTATACAATGAAATCTTGTGATCATATGCATTAACAATGAAATCTTGTGATCATATGAAATCTTGTGCACTTTGGTTGTTTCTTAATTGTGTTAATGTGTTGTACTTGATTAATTTATTATATGATATTAACTTAAATTGTACAATTATATTATAGATATGCATTCCTATTTGCATTGTATTTGTTATTTGAAGATAATCCTTAATTCTCAAGATGATGCCAGGGAGGTAAGTAGATCTAGTTGATGAAGAGGTGAGTAGAATGGTGGTGTGTAGTAGAACGGTGATGTCAGGGAGGATGATGACTAATATTTTTTCACATTGTGTTAGTGTTAACCTTGTTGAGAGAAATATTCACAAGCATTCTAAACGATGCAAACAAGGTTTTGTCGTGGGTTCTAGTTTTTATTTGTAGTTGCAATGACTCAAATTTTATTGAGAAAGTTAAGAAAGGGGAATTGATTATTTGGTTTAGAGAAAATTAGTATTTTACTTTAGTCTTGTTTTTTATTAAAAAAAAAACACAATTTTCACATTTTGAGTATGTATGTACATGTTAACGCTTAAAAGGTATTGACTTATGATAGTGTGTTGTACTTTTTTAACTAACTATATGATGTTAATTTTAATTGTACAATTATATATATATATATATATATATATATATATATATATATATATATATATATATATATATATATATATATATATATTGTTTGTTATTTGGAGATGACACTTACTTTTGGATAAATGATTTTCGAAATGTATTTTTTCTTTGGTAGTAACGTCAGGTGGGTAAGTTGATCTAGTATATGAAGAGGCGAACAAAACAGTGGTGCTCAATTGGAGTGTCTGATATTTTTTGATAATGGTGTTAGCCTTGTTGGGAGAATTTTACGCAAGAGTCTAATCAAGTATAGATTTAGAAAATGGTGAGATGTGATTCCTTTCTATGAGGACTTCAGACACTCTAGTGATACTAGAAACTGAAAGGAGAAATCAAAGAAGCAGATCATTTGTTACGAGTGCAAGGAGCCATGACATTTAAAAAAAAAAAAAAGAGTATCCAAAGCATGAGAAATGAAGCTCCAAATAGAAAGATTTCATATGGAAAAAGATGAGTCTCATGGCAACATGGGATTACTTTTATGACTTATCATATGAAGAGCAAGAAAACATGGCTCTAATGGCCATTGTGTACATTTAATCTAATGGTGAATCAACAAAGGAAGAAGAAATTGAGGTATTTTCTAATCAAACGTGTGATGAATTAATTACCGTGATAAATGAATTTTAAAGTAAGAGCCAGACAATGTCTTCAAAACTTAAAAACCTAAGGACGGTACGTTATATCTTAATAGAAGAATAGCAATCCCTTGAAAATAATTTTGAAACTATGGAAAGGGTGAATCAGACTTTGAAGATTGATCTTTCAAAATTATCAGAGGAAACTAAATGTAATGATGTTAAGTATGAAAAAATCTTTCAAGAGTTTCTTACAAATGGCATAGATAGGTGTGAGCAACCATATATGACCTATGGAATTAGGTTTAAAGAAATAGAGGAAGATCCTAAAATTAACAAAGCTGGTATTTTATGTTCCTATTATTTAAAGAAATGTCAAGATAAAACAACTTGTCCTAAATGTTAAGATAAAAGAACTTGTCCTATATTGAAAATATGGAAGGACAATAAACCTTTCAGAACTAACAAGTTAAGACCCAAACAAATTTGGGTACCTAAGATCAAAATAATTTATGTAGCACGTGTGCTTAGAAAATCAAGTTGAAACATCAATCATGGTCTCTAGATAGATACTCATGACACATCATAGGAGAAAAGCATATGTTCCAAAGTCTAACCCTCAAGGAATGAGGGAACTTAGGATTTGGAAGAAACCATAAGGGCAAGATCATTGGTACAAGTACAGTAAGTAATGGTTCTTTACTCTCTATTAAAAATTTCATATTTATCAAAGGACTAATGCATAACGTATTGCATGTTATATTCATAACAAGGTTTATATCAAATATATTCTAAATAAGACTCCTTATGAATTGTGAAGAGGAAGAAAACCAACCATTTCTTACTTTCATCAACTTGGTTGTACAAGTTTTATTTTAAACACAAGCTAAAATCTAGGAAAGTTCGACTCAAGAACACAAAAATATATCTTTTTGGGATATTTTGGACGCTCTATGGCACACAAAGTATACATCAAAGAATCAATGAATGTTGAAGACTTTATTCAGGTCATAGTTGATGACAACGAGCTTGACCATAAAAAGTCAAACTATTTGATGATTTTTCAGATATTGAACGTTCAAATTAGAGAAATTAGAGGAAACATATAACTTAAAGGAAACATAAAAATTTACTTTTTATGATCCATAAGATGGCACAAATGAATATGGTAATGCAAACGAATAGAGAATTGCCTCTTGTAGTAAAAGTCAACCAGAACCAAGACAAGGATGAAAGTACAAGTCATCAAATCCTGACACTCTAATAATTATAGATATAAAGGATCCCTTAAAAACTAGATATGCATTCAAAGAACAATTAATTGTTATACTTGTTAGAACTAAGTTGGTTTGAAGAACTACAACTCTTACTTGTTTCGATGATAACAAAATCAATTTGAGGGAAAAATTTAATGCACTAACATTTTGATTAAGTGTGCAGGTCACAGATCAAGTGAATTATATAGTGTTTTATGTCGTATCAACTGATAATTGTACGAAGAAAGAGGAACAACAAGACTTCGCTTCACGCTGCTTTTTTAAGTATGATGTAAGTGCTCTAACACACGCCTCCAGTAACGCGAGCGACGCTTTGTGTTGGCTCTATCCGATATTGCAAGCAATGCTCTAGTTCTAGTGACTCTGAAAATACATGATATGTTTTGTTTCAGTTGTCTCTGCTGAACGTGGATATGCTCTTCCTCTAATAAGATTGACAAAGCAAGTTTTTGTCTGCCATTGATAAGCTTAACAAGTAAGTGATTGTCTACCTCTAATAATCACATCTTCACTTCAAGCATCTAATCGTCTAACTCTGATTTATGTTTTGATGAAAGTCTACACTCCAAAGAAAACAAAGTATATGTACATCCTCTTATGAGCATCCTGAATCTACTACTTGTTTAAAGATCTTAAGACATGTTCTCACCAACGTATTCTCTGCTTCCATACAACTTTAAATTGGATATCGTGAATCAATTACAAGATCAGTTATGGAAAGTTTATGTGGAAAATCAATCTCAAAAGATACAATACGAAACTTCATGAATTATGTTGATTCCATACAATCAAGGTAACGACTTCACTGTACTAAGCTAGAAGGTTGAGAAGATTGAACATAGTCAGTGTGACTAGTAGGTGTTCAAGTGTGAGTTTGATTATGTGGTGAATCAGTGATTTAAATCCTTCATGTTGAGGGGACTAGACAAAGATACCGTGTTGGTGGTGAACCAGGATAAATTGGTAGTTTCTTTCTGCTCTGTTTTTATTTACCTGTTTTTCCTTCTTTACTTAGAGTAGCCATGTGGAAAAAAAATTAAATAGAAAATACAATTCAAACCCTTCGATTTCTTGTGTTTCTCGGTCTACATGACTTCTCTTAGTTACTGAGTCTATCTCCATTTATGAAGCTATATGGCCATGCGGGAAGAGCTAAATCAATTTTTAAGAGGAATGACGTATGTGATCTGGTACCCAAACCCATTGAAACCAAGTGGGTTAAACAAACTCAAGAGAAAGGTGGAGTGGTAAGATATAAAGCAAGACTTTTAGCTCAAGGCCACAATCAAAAGGTACTGACTATACTAAAATCTTTGCTACAAAGTTAGAGGCAATTAGGATTTTACATTCATTTGTTATTACTAATAATTTTATTCTCTGTCAAATGGATGTGAAAAGTGCATTTGTAAATAGTTACATAAATAAAGTGTATGTAAAACAACCTCTTGGTTTTTGAATATTATGAATTTTCAGACCATGTTTTTAAACTTAAGAAACCATTGTATGATCTTAAACAAACTCCTAGAACTTGGTATGTTTGAAAAATATTTTTATAAAAAGTTAGGTGGAGATTACTTTATTTAGAAAATCATTTAAAATTGATATTCTCATTGTCCAAATATGTGTAGATGACATAATCTTTTGATTCTACTAATGCAAAGTTTTGTCAAGAGTTTTATAAGATGATGCAAAATGAATTTGAGATGAGCATGATGAGAGAGCTAACCATTTTCCTTGAAATCCAAATTCAATAAAACTCAAAGTATCTCCATTAATCAAACTAAACATACAAAAGAACTTCTCATTCTCAAAACCGTACTCATCTCCATGAATCTAACTTGTTCATTCGGCAAATATAACAAATAAAAAGTTAAACCAAAATATATATTGATGAATAATTGGTTCACTCATTTATATGATTGTATCTAGACTTGATATTTTCTTCAGTGTATGTTTATGTTCTTGTTTCCAATCTGACCCTATAAATATCACTTAACAATTGTAAAAAGAACCTTTAGATACTAATCAGGAACTACTAACATTAGTTTGTTTTATTAGAAATTTCTTGTGATATAAATTAGTAGGTTACAGTGATGATGATTATGTTAGAGATAAAGTTTATTAGTAAAAGCACCAGTGAAAGTTGTCCCTTCAAGCAAAAGCACCAGTAGATGAAATAATATCACAAATTGGAAAAGTTGAATGTCATTTCTTTCTCAATTTAAGTAGAAATTGATAAAAAAAAATAAATAAAATAAAAATAAAAAAGGTAGAAATTGATGGGGATTTTCCTTAATGAGTGAAGAGACAGATTACGGGCTAAAATTTATCCAAAATGGACAAATACATAGACAATATTTAGACTACATGCTCGGTACAATACTATACTATGTTTAACAAGTGATGTGATATAACTCAAACCTCCCTCCCCCTTTTCCCTTAACAATGTTAAAAGTCAGGTGAGGTTCACAGCAAACTAATTTATCTTCATAGAGCATCCAAAATAAAGGGGGAAGAAAACATTGTAACTATGTAACTATTAGGATGATAGGCTTGTGTCAGGAAGAAAAAGGATATATGGTGCATTAGAGGTTATGCAGCTCTGCAGCCACGCCAACTTTTGCCTGGAACCCACAGCACCGAAAATGCAGAGAAAAGTGAGACATAAAGATCAAGCAAGATCTGGGAAACCAAATGCCATTTACATTTGTGTTTCAGGTTATTATCAACGTCCTCTTCTGCCATTCCCACGGTTCCCTCTCCCACGGCCACGGCCACGACCACGACCACGGCCATTAAACCCTGATCCGTGGGATTTGAGCCCCAAAGATTGAACTCCCCTCTTTTTCTGGGGCCATGCTTCTTTATCATCATCATCATCCTTGTAGGCTGCTTTGCTTCTCGAGGTGAAGGTTATTTCTCGTGATCCTCCAGGACCCAGTTTAACACCACGTGGAATATGAGAGATTTTTTGGTCATCTTTTAGAGCTGCCACTCTATCTCCCATAGGAAGTGATTCCTCTGCTGCAAGTGATTTTCGGCTCCAGAATGCCTCTGCATGCTGCTCATTCTTAATTTCATACATCCTATATCATTTGAAAATGTTCCAGAAATTAACAAAGAACTAAAGTTAGAAACTCCAAATTATTTCATAAACATGCAGAAAATAATCTACTTACATTCTTAGTTACAGAAATTATATTAAATTGAACCTAAAAATATGATGAATCGTCCCATTTATGTACACCATAAAACATAAGGAACCAATCAAATTGGTAACAGATTCTAACCTTGGAACCCGAGTTTTCTGATTCATTTTATCTGCAGCCTCATCTTCTGATGATGCATCAGCATCATCTTCACCTAGACTTAGATCGTCATCAGACATAGGTTCAAAATGTTCCTTTAACAAGGATGTTTGCTTCTTAGCACCCATGGGATGCAAAGCTAAATATTCTTCGGAGGACTCCTTAATCTCAAAATCCTGAAGCCAAATAAGAAGTAATGATTGTCAGAAAGAAACGTTTCTCATTAAAAGACAAAGCACTCATAGCAACACCCCAAAATATAGTCATTCCATTCAAATATTTTTATGTTGCAGTTAAATCTGAATTTTCTGTAGCAAATACTATTAGAAGCATAAGTTCACATCAATCATCCGTAAGAAACATAAAATGAAATTGAGGAAAATCAATCCATGCAAAACATGATATTTTATGTACATATTTACGTACGCCAAAAATTCCAACATTTGTCTATTGAAAATGTATGCCAAAAATTCAATAGATCACTAATAGGGTTGGGACCACATGAGATTTAAATTAAATACCATCCAGCCTGTTGGAAAAAGGTGGGAAGTTGCAGTGTTAAAATGAAGCCAGTTAGGAGTGGTTTGAGCCTTTACTTCTCAGGACAGACAAGGGCAGAGGAGAGAGCATATAAAGTCATTAAAATTACTAAAACATCTAACATATTACAGATCAAATTACCTCATTTGTAAATATAGCTTTAAATCGCTCATCTTGAAGATCTTGCATGCTAAGCCCTTTCTTTTTATTGGATGCCTTTTTAGTTTCTTCATCTTCAGCAGCATCTCCCTTCTCATTTTCAGCAGCATCTCTCTTCTCATTTTCAGCATCTTCACCTTTAAGGAGGCGAGCGGCAAGGTCCCGATTAACTTTGGGTAATTTTCTCTTGATCTGCAACAAAGATGATTGATGCATTGCCATGGATTAATATTCACATTATCAACCACTAACACCCTTAACGATGCAAAATATGAATAGAAAACTAAAATGCTCAGTAAATTAGTCAACCGTAATTCTTGAGGCCCGTTCAGCTTCTAATTTTTCTCGCTTGTTCTGTTCAAAATAAGCTTCAAATTCAAAAGGATCTGCCAACGCTTTTGCCTGCAAGAATTAATACGTGAGATAAGAGAAGGAAAGCAGAATCTAGGTCCGGCAATATCTAAGAAACAACCATTGTGCATTATCTTAATCAAGCAAGATACAATAGATAACAATGCAGTGGATCTGATATCCTCAAACAGCAAAAAACACATTGAAGACAGAAAAAATATCTAGTCCTCTCCAATTTTGTTACTATAGCACACTATTTACTAGCCCAATATTTCACTTCCCAAATATAGTCATTTGATATCATAGTAAAACACTTTAAAGTCTATATAAAACAGACAGAAATAAAATAAATTAACCAACAAATTAAACTAACTGATCCTACATTAGAAAAAATGGGCAGAAAACTTGCAATGTGATCAACACTAAAGGATGCAATCCAGGCGTCCAGACCAACTTCAGATATTACTCAACAATGCCAAGGGAAAAGTACAAGTCCTTCATCTTATGATGATGGATAGGGTTGGTGAATTCAATTTTAGATGTTAACTTGCACAAAGCAATAAATACTTGATCAAATATTTTTTAACGAAATAGGAAAAACTGTAAAATACTCCAAGGGGATGTTAGTATGCGGGACCCACTGTCAAGAAAAATTAACATCAGTTTCTATAGGGTTTCAGGGGAAGGTCTAGGCAGGTTTCCAGTGTGGTTCATATAATTTCTTAAAATAGAATCAGGAAAAATGAGGAAAATCCAAAGGTGTATATAAAAAAGGAGCCTAGTGGGCTAGACTCCACCATTGCATGAAATATTATCAGCCAATCAGTTTTCTTTTCAAACTCTCAACTTTCTTCAATGCTATTAAATGGTTCTACCTCCTCCCCTAAATAAAGGACCCACTTGTGATTTTTCCTTGTCCTTTTTTACAAGACCCCTTTCACTTTTCCTACTACATTAATTATTTCTTTACAAACTTGCCCCTAATTAATTATTAAACATTTTTTTCTACAATCTGTAATAAATACTATAATAAAATCATAAACTAAGTCTCTTTCTTCAAGGGTAAACTAGTAAAACAATTCAAATTACCAACAAATTTAATACTACAATAAACTTTCTTAATTTTCGTGATTTAGTCAATAGGGCCTTATATATAGGGACAGAGGTAGTACAATTCATCAACCACATTGCATGACATGACCACATGAACCTTGCTCATGTTTTTACGCAGATGTCAATCCAACATATTTTTTTTATCAACTTAATATCATACAAAAATTTGATGTAAAACTGAGGATGCTCTTTGAAAAAAAAAATTAAGAAACAAAATACAAAGAAAAAATCTCAGAATTTCAGTAACTCATGAAATACATCTAAATGGATAAGAAAATATGTCAAGACAACCCACCTTTTTGTATAATGCAAAATTAACAAAGAAGCCGTGCATGTAGGCTCTAAGTAGATTGGTGCCAATCAGGTGGGTCAAATTTAACCTGTCAAGCTCCTCCTTTGTCAAAAATTTGTAATGATCATAAATAGTCGTTTGTCCGCCCATCTCTAGCTCCTCCTGTAAAAATAGTTCTTGTGTCAAACAAAAGAGAGATTAAGTAATGTAATACTAATACTTAAGTAATTAAGAACATACTGTGAAATTTTCTAGAGAAGAACACCACTTAGGAGCAGGTCCAAGGGATGGTATGAAGTAAGATGGTATTTGGCTACAGTCCAAGGCCAGCAAAATCAAACCACTACCAGGAAATGTACACACATCATTTATTGTTCCTGTTGTCGGTTCAATGCTGGTCAAACCTTCTCCCTGAAAACAGATTACAATCCCGATGAACGCACAATATATATGCTGCTATAATGTTTAGGAAAGCATTCCAAGCCCATCTAAACATAACACGCATGAACTTACAAATTAGAGTAGATATTGGAAAAACCACTGATAATAAATGTGGTAGCAACTGCAAGCAAACCACAAAACAAAGGTACTAACTTGAGTATCACTATTTTAATCTTCCAGAAAGGACTTTTGTATTAACTTATATGATAATAACTCACTCAACTAGCACTTAGCTTCTGTTCAGCAGTCAAATTTAACTTCTCAGCGGTAACATGGTTAGAGTGGCTACAAATTTTTTAGGAATTTGGATTGGATCCCTCACATTATAAGTAACCATTGTTGGCAAGACCAAGATCCCACCTAGGATCGAGAATGGGGTGGCAAGATTGTAAGACATAGAATCATAATAAGGATCGAAAGATCCTACCAAAATTTATTAGTATATAATTATATAATAAATATATAATATAACTTATGTTGGCTATAAGTTGTTATACGGCTAATATTTTCATTTAATATATTATTTTCATTTATTACCCTATCATTTTATTTTACAAAAAAAAAAATATGTATCCTTATAAGGTGGGTCATGTATCTGTTTTAGCCTCTCTTTTTTTCGTAGTGTTGGCCCATTTTCTCATAAAAGGATCCCATTTTAATGATCGAGCACATGGTCCAAAACAAAACGTTATCTCAAGAATTAGTGTCTATCCTAATTCTCCTTCTCATTTCGCGCAAAATGGGCTTGCTGGAATGCTTCCCTCATATTTAAATCTTTGGGTTTTTCACTAATGGAATGCTTGAAATTAATCATGTCATTCAGCATTACTTGTCATTCTCTCTCCTAACAGAATGTTGATCAGCATATCTAATAAAAATAGACACAAGAAGTCTAGAACATGCAAACTTAATGAAAATAATGATGCCCGAGAGTTGGGATAAATTTGGAGATGTTGAACTGCTAATCAGAAATAATGAGAGCAGGAACTAATTGACCTACCGTGTCAGGATCCCATATCCTAACGACGTGATTATCACTAGTAATCAGCATTGCTCGTTCAAAGTTCATAGTATGATGCCACTTAATGTCCAATATGGAACTCCCATACCTGTTGACAATTTTTAACCATTGAACCATTAATATATAAATATATATGTTGCAAGTACAAATAAATTACAAACAGCTCTCTAAATCATGGATGCCATCTTACATATGATCCTGTATTCTCACAGGACGTGATGAGCGCAAGTCATAGATGAGAACCTGCATAAGCATAATTAAATGTAAATAATATTCATTTTGAAATGGAAAACTACACGCATGGAATTTAAGTTTAACTAGTATCATTGTGATCCCACGACAATTACAATACAAACTAGAAAAAATAGAGAAAACTTTTCCATCTTCTATCCTACCACGAGAATTTTCCTATCCATTATTTGGCATTTGCTCACTACTTAAAGCAGCTAGGTCTGCAAAGACTGCAAGTCCTCATCACTTCCAAACAAAAAATTATGAATCTAGGGGTCATGTAAAATGTAACAGCTTATCATCCATGACTTTGTGGGTTCTCTCTTTGAAATTCAACTAACATTGGGCCTAATATCAGTGTTAGGAACTAACAATTCCTAACCTTCAAGATTAGGGATATGGGATTATTCACCCGTAGATTTTTTTATAACTGTTGAGATATTGCCCTGTTTTAGTTTTCCTTTGTTCCTATTATGTAGAATTAGATATTTTGTTTACATCTTTATGATAATAGCTCTTATTCTTATCCCTATAATTTAGGAAGCTTGATTGTAACGTTTGATGATAAATACATAAGGATGAGGGTTTAGTCTCCCACAAAATTCAGATTAATTCTTTCTCCTTTTCAAGTTGGTATCAGAGCACACATCTGTGGGCCTGATTTAGAAAAAGCAAAAACAAAAAGACAGAAAGTCCCAAAATCAGGAATCCTAGCCGTCAAGTCGTCCCGCCAACCAACATCCAGAGAGTTTAACCGCCAGCACAAGTAACAGAACCAACTGATCTGTCTATTGTCACAGCTCCAGCATTAACGAAGGTCCCAATGGTGGTTACACGCGAAAACAGAATCGTCAAGTCCACCAGCCCGTGAAGGTCAAGTGCTGCCTTCCTCAGCTCCGATCACCATGCCGCTGCTTTCATTCAGCTCACTAGTGCCTCCTCTGTCCATTTTGGTGGGTGGTTATCCGATTTAATCCCTAAAACAGAGGCTTATAGTTGATCTCTTGATGTTTTTTGTTTGTTTACTACCTATTTTTCGTGTATTTTTCAATGGCAGTGCCCTCTTTTATTAGTTCTGCTACACCAAAGCAAATACCAGCAGCTATCACACACACCGTCAACTCTAATATTGGTATTTCTCATTCGTATGTTGGTTCTTGGATCTTGTATTCGGGTGCATCCGATCAAATAGCCGATAACCTTATCTTTTATCAAATATGTCACCACCAAGAAATCCACATCATATCACTCTTGTTGACGGTGCTAAAGCTAAAGTAACCAGCTTCGGTCAAGCCACACCTCTTCAGTCGTTATTCCTGACCTTTGTTCTCTTTGTGCCTGGTTCTACTTTTAATTAAATTTTGGTTAGTCAACTGGCACACACCTTTAATTGCTCTATAACCTTTACTGTCAACTTTTGTATAAAGGACTAGGGCATGGGACAAACAATTGGCCCAAGATATGAGTCACATGGTCCCTACTATTTTCAGTCTCCACCTTCCATTGTTTGCACTACTACAGAGTTTCCAAGTCTAGTTCATTGCCGTCTAAGTCATCCAAATTTACAAAAGTTAAAGAAAATGGTACCCAATCTCCCCCGTCTTCAGTCTGGAATGTGAATCATGTCAATTGGGAAAACATTTTTGTTCTAAATTTTCAAGTGAAAGCATCAAGCAAATTCTCCATTTGATCTGGTTCATTTTGATGTGTGGGGTCCAAGTCGTGTTAGTTCTATTTTGGAGTCCAGGTACTTCGTCCCTTTTATTGATGATTTTTCAAGATGCACGTGAATTTTCTTGATGAAAGAACGTTCAAAGCTATTTACTATATTTCAGAACTTTTGCAATGAAATTCAAACTCAATTTGAGCATTTTGTACACATCTTGCAGTGATAATGCAAAAGAGTATTTTCTGCTTCTTTCAATAATTTTATGGTATCTTATGCTATGGTTCATCAATCATCGTGTCCTTATATCCCTCAACAAAATGGTATTGCAAAAATAAAACATCGTCATATTATTGAAACGGCACGTACCCTGTTGATTCATGTCAATGCACCTCTAACATTTTGGGGCGATGTAGTTCTTACAATTGGTTATTAGATTAATAGAATGTTGTCTTCTTCTCTACACAACAAAGTACCTCACTTTCTATTTTTTCCTAGTGAACAGGAGGACTATATGGAGCAACCGCCCGGGTTCGTTGCTCAAGGGGAGCCTCGTGGCTTTGTTTGTAGGCTGTGAAATGCCTTATATGGGGTCTAAAGCAGAGTTCTATAGCATGGTTTGGTAGATTCATTTCTGTTCTTCAGGAATTTGGCATGGTCAGTAGCGAAGCCGACCATTCGATGTTTTATAGGACATTAATCAGTCAAAATTAGGTATTGTCATCTCTTAGAGGAAGTATGTTCTTGACATTTTGGACATTAATCAGTCAAAACTAGGATGTTAGATTGCAAACCCATTGTCAAACCTATGGATCGCTATTTTAATCTTCAAGAAAGGACTTTTGTATTAACTTAACTGATAATAACTCACTCCACTAACACTTGGCTTATGTTCAGCAGTCAAATTTGACTTCTCAGTTTTACATGGTTAGAGTGGATACCATGCTTATGTCAAATCAGGGGGAGTCTTTTCCAGACCCAGTTAGATATTGAACAAAGATTGGTTGGAAATTGAACTACCTTACAGTGATTAGACCTGACATATCCTTTGTTGTAAGTGTTGTTAATTAGTTCCTTAATTCTCCTTGTGAAGTCGTTGGGATGCAGTGGTTCGGATTTTTGTGAGATATAAAGGGGTCTCCTATAAGAGGAATAGTTTATGAGAATAGAGGTCGCAGTAATGCTGTTGCATAACAGGTGCAGATTGGGCTGGATGTCCTAGTGATCGACATTCAATAACTGGTTTTTGTGTTCTTATTGGAGGGAGTCTTATTTCTAGGAAAAGAAAAAAGCAAAGCGATTTTGCAAGATCTAGTGCATAGACTGAATATCGAGCTATGACTTTCGCCACATGTGAACTTATTTGGTTGAAACAACTTCTTGATGGTTAAAGTTTTGAAAGACTGAGTCAATTAATCTCATTTGTGATACTCAAATAGGGTAATCCATAGCTAACACCCACAACGGTGGAAAAGTAGGTGTATTATTGGAAAAGTGCAGCGAAGAATTACCCTTTTCCTATAATAAGCCCTTGTGATTTATCCTTCGCTACAGTGGTGGCCTACTGCCTTTTTTAATTGAGACATGGAAAAGTGGGTGTATTCTAGCAGTAGGGGGTAGCTATATTTTAAAATCCACAAGATCAATCTGTTTGATGACTAAGAAGGGACCACAGTACCTGGCAGAGTTTTGAATTTAGTTGGCTGTGAGAAACTGGTTCTGACATGAATTAATTAGGGAATTGCTATTGTTTATTGAATAACACAATTACACGTATCCTGGGAAGTGGGAATAACTTCCGCAGAGGAAGTTACTTCAAGACAGAATAATAACTGCCGAAAATAGAACCTAGTCTCAATCAAACCAACCAACGTACAAAATACCCAAAATCCCCAATCTGTCACCCCATCTCCTAATTATAACTATTTTACTAAATAACTGCTACCTTATTAGGCTTATTTAAATAACTATTCCCTATTTATTAAATAACTGCTGTCCAGACCCATTTAAATATGTGGCCTACTAGAATCAGTTTTCACAATAGGAGGTCTAGAACTAACAATACCCACCAAAAGTTTCCACTTGTCCAGTAACTTGAAGAACAACAACAGAGCAATGTGTGACACAAAAACTTTTGTCTGGATCCTATACTATGTTTTGGGTGACATCTTTTAGTAAAAAACAGAGCATGATCGCTGCTTTAGAACCGCCATCAATACTCCTTCTTGCTGACCACTTCTCGTTTTTCCTAATAAAGATGTTTAGTCCCATCAAACAATGCATTTTTTGCTTTTAAACTTTGCACATTGTCCTACTAACAATTATTTTAATACTCACTTTATTCACCAAATTGAAAACTTTCTTCATCAAATTTGTCTTCCACATCTTTTCAGCTACACCAACTAGATTATCATTTAGTATACTTAGTTCCTCAACCTCATCACAACTCCATTGCCACCAAGGTTGTTAGGAGCGAGCTCTAAAACATAACATCGTAAGATCTTACGCGTGACAGCGTGTGATCAGTGCATCTTGTCGCGCAGAGGAATACTGGTTTCGCGAAGACGAGGCGTCGTTTTGCAAATCTCCAACCCGGTTGTAAAACGCATGCTTTGGCCCAGTTTTGTACCTCTTCACCTTCAAATTCTTCTTGTATTCTGCCCGTTCCCCATAGAGAAAAGGCATGCGCATGAGCTGAAGGCAGCAACTTGGGACTTGGTTTTTTTTCAATGATTAATTGCTTTCCAACTTTGGAATTTCTAATACTTAAATGATTCAATTTCAGATTCCCTCCTATTTCTTCTATAAATTCTTCTAATCTCTACAACTATTCGCATCTCTACAACTCTTCTCAATCTCATATCTGAAACTCTCTCAATCCTCTTTGCTGCAATCTGCAATTGCTCTTGCTGCCTCACGATTTCAATCATGTCTACATTTGTTCTTGTTGTCTGCAGTTCTAGTTCTGCACCTCCCAGAGTGCAGAAAAATGCATCAGGAGGAACTTGTTATTTCAGAAATTTGAGGTCGCAAATTGTCTAACACTACAATTTTAGGTCCCAATTTGGTGGTTTATACTGGGACTATCTGGTCTAATAAATATCTCGAGCTTTTTTTTATCAATATAGACCCAAATATCAATTCCTTTTCAATATAGCAAAAAAGACCAAGGCCATCAATTCCTTTTCATATACAGATTTGAAGAGAGATTAATCACTAGGGCCTCGGTGAAATAAATTACTAGTCTGTTATTTTGAGACAGCACCGCTCCTATGACACTGCCATAAGCATCACATTCAATTGAAAATGATAGAGTGAAGTCTTAGCATAGTCAACACAGGTGCTGGTGTGACTACTTGTTGTAATGCCCTGAGAATTTCCAAACTAGCTTGACTTCAAATGAAATTCCCCTTTTTTAACAAATTAGTTGAAGGTCTAGAAATTTTACCTTAATCACAAATAAATCTTCTATAGTACCCTGTGAGTCCAAAGAACCCTCTGGGACTACGGCTTTATTCAAAACCTCTCTATTTATACATGATAGTCTCTACTACCCCATTAACTAATAATTTCCCTAACTACTTAACTAATTTTACTACTCTAATAAGAAATACCTATTATTCTTATCCTAACAATTTTATACAAGCCTCTCATGCCTAGTTTGACAGGCTAGCAACCATTTTAATTTCATTTGGCTATTGAATTATAATATACTGGAACTAAAAATAGCACTGTACCTTTCCTGCACTACTTCCTACAGCCATTAAGAAGCCACCATCAACGTCAAACTCAAGGGCAGTGACCTCCTACAAAAATAGAAAGCTAAACGATAAATATGGCAATTACAAAACAAAATTTAGAAATAAATTTTTAAACTTTGATCCGATTATAAAATGTAAACAAGAGAAAGATAGATGTTTCCAGCCAAAAGGAAATTTCTAATAGCACATAAATGGCCAACATTCACTTAAACAAGAATGTGATCCATCATATTTTCCTTATACAGTTTCAGCACTTCCAGAGTAAAAAATCAGTATCATATATTTTCTACATTCTAATGCCTTAAACTAGGTTATCAAACAAGAATGTGATCCATCATATTTTCCTTATACAGTTTCAGCACTTCCAGAGTAAAAAATCAGTATCATATATTTTCTACATTCTAATGCCTTAAACTAGGTTATCAAACGGCAAGATCGCACTGTATTTGCAGCGGAGCAGTGGCTCACCGCAATAGGACTCATTGGTGTGTCGCTTATTAAGGGTGCAACCATAACAAAGTGGGGGCCATTCATCAGATTTGAAGCGCTTTTATGTATGGAGTGATGCACAGTGGCTCCAAAAATGAAGGCAGCTTGAAAATCCTAAAACACCTTGAAAACATAGAAGCTGTTTCAGTGGATTGCAAGGGAATGTTGGTATTTCAGGCAGTAGATGGTCTTAAGAGACACCAGCAGACAACCACAATTCGCTCTGAATAAGCGAGAGAAAAGCCTTTGGATAAGTGAAAGAAAAGGGAAAGACAAGAGAGGTGGAGGGATTAGTAACGAAAGAAAAGACTTATCAATAACATATGAGAAAACAGAGCGTTGAAAAGTCAAACAAGGATGGAAAACATTAAACCCAATTCCTTGGAAAGTACAAAAGAGTGTAAGTGGGGGGTCATCTTGGGCAACAGAAGGGAAACTTACAACTCACCCCCCCTCCCAAACGCAGTACCATAGCTGTACATATCAGAATAATAATGCTAATAATAGTAATGTCTAGTGATTTTTTGGTGGTTAGAATCAATAAGGTTAACATTTATATTTAAAGAAGTTTACAATCTGAATATTAAAATCTACAACTATAGAAAATCTAAAATTGTTTCTAATATCAGTTTGGAAAATAAACGGTTACATGTATACATAGTATATACTACTTAAAATAAATAATTTAACATAGCTTATTTAGTGTATATATAGTATAAATTTTGTTTTATCAATATATAGTATTAATTAATTAACTGCAAATTTAAAATTATTATTATAGTGGCCATCACACTACACGCTAATTCCGCTATCCTAGTTTTAGAGCCGGCTGCTCTGCTCTGCTATATTTGGGATTGACAACTTAGGCGTCAAAATAGGCTTTCTGAAAAAGAATAAATGCTACCTGGTCAACATCACCACTAGGTCCGACAGCATCAATTCTACCAACTGAAGATCTCACACGCATGTCAAAGCATTCCACAGCGCCATCTTCACCACCACAGGCAACTAACCCATGAAGCTTGCTAAAATTCAGGTAAGATACATTCCACTTATTCAATACGGGTACGTAAAGAAATATGCAAAGCAATTATAAATGAAGAAAATAAAGCAGGGTGTAAGTCGGTACATAAGTGCACTACTACTTACCTACGACAAACTACATTCAACGCAGGGGATTGTGTGCTAAGGGAGGAGAGAAATCGTCCCTGCCAAGTAAGAAAAATAGGTAAACACTGACATGAAATATCCAATATGTTTTGTTTTATCAAAGAAAGATGAAAATTACAAGACAGACAACAGAAATTGTCATGTTTATACCTTATAGCAGATATGGAATGTCAAGACCCAATCGGAAAAGCTTAGTAAAGATATATTCCAAATGATCAATGAAAATAATTAAAAGATCATTTAAACATGGAATTTCATATTAAGTATAATTATACAACAGCTTTCCATTTTTAATAATTTCTTTTTCGCAAAATTCAACCAATCTGAAAAGACATTTGTATGGTACTGAACTACTGATGATGCTATAATAAAAGCAAGTTAAAAATCTAAACACCTGTTCTAGGTTAATTCTGTACAGATCGGGAGAAGATGCAGCACAAAGCAAGTCACAAGACCAGTCATCATAAGTAATATCCCTTCCCATCCTGTCATAATAGAACATCAAATAGTTATCACACTTGTAAAAGTTGACCCCAAAGTAATCTGAATATCAAGGTTGGGTGAAGTAACATGCATGTTTATCCAAAGAATCAGCAGCAGCAACTTATATAAGAAATCTGGAAATACATGAAGAAATGCATTGACAAGTATTACAAAGGAAATTATTTTGAAGTTTGAACATATGGGATGATAATTTCTATTGAATGAGCAATTTAAGCAAGCAGCAAAACTAGTAACTACTCCATAATGTGAGCAATTTTGAACGTAAGGAATTCCCAACTGATAAACAAGTAGTGCAGCACAATAGAATGAAAACCATCAAAGTAACTTGTATGGCGTATTAATATCTACTTTGATGATCAAAACGAAAACATCAAAGTAATTACTAAATACTGCAGAACAAACATATACATTGCAGTTTCCATAGACCAAGCTTCTAACTCTAACAACTTTCCAATCTTTCATAGAAGGATAAAAAAAATTCACAACAATGGAATAATTCTGGAGAATAAATCATCTCCAAAGGGAAGATATTATTATATACAACAAGCACATCAGAAGAACAATCACAACCAATTACAAAAATATAACATCTAAATGACAACACTTTATTATTATTATTATTATTATTATTATTATTATTATTATTATTATTATTATTATTCTTGTTGTTGTTGTATATAACCAATCCAGATAAATTTCAGTATTAGAATGAGTACAGTATCTATCTATAAGCTTCAATTATCTTAATTTATGCTACAATAGGACAAAAGACACAGCTCAAGGAAATAACAGGGTTAAGCCAGAAAAAAGATTGCAGTCCTTAATGAGAGATAATCAAGAGGAAATATTAAATTAATAAGGGATTAATTAAAAGCAAGAAAATTTTTAGCCAATATGAATCATGTGGCCTTTACTACATCCAACAGGTCCTTATGTGATTCTTTTGCATTAAAATCTCCAACTCTATTTCATGAATATTTAGCAAATCCAAGATGTCAAAATTGAGAAGAGTATTTCCGTGTCTTCCCAAAAATAAACACTAGAAACCGAGTCATCTCAACTATGGAAACATGTTAGATCTACTATGAAAGTTGAATTGATAATTCTTTCTTCTATCCATTCATATATATGACGTTCAAATCATGTTTTAGGTTCAAATATTTTAACGCATTCACTAATGAATTTCCAGGATGTACTCGGGTATTCACAATGAAATAATGTCCTCAGATACTTCCCGATTTCCATCTTAATTTTTTTATGCTGAAATTAAAACTAAACTTAGCACAAAATTAAGGTTCTTTGAAGTGACACAGAAAGATAACCTTTTCTTTTACTCTCTCCCCTTTCCATTCTTAGCAAGATATCATAAAACAATCCACTTTTCAACAAACACCTTAACAAAATGGAACAACCTAAAGGAATTGTCTGTTTCTGGCTTAATGCATTCTTACTTCTTAGCGGCCTGTTTAAATTAATCAATATGCTTTCTTCCTCTTTTAAATTAATCAATTAATCAATATGCATTCTTCCTGTTTTGACAATAAAGCTCTTCTTTCCATTTTATTTCCAACCTATAATTTTAAGCTATTATATGTGTCTTTCTTGGATCTTCCAAATAACAAAAAGAATATCACTATTGTCTCCAAATTACAAAACACATCATTGTGATAATTAATTATTTTTTTGTATAAAACAAACTATATACTTCAAAAGCAATGTAGATAAAGCCTAAAGAAGAAACCTTGGTATTCGCAAATTGTAGTGCTTTCCATATTTTGCATGCAGACTAACAGAGCGATCAGCACATAAAAATGCAAGTTTTGAATAGTCATCACTTAAAACCTACACCAGAAAAAGTATTTAGTTGTCAAATCAGAAGATTTGAGATATACATAGTTAAACTCAAGTCAACCACCCAATTCGTACGTAAGGAATTTCTTACAAACATGCATGAAATATTAATATTATATTAATATCGATATAAATGAAATGAAGCACAACAACAATCAGAATATAATTTTATTGGACATGTGTAAACTGCATGAATACAAGTCTGCCTATAAATTAAAAACAAGAGATGATTCAAACTTTTGAATAGAAGGTGTAGCACCATAGTTATAAAAAAACAACTAAATAGAAGTACCACTATAGGACTCGCAATGAGAAGTTACTACCACACAAGCAGAGTTTTTCATTTGACCATCAAGAAAGGAGTCCAATAGAAAGGAATGCAATACAGATATTAACTATTAATAGGGAAACATTCAAAATGTCCACAAGCACAAGAACATTACCAAACTTCATAGTCAAAGTAAAAAATCTTACAGAGGATTAGAAAGAAATATCAATCAATGGGACAGAAAGTGGCAAGGTTGGCATCAAACATGGAAGAAAAAGAAAAGAAATAGCGGTGAAAATTAAAACAAGGTGGTAAGAATTGCATCCATAGCATACCAACTAAAGTACCTGAAAATCAATTATCTCTGAATCTAAATGTCTTTCAAACTTTAATCCCAGCTCCCTGACCTCGTACACTTTTACTTGTGGTGGATATATACCTTCAATATTGAATTGATATGAATGCCATTAATTTTGAATTGATATGTGTCTTTACTTATCACATTCTCTATGCTTTCATCAAATAGACAAATACTTAACAAGTGCGTCTTATTGGGAGGCAAACCTCCTATATTTTTCTACACATGACTGGTCACTTTCTAATTTACCCGGCTACAAATTCTCGCTATAATTTTCTTTCAAGACCAAAGAGGAATTCAAAACTGGTCACTGCAAACAAAATCAAAATTTCTAGAAATTCTAGTTTGTGTTTTCCTGCTTGTTGTGGAAACCTAAAACATGATTTTCTCTGCACATTGTGACTTGTTTGACAGATAACTAGCTAGGCTTTAAAAAACAGTCAACGAATGCAATTGAAGTTATGAATGTCTCAGCAACCACAATTGCGACAGCATATTTGGTGGAAATATCAAAAATCACAAGGCGGTTGCAAATTCAATTAAGTTGATTGATTATCTTCATTAAATGTTGATACCAAATGTAGTGGTCTCTAATAATAAAGACCGGCCACTACAAAATCAAACATCAACATTTCAATTTCAATTTTAATTTTTCCATCTAGATAAAATCAAGTAACATTGTGCCAAATTGATCATCATTAATAGTCTACCTGAAGCTATGATAAACTCGCCATCAGGGGTTGCCTTAATCTTCGTTGTTGCAGTTGTGAACCTCAAGTCTTCTATCAGTTGCACGTTTTGTGTATAACCTAACGTAAATTAAAAACAAAAGAAACAATGAATAATACAAAAGAAAACGAGAACAGAAACAGAAAGGAAAAAGGTGAAGAGAAGTACTTTTGACAGCTCGATGAGATTTTTCTTTCTTAGATGGAAGCCAGGAAGCAAGCGAGGGTTGTTGTGATGCTATTGTGTACATTTTTACCCCATTTATAGATGTTGACTTGATACCGCCATCACGAGTCGCCATTGTTGCTTCTGTTAAATACCGAGAGATAGAGAGAGAGAGAGAGGGAGATTGTTAGTTCGAAGACGATTTTTTGGCGTAGTGGTGACCGGCCAGAATATGGATAAAGTGATGCCGGAGAAGAATCAACGGCAGTGGCGGGCGCGGCTACGAAACAGAAACGACCACGAAGTCCGTACTAATTCACGACACCGAGACAGAGAATAGGGTTTATGGTTTAAGTCTTTTTGTTTTATATATAAAATATGTTTTAGATTTATATTTTATATATTATATTTTAATTTAATATAAATCTAACATTTTGCTAGTTATATCCCCAATTTAATTTTGAGTAAAAAAAAAATACCTATTTAATCTGATCAAAAATAAATAAATCTAACACTTTTGTCCCCTATATCTCATTTGAGATTTGTGATGATATAATGGTTGTTATAACTATTGAAATTTACCTAGTTTTTCTAATTTTTATTATAGTAAACAAAGCTATATAGTAGCTATATAGTATGAGAGATATTTTTTAGAAAAATCAAGAACGCTAAAATTTTAAGTTTAAAAAATCAATTATATATCAAAGTAATGGATTCAAATAGGCAAATCAATTAAAGACTCATATGTTTTTTTTTAGCTTTTTCATACTAACATTTAGCACTTTTCAATGTAAAAAAATATTCGAAAGTCTATAAA
>JBBPBR010000005.1:31083342-31106127 GCA_037974775.1 Cicer pinnatifidum | reverse complement strand
GTACTTGTTAGGTCTTTTGTTGGTCTTAGAATAATTTAGTAGGTCTTATTTAATCTTTTTACTATTGCGTCGGTCTTTCAAATATTTTATGGTTTTAGCAACATTGTTGTAACTATTAATTTTTTTTTCACAATATTAACCTTTTAAAATTTATTTAAAAAAAATATTTTTAATATTTGAAAATAAAATATACTGAACCGAAATTTTAGTAATTAGAAAGATAGAGCATGCAATTAGGAAATAATGATAAATTTGATTTTATACACGAGAACATAAATACAAATTTATGATAATTGATATACATAAATTAAATAAGAGAAATTTATTTTGGAATGTAACATCCAAAATATTTAAAGTTCAACTTTAAATACATGACACATTTGACTTGTATATTTTTTTGCAAACATAAAATTAACTTTATCTCCATAATTGAACCGATTCATAGAACAAAATTGTTGTCAATCCAATTCAATTTTGGTGCATTTTGATGGCCAGTGGTGATGACTAAAAAAATAATCATTTCATCATTGTTTCCTGAACAAGGTTGTCAAAGTTTTTTTTTTGTAAAATATTGTGCAAAATCGCTATGCAGTGTTTGTATATACGCAAATAATAAAATAATTGAAATTTATTAATGTAAGATCGTATTATTTATAATTATAATATAGTTTACACAATACTTAACCAATTCGACATTTATACTTATTTGAAAATCTAAAAGAGTCACCTCAAAGTAGATTGTATGGCGTTTTTTGTGCTCCGAATATGATATGATGGAATAAGATCGGAATTCATGATTGTAGTTTCAATTATTAAGTGAAACATATTGTTTCTTACTAAATTCTTTGTTGAATGCTACATTGTGTGAGTTGCTAAAATTATCAATGAAGTATCATACATCTCCTAAGACATCTTCAAAATATTTTAAATTTTGTTCATATGTACTGTTAAATGAAATACATTTATGAACCATTTAGAATTGAAATAAAAAAAATAAAAATATTCGTTTTATGTTTTGTAAATAAAAGAATTTAAAATAAAAAATTTAAATATATTGCAATGAGTTAATGATTAAGTTGATTAATTTTTAAAATAAAAAAAAATTAGAAATTGATTATTATGGGAATCTTTTTTGATTAATTGAAGAAAAAAAGTAGAAACTAAATTAAACCAAACCTCATTGGGACATAGATAGTCTCAAAACCTCACAACACTTCCCTTTGATTACTTTTCGATATCATGCCATTGTTGTTGGTTATGATGATATTTTTGTTGTTGTTGTTAGATTTGTGTGTTTATAATGTGGTAAGGAGTTGAATTTATAGTTAAAATTGTTTTGAAAAGTTTGATGTAAATGCCCAATAATGATTATTCTTAATTGTGATTATTAATCAAAAATAGAAAATGAAGTTTGATTATAACAACGCTCTAATGAAGTGACTTTCTATTGACATTCAAGGTGAAAGAATTATTGATGTTTGAAGGATTATAATATATCATTATGTGGAAATCAATTTAAATAAATATATTGTGTAAAATAAAAAATACTAATGACGAAAATTAACTTAGATAGAGAGAAACAAATACATAAATTGTTAACAATAAACATTAACAAATTTAAACAGTAATAGGATGAAAACACAAAACATTGTAGTAATTCCATAGATGAATAACATTTTCTTGAAGAATTTGAATGTGAAATCTGCCTGTGTCAATTGTTGTTTGCAAGAAAGTAGAAGGAAATCGTCTTGGGTGTTAATGTCGTCTTGAACTTGCAAAGGTTATTTATCACCGTAAATATGATTGCACCAGTCATAGAAACCGGAACAGACGGTTGATATTATTTGTGGTCATAACAAACCTTAATGTCACAAATTCGATTACCCCTACATCTTGCATTGTTAAAGATTTTCAATTTTTGATATTCAAACTAGGATTGAAATTTTAGTAGATGTTTGTTATTTTATACGGTAGAAGAGAGAAAATTTATGGTTTGAGCTTTTTTATTTGTAGTTGTATAAGAAGAAACAATAAGTTTTAAATATGTGTTGAATAAAAAGTTTCATTTGTTAATAATACTAATTATATTATAGTAAGTTTTAAATAGGTGTTAAATAAAAACTTTGTTTTGTTAATAATATTAATTATAATCATAATAAGTTTTAAATAGGTGTTAAATAAAAAGTTTGATTTGTTAATAATATTAATTATAATTATAATAAGTTTAACATTTTTCTTTGTGTTGAATAATTTGCCATTTAATTATAATTATAGAGGGATATTTTATTAGGATAGATGATTTATTAAATGTATAAAAAAAAACGTATTGATGCTTTAATAGACAGTATGAATAGGGTTAGAGATCGGGTCTTGCAGGCAGTGATGACTTTACAGTGATGGTCAGCGACTATAGCTCAATTGCGATCATTAACCTTTAAATGTTAAAAATATTAATAACGTAGACATATATGCATAAATACATAACACGTCCATCTTAAAAATATTGCAAGGTAGCCTTAAACATTGAATAATATTGGGTTTTCAATTGAGATTAATGATGGAGCAAAGCAACATGTCTTTTTTTTTTTTTTTTTTTTTTTTTTTTAAATTTTTTTTTCTGGGTGTAAGTAATATAAACTATACCTATTATTTGTTAAGTTTTGTTAATAATAAATGAAATATTTAATTATTCCTAATGAATGATTTTGTAAAATTTATATGGCAGCAATAAGAAGAAAATTGTTGATGTTAAAGTAACTTTTTGATAGTTCATCAATTTATAAATGCGACAATACGAATTAATGAGAGATTAATCAACATATAATAATGTGTTTTATTGATGATAAAGGAAAATTGATCAAAGGAAACAAACATTCCTTTTACTCATGAGAGCTATGCTCACTCCAATAAGAGAGAATCTTCTCTCCACTAACAATTAACAGAATTTGTTATGCCCTCCTTGCCAACCTCTCTCCCCTATATACATGATGAGGACAACTCACATTTCTTGGATTTTCTTCCATACACTCTCCATGCCTTAGGTGCACTATGTGTACCACTAGACACGTCATCAATTCCATCTTTGTCCCCATCAATACTCCCCCCTTGAGTCACAAACTTTTCCTCAAGTCTGAGGGCTGGGAATTGTGTTAGCATTACAAACTCGTCCTCCCAAGTGGCTTCTTCAACAAGTTTGTCGTTATAATGAACGAGCAACTGTTTGACGTTAGACCCCTCCTTACTGATAGTGCGAGTGGCAAGTACTGTTGTTGGGTCCCATGGTGCAGTAGGATCACCGTCGAGGCCCGGGGGTAGCTCGTTCTCAACTCGGTAATTGCCAATTGCCTTCTTAAGCAATGAAACACGAAATACCGAATGAATGCGTTATGTAGCAGGTAACTAGAGATGATACGCAACGACACCAACCCGTGCTATTATTTCAAAAGGCCCATATCATGTTGGAGCAAGTTTCAGATTGATGCGTGCTTCAATAGAATTCTGCATATGTGGCCTTAATTTGAGAAAAATTCATTCACCAATTTTAAAACTCACATCTCTTCTTTTTTTGTCAGCTTGGTCCTTCATGCGTCCACGAGCTCGATTGAGATGGTACTTCAATTGTCTCAAAGCCTCGTCATGAATAACAAGTTCCCTTGTTACAACTTCTACCTTGGTCTCCCCACAAAGGAACCGCGTGAGGGCTGGCGGTGGGCTCCCATAAACCAATTCAAAAGGAGTCGAATTCATAGAGACGTGGTACGTTATATTGTACTAGTACTCGACCCAACAAAACCACATTACCCACATCTAAGGTTGATCAACTATAAAACAACAAAGATATGTCTCCAAGGAACGATTAACGACCTCTGTTTGCCCATTAGTCTGTGGGTGGTAAGCTATGCTCATTTTCAACAAGGTCCCTTGTAATTTAAACAGTTCAACCAGGAGTTGCTTACAAAGATATGGTCACAGTCCCTCACAATAGAAGAGGGAATGCCATGGAGTCGCACTATCTCCTTTGTAAACACCTTGACCTACACACATGCATTAAAATGACAATTGAAAGGAATGAAATGGTTGTATTTGGACAGCCGATCAACCACCACCAAGATCACGTCAAACCCCTTGGATTTAAGAAGACCGGTGATAAAGTCCATCAATACATCTTCCTAAATCTATTTTAGAATTGGGAATGGTTGTAACAGACCCCAAGGGCAACAACGACATATTTTTGACATTGGCAAGTATCACATTCTTGCATAAATTGTTGGATAGTCTTCTTCATGCTAATCCAATACACGTTCGGCGCTACTCGTCTAAACATGCAATAGAAACCAGAATGGCCCCCTTGTGGGGTAGAATAAAACTCTTTCAGGATACTAGTATACATAGAGAAAACCCAAACCTCCCCTCATACCACAACACTCCTCGCACATAAGAAAACCCAAACTGAATCGGTTTGTTCTCCTTGAGCGCAAAAATGACTTTTTGCTGGGCAACATCTTTGTGGACCTCTCCAATCACTTCAGCCCTACCTAGCCACTCTGGGACATGTATCAAGGAAGTCATTTCCCCACTATCATGCATACGGGACAATACATCTACATCTTTATTCTCAAGTCCGAGCTTGTAAATGATATAGAAATGATAACCAAGAAGCTTTGCTGCCTAGTTTTGCTAATTCATGGTGCAAATCCTCTGTGATAACAATGGTTTTAGACTCTTTTGATCGATACACACCGTAAATTTTCGCCTTACGAGGTAGGGACGACAATGTTCGATAGTAAGAGCCACTGCCATAAGCTCTTTTTCATATGTTTATTTGGTCAGATTTGCCTCCCATAAGGCTTTGCTAAAATAAGCAATTGACCTCCCTTCTTGAATTAAAATAGCACTCAACCCATTCCTAGAAGCATCAATCTTAATATAGAATTTATTCTGAAAGTCTGGAAGTGTTAAAACAGAGGAATACATTACCTTTTTCTTTAACAGTTGAAAGGCTTGCTCAACACCCTTTCCCCACTTGAAATGGTCCCTCTTCGTCAGCTCACTTAATAGCCTCGCCATTTTGCCATAGTCTTTGATGAATGTACGGTAGTAGCTCGAAAGCCCCAAAAACCCTTGCACTCCTTTCACATTCTTCAGAGTGGACCACGTAAAAACATTTAACACCTTAACGGGGTCCACCGTTACCCCTTCGCTAGAGATGATATATGTAACACCCCAATTTTTAACAGCGCGAGTGTATTTTTTTTTTCAAAACAAATTCATAAGCACGCAGAAATAAAGAAGAAAATACTTTTGGATAAATCTTTAAGTCGTAACATAACGACAAAGTCAACAAATATTTACAAGCAGTGAAATAGTTTTTGAAATAAAAATCCAAAGTATTCAAACATTAGAATACACCGGAGCTGTGAGGCCTATGAGACATAGCTCATACCCCTGGAATATTCTTGACAAATTTGTACAAAAGCACTGTCCCAAGAATTATAACTCCCCCCACCACGTCACATCAAAAAGTGGTACATGGACCCATCAAAATAAAATGTCAAGGTGACAATATTGATATATGTATAGTCTTCCAAATTAAAATAAATACAACAAAAAAGAAAGACATCTAGTCTCTATACGTCCACCTAATCTGGTCATACTACAAAAAACTGTACAACCCGAGTGATCTCCACACGCCCCGCAAGATCCTCCTGAAACAGCTCCAGTCAGGTGTGTCCAACTACCTTCCCATGTACAGGGTACTAACCGGTAGGATGGTCCTGGTTCTCATCTGAGGGAAAAGCCCAGATTTCCACAATAGTTGTAAAGAGTCTCCAACCGAAATTAACAATTAACACATAGCATTTAAATTTCAAATGCATAAAATGGTCTTTCAACCTAGCATGCACCTTGAAAGGATTTCCATATGTTAAACATGCTTAATCAAAGTTGAAAAATTGAGTTTTAAACAAAATTGTACTGTTGTATTCGAATACAACATCTCTGTATTCGAATACAAGGCTGTTTCATAAGTCAATAGCAAAAACATGTCTGTATTCGAATACAACCTTTTGTATTCGACTACACATAAGTCAGTAGCAAAAACAACATGTTTGTATTCGAATACAACCTTCTGTATTCAACTACACATAAGTCAGTAGCTAAAATAGGATGTTTGTATTCGAATACAACCTTATGTATTCGAATACACATCAGAAAACAGCAAAGTTCAACTTTTAAAAGGATTTCAAAATCAATCAACACTTACACACAAATCCTAACAATCACACTTAGCAATTATTACACAATCACAATGACAAATTGAGTTTCGAAAAGGTTTTGCAATCAATCACACTTACACACAAATCCAAAACACTCACACTTAGCAATTATAGCACACTCACAATGACAACTTGAGTTTCGAAAAGGTTTTGTGTAACACCCCGATTTTTAACAGCGTGAGTGTATTTTTTTTTAAACAAAGAAATAAAGAAAGAAATACTTTTGGATGAAATATTTAAGTTGTAACATAACGACAAAGTGAACAAATATTTACAAGCAGCGGAATAATTCTTTTGAAATAAAAATCCAATGTATTCAAACATCAAAATACACCGGGGCTATGATGTTTATCGATCATAGCTCATACCCCTGGGGTATTCTCGGCAGACCTGTACAAAAGCACTGCCCCATGAATTTTAACTTTCCCCTCACGTCACATCAAAAAGTGGTACATGGACCCATCAAAATAAAAGTCATCAATTAGTTTAAGCATAGATACAATCTTCCAAAATAAAATAAATACAATCACAAAAGAAAGTCATCTAGTCCTTATACAACCACCTAATCTGATCATGCTACAAAAACTACAAAACCCGAGTGATCTCCACGCTCCCCGCAAGATCCTCCTGACACAACTTCGATCAGGTGTGACTAACTACTTTTCCATCTCCAAGGGTACTAACCGGTAGGATGATCCTAGTTCTTATCTGAGGGCAAAGCCCAGATTTCCACAATAATTGTAAAGGTCACCAACCGAAATTAACAAATATGACATAGCAAAATTCTTATATTTTCAAATGCTCAAAAGAACCTTTCGTCTTAGCATACTCCTCGAAAGAGTTTTCATATGTCCAAAAATGCATATACAATGTTGAAAAATGAAGTTTTGACAATCTGCATCGTCATAGCCGAATACAATTGAGAAAATGCAGATTTTCAATTCTAAAATGGTTCTGAATCAATCAACACTTCAAACATTAATATTATCAATTATGAACACATAATTAACGCCAAATTAATCTCCACAAATTCACACCTCAATCACACATCGAGTATTCATTAAATCAATTATGAACACATAAATACATCAAAACTTAATCAACCCAACTTCACACCTCAAAGCAATTACGACAAATCACAACAACACCAACCGAATATGTATATACAATCATCAAACTATAACAAATATGACTCCCGTGCCAAGCACCCTAATGCAATGCGTATATGCCAAAATGCATGATTCTGGAATTCCAAACCAAAACCCTCCTCGAAGGGCGTAAATCATAATTGTACAGCCTCTCACAGACCAGTACTAATTACCGAGGTGCAATCTCTCACGGATCAACACAATTTACTAGCGTGCAGTCTCTCACAGACCAGCACGACATACAAGAGTGCAGTCGCTCACAGACTAGCACAATTTTCTAGAGTGCAATCGCTCACAAATCAGCACATTCTAGAGTGCAATCTCTCACAGATCAGCACGACGCGACAATCCCCACAATGATAAGATGAACCAACAATTCACATGGCATCATCCCGTGGCCCATCACGGTCACCACTATCACCATGGCCCCATCGCGGTCACCATGTACTATGAAATGCATGAGCATACTCTGACTCTTTTCACTACAATCATTAAGTAAATGCAGCTATTAAAAGATTCCCCATTTTTAATACTCATTTAACACTGATGATTTTTCAAACACAACACATATCATACTCAAACATATTTATTCACACCAATTAAAATTTCCACAACCACACATAAATCACATCTCCAAAAATTCATAATAATCGTTATGAACACATAAATCACACCAACCGTAAATCACCACAACCCACACCTCAAACACACATCAAACATTCATAATATCAATTATGAACACATAATCAAATTAAATTTAATTCTCCCCAAATTCAACATAAATCACCCATATTAATTTCCAAAATTTTCAAACATTAATCACCAAATTTAATCTCCACAAATTTCAACCATAAATCACTATATTCAATCTCCAAAATTTTCAACCATAAATCATCACAACAACATTAATATATCAGAGTTCTCCCCATCGCTAACTCGGTGCCAACGGTCTCGATTCCTTTTTGAGACTCAAGGAGCTAACTACATAAACATAAATATTTATAACAATTTGTTCACAATAAAATTAATCCAACAACAACGAAATTCCCAAAATTAAATCTTTTTGACACATCAAACTTTTAAAACCAAATAATCAATATTATTTACTTAAAACTAAATAAAACAAATATTGTCCAAATTTCACATACACATACTCGACTATTAAAGCACCGAAATTTTTGAGTTAATAAAATACTCTAAACTTTTTTTTTCTTGTTAAACTCCGTCAAAGAGTAATTAAAAAGTAACATTTTAAACTCTAACCATTGTTAATTTCAAGCTATCTTTTTACTCAAACTCTTTAACTTAGTTAAAATTTGAACTTTTTCACAACTTTAACAACTCTAAATTTTTCGTAAAATTTCAACTTAAGTTCAAACTCATTTATTTGAAAATAACTAATTATGTAACTCAAACGCATCAAATTTAATTACCGCCAATTCACACTAACAATAATCAATTCAATTCCACAACACACATAAAACACCTCAATTAAATTTCAGCAATTCCAACATAACTCACCCAATTTCAAATCTCAACATTTTTACACATAAACCACCAAATTTCATCAATTCATTTTCCACAAAATCAACAAATAAATCACATCTAAAAAAATTCATAATAATAATTATGAACATATAAATCACATAAAATATGGATCACCACAAACCACCTCAAATTTAAATTCCACTAAGTCACACATAATCACATTAAATTCATTTTCTACAAATTCACACATCAAATACATCAAATTTCTTTTCCATAAAATCACAAATAATGTCCTAAATGCAAACTAAAAGTTTGGAAGGAGCCCTTACATCCGTTGTAGCTTTAACAAGCGATTACGGCACCGCGATTAATTCCGGTAAAATTTAAGTTCGTGACGTCGCGTCGAAAACTAGCTCACTAGCACCGCAGCGTGGCAATGAGCAACTTTCTCGTCTGTCACTTCTCGAATCGAAGCTTAGATCTAGGAGAAAAGTAAATGTTTTTGTTGTTTGTGGGTTTTAAAAAAATAAAGAAAAACTTAGCAACGGAGAAGGAGAAAGAAAAGAATCTCGCGAGGCTGAGTTCTGTTTCTTCCTTTTTACTTTCTTAAGTTTATATATATAAAATATATTAAAATAATAATATTATATTATAATAATAATAATAATAAATATCTAAACAAATATCTAGATATTTTTATAAAAATAACCATTACGTTTGTCACCTCACATCACATCACAAATTACTTTTTCAGAAAAATATCTACTCTCGCCGCAATTCAATCGGCAGATGAATTTTTCTAAAAAATGTTGCATTTCAGAAAACAATTTCTTCGACAAAAGATTCACCGTAATTAAATAAAATTTTTCATCAACGAATAATTTTAATCGGGTCTCTAAAAAGATATTTTTGGCATTTAACTCACAAAATACCATAAAATTGGCTTAAAAGCCTCAGAAATTCAGCACAAAATTCCCCAAAATACATAAATTAGAATTTAAAATTAAGGGTCTTACATTTTGCAATCAATCACAACAACCACTTGAGTTCAAACACTTAATCATAATCTTGAATCAAACATGACTCGCATGCCAAACACCCTAATGCAATGCGTATATTCCAAAATGCATGGACTCAGAATTTCAATCAAAACCCTCCTTGAAGGGGCGTAAATCATAATTGTATCGCCTATCACCTGCCTTATACTAATAATCAAGGTGCCACCCATCACAGGCCCGCACGATTTACTAAAGTGTCGCATATCACATGCCTTACACTATTTTCTAGAGTGCAATCGCTCACAGATCATCACGTTCTAGAGTGCAATCTCTCACATATCAGCACGACACGATAATCCCCGTAAGGATAAAATGAACCAACAAATCACATGGCATCATCTCGTGACCCATCACGGTCACCACTATCACCATGGGACCATCGCGGTCACCATGTACTATGAAATACATGACCATACTCTGACTCTTTCCACAATAATCATTAAGTAAATGCTGATATTAAAAGATTCCCCATTTTTAATACTCATTTAACACTAATAATTTTTCAAGGATATTTCTCACCACCACACATCAAATTTAATCCACAATATACATTAAATTCGATCAATTCAAATTCCACAAAATCCACAACAAGTTCAATCATCAATCACCCATAAATTTCCACATTTTCAACGTGAATCATGCCAAATTAAGTGTCACAAACCACACCTCAAACATCTCAAATTTAATTTCCTCAAAACACACATAAATGAATCAAACTCATTTTCCACCAATTCACATAAGTTTCTTCTTCAAAATTTCATAATTTTAATTTATGAACACATCAAGTACACGAAACAGGAATCACCACAAATTTCCACAAAACTCAAACATAACACATGCCAAACTAATTTTCTGAAAACACAACTCAAACACATCAAATTTGTTTTCCTCAACAACACACAAAGATGAATGAAATTCCTTTTCCCCGAAAACACCCATCAACCAACTCCAAACTTTCACCCATAAAGGCATTAAATTCATTTTTCCCAAATCTACACTTCAAACCCAACAAATTTATTTTCCACATAACCACAAATAAGTCCTTAAATGCAAAATAAAAGTTTGGAAGGAGCCCTTACCTTAACGTTAGCTTTAACGAGCGATTACGGTACCGCAAGTAATTCTGATAAAATCTTCGCTCGCGACGTCGCTTCCAAAGTTTGTTCACTAGCACCGTAGCATGGAGGTGAACAACTTTCCCTTCCATCTCTTCGGGAAACGAAGGTTAGATCTAGAAGAAACATCGAGGTTTGCGTTTGACAGTTTTGAAATCACCAACACCGTTTTTCTTCGTTTTCGAATCCGAGAAGAAGAATGAAGCTGAGAAATTATTTGCTTTCTCACCCACTAAGCCTTGAGTTTCTTTCCTTAAAGCAAAAGAAAGCAAAAGAAGAGAAGGGAGAACGAGAAAATTTAATTTGCTCGCGAGGCAAGGAGACGTTCTCGTTTTCATCTGTTTCTGGTTTTCTTACTTCTTCCTGTCTAACATATATAAATACATATTACTAATAATATATATATATATATATATATATATATATATTAAATAATTAAACCTAAACCAATAAATATCTAACAACTCATCCACACATCACAATCTATTTTGATAAAAAAATATATACTCTTGTCGCAACTCAATTGACATATAAAAATTTCGGCAACCCGGGTGATATTTTTAACAAAACTATATTTTTGGCATTTAACTCACTAAATACCAAAAACTGGGCTAAAAGCCTTAGAAATTCAACACAAAATACCCTAAAATTGGATAATTTAGGATTTAAAATTAAGGGTCTTACAATATGACCCAAATATTCAACAATAGGCTCCGCAAAACTGCATTTCTTCCTATTAGCGACTAGACCTTGATGCTGCAGAATGTTCAGTACAAAGGATACATGATGGAGACGATCTTCCAAACTCGGGTTGTACGCTAATATGTCATGAAAAAATACCAACACATATTTTCTTAGAAGATTCTTAAAAATGTCATTCATTAGGGCTTGAAACGTCGATGGTGCATTCATTAATCCGAAATGCAGTTTTGTGCACATCTTGAGTTTTAACTCTCACTTGATGATATCCCAATTTGAGGTCTAACTTGAGAAATAATGAGCACCGTATAATTCATCTAAGAGTTCATCAATCACAAGAAGAGGGAACTTATCAGGAATATTTACCTTGTTAAGAGCACGATAATCTACACACATCCGCCATGACCCATCTTTCTTCTTCACGAGTATCATTGGAGTAGAAAATGTACTTTGGCTAGGACGAATGACTTCAGACAACAACAACTCTCTGATTTGATTCTCTATTTCATTCTTGTGGAGGTAAGGATACCTGTAAGGGCAAACATTAACAACACCAACTCCCTCCTTGATATGAATAACATGCTCTTGTCTTCTCTTAGGAGGTAACCCATGTGGCTCTGCGAACACCTTTGAGTATTTCGCCGCTAGCTCATGAATATGAGGAGAAGAGGTTATATGTGAATCATTGACTGTTCTGCTCAACTCAAGACCCTTCAATTCCCCTTGTGCTCTTGGAGATAAAAACATTCCTCTATGCCATAGATTGGGTCTTCCCAAAAAACTTTACAAAGCCAATTGGTTTTTTTGTTCACTGCCTTCTCCATGCAGCTCCACCCATTAAGATTCAATGGGGAAACACAACACTTTTTGTGCCCAATCGACCCACATGCCCCCCATGGAAACTAACCAAGATATTCCAAGGACAATGTCAATTCCATCCAAATCGAATAACCAAGCATCAATGTTAGATGTCATGTTCCCTAGGTCCAACACCAATTTCCTGCAAACTCGTTGTGCCACCACTTTAAACTAATCCCCCAATTTTTCATTGAGAGGAGTAGTTCCTTCCGCTGGCCATCCCATTGACCTCATCAACTTGTACGAAATTAAATTATGTGTCGCACCACTGTCTACCAACACCAACAAGGGTACTCCTTGCACTCGACCTTTTAAGTTGATGGTGCACACATTCCCTAACTCCCTGGGACTTAGATTATACAATCTGAGCCAAACTCATAATACTAAGTTCAACTCCTTCTCCATGTTCCTCCTCTTTATCAGCTGCTAGGACTTGCATCTCGCTGTCGTCGTCCTCCTCAATCACCATTACACGAAGCTGACGATCTTGGAATTGGTGACGAGGATGATAGGCACGACCACACTTAAAACACAGGTTTTCTGCCGCCTTTCTGCAATCTCATAGGCTGAGATATGACAGATCCCACGATCACGGGGAACAAATCGTTGTGAGACTTGACGGGTTGCAAACTTTTGATTCAACCAGTTTCCTCCTTTCTCTCTGCCATCGTTGGAGCCCTTGACTATGACCTAATCGTTGTTTCACGCTCGACCCGATTGAGTTGAACCAATTCCAAAATTAGGGTTAGATTTATAAGTAAAACCTGACCTGGATCCTTTAGGCCCATAATGACGAGGTCCATTCAAACCAATCCCTTTCTCCTATACCTCCGCTTCCATAACACGTGCTAGATTCATTAGCTTCGTACGTGAGACTGGATCTAGCGCTTTGAGGCTACGAACTCTTCCTCGTATTCCATCATGGAGGCCATGGATGAAATACCCAACATATTGAGCTTCTGATAAACGACCTACCTGTGCAACCAACCTCTCGAACTCCTTGATGTATTCCTCCATATTGGCTATATTGGCTTCCTACTTCAATGACGAGAGTTGCTCAAACACATTCACATCATTGAGACCGCCGTACCTCTCAAACAACGCATCTTCGAAAACTTCCCAGGTCAAATCGGTTTCATCTTCAACAAGCGCTTTGAAAAATGGATGGTAGATCCTTCCATACAGAGTTGAGCCAAACTAACCTTAATATCAGGACTCGTATCCTGCACTAGAAAATAGACCTCCGCTCGAGCAATCCAATAGATAGGGACATCATCGGTGAACATTGGGAGTTCAATCTTCTTCACCGATTGATGAAATTCATCAAGCTTATCTCCCCGCATCTTTTGGATCAACTTCTTGATTTGCTTGTTGCAGCGTGATTCAAGTCTCCATCACTATTTTGTTTTACAAAATCACCCATATACTTGCTTGGAGTGATTTGAGTGATGAGCCTTTCTTGATCTACAACAGCTTGAGCTCACGTATCAGCAATTGCAACCTCTAGAGTTGACATTCGGTTCTCCAATGGATGAACCTTGTTTTCCATCTTCTTCTTTGGGGGGAATTCACCAAAAATTCATTCACTCACTGGTTTGCAATGTATCTGGCAGGTCGAACCAATTTGATAGGTCCTCAATTTATAAATGTGACAATAAGAATTAATGAGAGATTAATCAACATATGATAGTGCGTTTTATTGATGATAAAGGAAAATTGAGCAGAGGAAACAAGCCTTCCTTTTACTCCTGAGAGTTATACTCACTCCAATAAGAGAGAATCTTCTCTCCGCTAACATCTAACATAATTTGTTATGCCATCCTTACCAACCTCTCTCCCCTATATACGTGATGGGGCCAACTCACATTTCTTGGATATTCTAACATACACACTCCATGCCTTAGGTGCACTATGTGTCCCACTAGACATGTCATCAATTCCTTCTTTGTCCCCATCAGGTTTGACACCAAATTAAGTGATGTTGATGCAATTGAATTTTGTTTAATAGACCCACTTTATTGTAAATACAAAATTTCAAAATTAACATGCATGGTAAAAACAATAAGATAAGCTTTTTTTTTTTGTTTTTTGAAAAAAGTAAACAAATAATCACAAATAATAAATTTCCTTAACAATAAATACTACATTACATAACATGAAAACGACAAGGGTTAAGGACATGAAAACGACAATATCGGTCCACCCATAAATATTCTAAGACAGAGTTAAGGGAAAACGTGTGATTGATAAATGTAAAAAAAAAAAATACAAACAAACAAAAAAAATATGGTTTTGGGAGGCATTGGAGCATTGATAGTGGTAATGTAGAGAATAAAGACTTTGACTGACCTTGTCTCATTCATACTTGATGAATATAGCAAACCTTATTTTAAAAGGATTGTGGGCCATATTTGTAACTCATGTGCGGATTTTTTGGACTATTTTGGATAGGCATGACAAAAATATGAGTTGTGGGCCTTAAATCAACATTTGAATATACTAATTGGTTATAAATAAAATTCTTTTTAATTTTTATTTCTCAAAATTATACAATGTATCAATATTAAATTTATTTAGTTTTTTGGTTTTTTGTGTATAACTTGCATGAAAAAATTTAATCTTTAATACAAATATTAGTTCATACCACTCTTAATCTCAAAATTAGCCTACTAAAATATAAATTGGCTTAATTGCAGTTTTGGTCCCCCCATTTTAGCTGAATCACGAAAATTGTCCCGTCATTTTATTTCTCCTTAGTTTTAGTCTCCCAAATAGAATTTTGGTCCAAAATTTAATGAAATATCATTTTTTAAAGTCACACCACACAATTTTTTTTTATCATATATCTCATGTACAATATTTGCACCACGAGATCTTGAGGCATGGTGTGGCTTAAATAAGCACAAAATAAATTACACTTCATCAAGTTTTAGACCAAAATTCTGTTTGGGGGACCAAAACGGAGAGAAATAAAATGAGGGAACTATTATTGTGATTCAACTAAAACAGAGGGACCAAAACTGCAATTAAATCATATAAATTCATCCACATATTTTTTTTATGACTCTAGCAAAAGTTTAAACAATAACATAGCAACAACAACTCCATAAAACAAAACATTGAATCAGTTTACCTTATATAATTTTACAAAAGTGCAATTCAACACAAATAACACAATTTTTCATTTAATAGTTCATCGTTCTCTTTCACATTATAACATTCTTCAACTTTATGCAATAATCATCATTAAAACTTTTAAATTTGTAACTTCATTTCAAAATTTTGCAATCACATCATTAAAATTTAAAACTGAAAGACAATTATATCTTTTGTTTGTATGTGATGGAATATTCTTTTCACAGTATTCTACAATTTAAAATTCAACCATACAACATTTTCAATCAAATTTTATATCACTATAACAATATTCTACATATCAATGTTGCGGCTGTCATTGTTTTCTAGTGGTTTTTGACTCCATCCAAACTTGACATGAGTTTTGGTTGTGACCAATTGTTCCACATAAAACATACTATGGCGTTTTCCTTATTGTTTTTGTGATGCGATTAATTGTTATGGATTACCTACTTTTCCTTCAGTTTCTATTCCAAATCCTAGTGATGTAATATTCTCACCCTACCTATAAATTATAACACATGAGTATTTTTCTCAATCATTTCAATAGTGTTATGCAAAAAAAAAAAAAAAAAAATCAGGTTTACCACACTCAAGTGCGACATTAACCATCTGTTTACTCTACAAATATAACATAAGTCGTTATAAATGTTGGATCACGTTGACATGAACTGTTTGCATTTTTGTCATTTACTAAATCCTTAGCATCTTTTGTCCACCTCTGTATGACAATACATTCAGGCATTTCGAAAATATCCAGATATATTAAAACACATATCAAATGTTCACAACAAATATCCAATGTCTCAAATCTCTTACATGAACATCCAAAATGCAATTTATCTTCGTCAAATGTAACAACCAATTACATGTCTTCTTTAGGGTACTTGAAAACAATATAACAAAATTTGGACCCATTTGGTATTACACTTTCCACCTTGCACGTTCATGTCTTTTTCAAAATAGGTCAAAAAAGCTTAAATATTTCCCCTGTATACAAATTTGATGTCGACCTTTTTAAAAACTTGTGTTGAGTTTGCAAAACAATTTCCTCATAAGATTATGCATAATCAACCTCAATTTCTATAAATCTCATGTAATTCATCCACTTGAAGAATTTTTGTAAAAAATCAAGTAAATTGGATAAAACATAAACATGTTTTTCAAATTCTGAATGCAAACCTTCACACCTTGAAGTTGTCCTAAAGTCAGCAAAAGACTTACGTCTAATGTGAGCAGTAGCCCACATACTTTTCCTATGATATATATCCAAAATCCTAATGTTTTCTTCCAACCCAAGTTCACTAACAAGAACTTCCCATTTACTCTCAAACACATTAACATCAAAATCACCTAACATACAGTGCTTAAACCTTGATACAAATTTAGGATTTTTAATGTTATTAGTTGCATTTCTAATCAAATGCCACACACAAAGACAATGATGAGCATTACGTAACACCCTTCTAATTGAATTCTTCATTGTCAAGTCTCCATCAGTTACAACAAAAATCAGATACTTACCTCCCATTGCTTCTAACAATTTTCCAACAACCATACATAACTTTATTCTGTTTCATCACCAACAATTGCACTTGCAAGTATAATGCTTTGATTGTGATGGATTAAACTAGAGAATATGACTAATGGAGTATTACATCTAATTTTCTTATACGTTGCATCAAATGTCAAAACATCACCAAACAAAGAGTAGTCCACGTGTCCTACACCATCACACCAACACAAATCTTGAAGCATTTCATCATCATTTACAATGTACCTCCAATACATCACATTATCCCTTGATGTCATACCCTTAAGAAACTCAAGTGCACCTTAACATCATTATAATTGTTTCCTTTTTTCTTGAATTGTTCATTATACACGTCTCGTGTTGAATAACCCAAATTTTCATAACCACTAGCTTGTGAAGCAAAATAACCATATATACGTGAGGTTGAGATCTCAGATTTTCTCATGGTCTTCAATTGGTATTTTTCTTATTCAATCATCTTTCTATGTGCTGGAAGCATACCTTTATATTTGTCATTTAGGAATGAGTAGTTATCTACATCATCGAACAATTTAATGTACCAACGTCCACTGTTAAATTCAACATGTACTTGTATTCTAATCTCACAACCACACCTACTAATTGGTTTATATTCTCATTTTCTACTAACAGATTTGTTGTATTTTTCATCTCATATACATTCCCTATGACAAAGAAATGTTTGTTGAACTATTTCACCATTACAATTACTAACAACTTTACTTTTTTTTAGCAACAAATCCATTTAAACAACTGTACTAGTTATAATACTTAAACGCAACCTCACAATTGGGAAAATGGTACCTCATTATTTTATCAAAACTTTTTTCTTTGAAGTTCATTTTGTCTACATCACCAACACAATTAACAGTATGTTCCTCGTTAAATTTGCATCCAAACTCTTGTCATTTTCTTCTACTTCTTCCTCATATGAGCTACCACTACCGCAACTCTCAGACAACAAAATATCACCAACTCCCTATAATCAAATATACATATTAATTTCAAAAAATAAAAACAAATCTTCAATTTTTCAAGAAAAATATTAGTCACCTCTTCATGCCTCTCAACAATTTATGTTGTCATTGACGATTGCAAAAGCTTCATAATTTTATCACAATCCATACCCACAATTAAACACTCCTACAAATATTTTTTAAAAATATTAATAAAAAATAACGACAATGAAATAATAGATGTAAACACAAAATCTAACAATTATGTTATATAAGTTCAACCTATAACTATAAATAAATAAAATTACCTTTGATTTTGTGGAAAGGAAGACAAAAATCAGATCTGGCACCACAAAGTGACTCAAATGCGATCACAATCAATACAAAAACAATGGTCAATTCAGATATGAAATCGAACTAAGATTTATTTTGTTCGTTGTCGTTGTTATTCGTCTTCTTCGTTGGTCTTTGTTTTACTTCTCAATTCATGAGACAACTCATGTTTTCATGTTTTCTATGTATAAATGATCTTTGTCCTCTTCACGGTCTTAGTTGTTATAAATGTTGTGTTTTGTCTTCACGGGAGGTGTATCATTAAAATTATAAAGTATTATTTTATTCTTTATTTAATTTTTTTTAACAAATTTCTTTATAAAAATTACTGGTTGGACCGACAACCGTAGATAATTGTACCACTTGCTCACGGTGGAGAACTCTTTTACTGGTTTGCGCTAAATGCCTACCCAAAGATTAATGCATTTATAGAGAAAAGTACGGTTTATTATGGTTAGTCATCTTTTAGTTTTCCATTATTGGAACCCAAAAAGCATCAGTTCTTTTATCAATCCGTTTTCTACTTTCTTTTAAATACGTTCTTGTGTTAAATAATAATAACCAAAAAGCATACATATACCTGTAAAAATAAAAGCACGTGTATTTTTGAAAATTATGAGTATCCTTTTAAAATTTGAAATAAGCATTAAAACTAAAGAGACATAACATTTCTTTAGGAAGGAAAAAGAGGTATTCTGATAACTTTTTATCAATCGCTTTTATCCTTACATTCCAAATTATGCTAAATATTGTCTTTTTTCATTATCTCACAATTTTGAAATCAAGTCAAAGATGTTGACGTGTCGTACTATATGGGGCTTCTTTCTTATACACTTTGCTGGAATTTCTTTTCCTTCTGATGATAGTTTTGTTATGTTTTCTACATTGTGTTGTGAGGCAGGACACATTGAAGGTGCCTGCAAACATTCTCAAGCTTTGAAAGAAGGTTTATGGCTTGATATTTTTTACTTTTGGTATTTTGAATGAGTTTTTAGTTTTGTGGATTTATTTGTTTTCATTAAACGGATTGTTACTCTATACATATATTCGCTTAGTTGAAAAAAAAAATTCATATTTTATTTTTGTTTATTGAAGCAACAATCAAATATTCAAAGGTCATATGTAGATGAGAAATTGTCCTTTGAGAGTTTGAATTTATCATGTCTCAATTTTTTACCCGATCCATTGAATAATGACTATTTCCTTGCCTTTTTCCTCTTTTATTTTCTTTTATGTTGTGAGAGTGAACGATATAAAAATATTATTTTATTTTTATTTATTTTTAATTACTCTGCATGTGCATGAAATATTCACACTAAGAGTTGAAACAGTTTCAACACTAGTTTATTGCTACCGTAGTTTATATAGATTCCAATTCACCAAAAATTGTGCTTTATCATTCAATAGGTATTGTTGTGAATTAATTTGCTGCAACCGAGTATAACGCCTTTCCTATTATTTAAGCGGTTATGTATATTTTTATTGTTTTATTTATGTTTAATTACTCTGCATGTGCCTGAACTATTCAGGTCTCTACACTAAAAAAACTTTATAATCAAGTTTTTAAATTAGTATAGTTTTTTAATTAGATTCTGTCTGTTATAATAGTCAACCATTGATCGTGACATATCACATGTCATTCATTTAATTTTTAATTAATTTTCCACATCATTATCATTTGAATTATGAATTAAATTTATAAGTAAAAGTAATTTTTTTTTTATAATATTGATCAATTACAACTATTTAATTGTTATTAATGTTTAATTTTTTCTATATATTTACTTATAAAATCATTCATGATTAATAAAAAGTAAATAGAAATTAAACTCTTCAATTTTTGTTATTATTATAATAAATAAATTATTTAAAAAGAAATCAGAAATTTCTATATTTATTATGCTGTTTATATTGCATTAAAAGATTTTTGAAAAACCGTATTTTGTTGAGTCTCCTTTAATATCATCTTCCTTCAATTGAGCATGCAATATTACCTTCATAAATAATTGTTGCATCCATTCTTCTATTATATAAACCATAATTTCATGGTATGTGTTGAATCAAATACCTTAATCAAACACATTCTCTACTTGTCTTGTATAGTGCTAGATGTTCGGCATGATTTTATGAAGTCGTCGCTATATAGTCTATATTACATATCTCCATGAAATGGTTATACCTCCACTTGTAAACAAGTAACTTGTATGTGATCTATCATTATGAGGATATAATAAATAACATGCATCTGCGTAGACAACACATGTGACTTTTTTAGATGCATCTAGTGATCTAATGAATCTATCATGCATAGAGTGATCTAATGACCATTGGAGTAGACAACTAATGTGATTTGTCCATATAGAAATGTTTTACTATTTTTGATATTTAAGTTTTTTAACACAAAATTTATATAATTCAAATGCTCAATTTGTTATCCAAGACAAAACTTGTTTTTCTTCCAAATCTTTCATTTTGAACTCTTTCTTTAAACAATCTGGCTTGTAGAAGCTTTTTAGGGGTTTTAATAACATTTATGTCATCGATGTAGACAATAATTATGGGAAATTCATTTTCCGATCTTTTCATAAAAATACAGGAACATAATAGAGTTATATTTATACTACTCTCTTAACAAATATTTACTGAGACCATTATACAATGTGTTTGAATTGTTTTAGCCAATAAAAAGACTTGTTCAATTTGATGGAATAGTCTTCTCGAGATCTTAGACTATTGGCATCAAGAAAATTAAATCTTTCCGGAGCATCAAATAAACATCACTCAAGTGAACCATACAAGTAGATTGTAACAACATCCATCATGTGCAAATTTAGCTCTTCATATCCAACGAGGCTAATTAAGCATGAAAAGTAGTTGCATCAACTACAGGTAAATATGTCTCATCAAAATCAATCCCAAATCTTTGCGAAAAACTTTAGGCAACGAGTCTTGCTTTGTATCTCACAATTTCACCATTCCCATTTTGTTTTTGTACAAAATCCCATTTGTATCCAACGGGTTTTACACATTTGGTGTTTGGACTACAGGTGCTTCAATTGCATATTTCCTTTTTTTTATTTTTTTTTTATTCTCACTTTGCCTACAATCTTGATATACCTTAGTTCTGGTTCTTGATCATTATCATATACAATATTTAGCGCTATATTATATACAAAAACATCATCAACGTTAACTTCATGTCGATTCCATTGAATTTCATTATTGACATGCTTTATTGAGATATCTTTATTTTCATAAGTTTTTGGTACCCGATCAGTTCTTCTAAAACTAAAAATCAATTATGTCAAACTACTCTTTTGGAATTTTCATATCATCACTTAGGTTACTTTTTTTTATTAGTTTTTTTTCTTATTTGAGGATATTTATCTTCTTTGGAACCACTAGTTGCCCACACTTCAAGCGCAATTAAGACTCATTTGTATTATATATTGTCCAACATGAACAACTACTTATCTATTTTGATAGGAGCATTAACAACTGATGTTAGTCTTGCTTAACTTTGCAAATGAATTATGCTTTGAACTTCTAGTTCATATTGATTTATACGATGATCAATATAAGATAATACTATATTTCAAGTAATTCATTTGAGTTTCTAGTTCACATTTTCAGTTGCTTATTGTCTCCCCCTAATGCTGGGAAAATTAATTCGTCACTTGATGATCAACCTAATAGACTGTAAACAAGTCTCTAATAATTTGTTCATGATACTTTATAATAGATTCATATCCAATATATTTTCTCAATATTATTTTAGGACTCATCTTAATGTATTGTATTATAACAATTGGAATATACACAACACATCTAAAAATTCACTAAGATGAGAAATATTAGAGTTTTAACTGAAAATCAAGTGTAAAAATTAAGGAGACATATTACATATAGTAATTTGTTGTCTTGACACAAATCAATATCTCAACAGATGTGATTGCATATTCCCAAAATAGAATTTAGAAGCTACGATCTTATAAGTATCAGCCATACAATTAACTTTAATATTATTTGTAAACTTTAAATTTATAAGGATATGTATTTCAATTGTTCTAATCATTTTGAATTAATAATGAATTACTCACTTTTAAGAATAAAGATGAATAGTTCATGTTACCTTTCACCTTTTTATCTGTAACCATCTTTTATTTAA
>JBBPBR010000005.1:31043705-31082682 GCA_037974775.1 Cicer pinnatifidum | reverse complement strand
ATATATATATATATATATATATATATATATTAATTACACTAACAGTTATTTCAACTTCAAATTAATAACGTGTTCTGAACATAAACAAAACAACGATAAAATATAGAATAGTATTATTATGTAATTTTTGTTACAATATTTATTTAAAGATACATGGACATTAACTAATACACTTAAGAGACTCAATATTCATAACACTTCTCTTGTTGTTTTGTATTTTTATTGATTTTATATTATATATAACTAAAATAAAAAATGATAAGAGATGATTCTAAAAAATAAAATAAATGAAAAATATGGCATAATTTCTACTAATAGAAAGATTAGTTTGACTTAAATAATCTCACTATGTGAGAAATGTCATAATATAAACTTTAATCTATTTTAATTTAAAGGCTTAATTGCAGTTTTGATCCCCTATTTTAGCTGAATCGCGAAAGTAGTCCCCCATTTTGTTTCTCTTTAGTTTTGGTCCAAAATTCATTTTTTAAAGTCGTACTACACCATTTATGATAATAGATTTCATGTACAATTGTTGCAAATGAGATCTTGAGGCATGGTGTAACTTAAATAAATGCAAAAAAAAATGAAATTTTATTAAGTTTTGAACCAAAATTTTGTTTAAGGGACCAAAATTGGGGAGAAACAAAATGAGGGACTACTTTCGTAATTCAGGAGATCAAAACTGCAATTAAGTCTAATTCAAATGTATTAATAGAGAGGAAATAGATCATAATTTCAAATTATTTTTTTATAAGCACATGCACAATTTGAAATGAACCAACGTTAGAAATCTGGAGTTAAATTTAAACATTATTAAAAAACTTTGGTAAGAGATAGAAGCAACAATCAATCAATGAAACAACAAGACGACAATTGCCACGTTATGCAGCATATTTCCAATCTTGTCGTGGGACCTTCATCTCCTTGTAGAGTTTTCTATCATTTCAGACACATCAACAGCCACTCACTGTCCTCCCATATTCCTTTCACTTCGCTTCTGTAACCGAGTAACACTCACATGCAACATCGTCAACAATAAATTAATACATCTTTAAACAGACCAAGTTAACTACACATTTGCTTAGTACAAATATATAACCGGTATTTTCGTCTTGTCTTTTTGTTGTGCAACCATGGCTAGTAACAACAAGGAGAACGAGAAGGAGAGAGACTTTGATTTTATGTTTAACGAGGATATCGATGAAGATGGTGAACAACATGATATTGAAACTGTGAAGGTAGAGAGTGAAAATAGCAGTGATGATGATAATGATGATGACGGAAATCATACAGTTCAGCCTCAGTCTTTCACTTCCCAGCAATGGCCTCAAAGCTACAAGTATAATCTTCTTCTGCCTTTTATATGGCCCCATCCATTTTAAAGCAAACTCACCAATACATATTTATCTCTTATGCTTTTTATATTGTAGGGTTCTTGAATCTCTTACTTACTGCATAATTATTTGTTTTGTTTTGCTTGATTGTCTGTCTGTATAAACCATAAACTCTTGTACATATAAAGAAACAACCAATTGCTTCACTGATAAGACCCTTTTCAAAATTGCGACACAACTACATTCAAGGTTTCAAATCTGAAATGCTTGTAGTGAGTCTGATTGAGCTTGGCATAGCAAAAATTCTTGTAGCGAGTCTGATTGAGTTTGGCATTGCAAAGCTTACTAAGCTTTGGTAGATTTGAGTTATCTGGATTTTTATGTGGGATTCGAGCCCAGTACCTTGGAGACTCAATTGGTAGTGGGACTGTGTGGAGGAGATACTTATCTCCTAGGTATAGCACTGTCGATAACGGTAATGGCTAGGGTGTTACACACATATCTCAGACGGTCTAAATTTTAAGCTATGTATTTTAGATTTAAAAAGTACAAAATTATTTTAAAATTCAGACGATCAAGATGTGTGTAATTGAGTGCAGTGCCAATGCATTTTATCCATCATATGAGGCCTCAAATAAAGAATGATTCAGAGAATGTGATTGAGCCCAAATAATTAATAAATTATCAAGTTGGCTTAAGGACTTCAATAATACACATTACTACACTATGTCACAAGTTTATAGATAGTTGCTGATATTTCCAATCCATTAGAATATTGTCTATGCTTTCTATTTCACATTCTTATATCAGTATACATTTTGCCTATGATGGGAAAATGACTAACATCTGCATGAGATTGGACATTTCTTATAGTATTTTTTTTCTCCTTTAATTACAACAGAGAGACTACAGATTCTTACACAATTGCTACAGCTCCGAGTTTCGGGTCAATTCTACGAGGACCAAGTTTTATTTATTCAAGTTTTGGCAATCGTTCGAAGAGTAGCTTAGACATAGATGGAAAGACTCCTTTTCTATCAAGTCCAGAAGCCACTACTCAATCAATATGGCGGAAGAAAGGTTCGATGCAAAGTCTTGTTGGAGAAATGCCTATTGGTTATGGTTGCAGCTTAACTCAAACAATTTTTAATGGTATGTTATTTCATCTCATACTGCTTTGCAATATCCTTGTAACATTTTATTTGACACGTTCTCTATTCATACTAGGTTTTAGTTTTTTAATTTTTTACATGGATTATATAATAAGGTGATGCTATAACTTTGCAGCGGTTAATGTGATGGCTGGAGTTGGTCTTCTGTCTACACCTTATACAGTGAAACAAGCTGGGTGGGTGAGCATGGTGTTGATGATTCTTTTTGCAGCTGTTTGTTGTTATACAGCAACTCTTATGAGACACTGCTTTGAAAGCAGAGAAGGAATTAGTAGCTACCCTGATATAGGAGAAGCTGCATTTGGTAGATATGGCCGTATTTTTGTATCAGTGAGTTTTTTCTATTTTATTTGTTTATGTAAATTCATTGAAAATTGGTTTGTGTAGTTGTTTGTTACTTGGCTGATAGAAATCATGATTGGGTTTTACCTTTATGTGTTAGCTGGTTTCCAAGTTTAAATTTCTTCCTTCATGCCAAATGGTTATTTTAATTATGTTCTTTACCATGGTCTTTCACGCCATAACATCATGTGGCATTGTTTGATCACCGTTGGCAAATAGCTGAATAGTGATGCTATATCGTTATAACATAACGGAATTTGAACAAATTGCTATTGCTCTGCAGTATGCTATTTAGTATAAAGTGTTGTCAAATAGCTGCTATCGTATTGTGGTGCTATAGCACTATAACATAACGAAATCTGGATAAATTGCTATTTTCTGTGATCTGTAACTGATAACATTGGTTTGGTCCATTTAGTTAACCCTACTTAATAGGATAAGGCTTGGTTGTTATTAATATTATTTTATATCTCAAGGCCCTCAGAAAATGTACCATAAGAGGATTCATCTGTAATTGTTTCTTCTAAATTAATTTTGTAGTACCGAGAAGAAATGTTGAGATATAATTCTTTTTTTTACCAATGAACAAATTAGTGATTTCATTAATCATTGTTAACTAATAATGATATATATTTGTTGCAGATCATTTTGTACACTGAATTATATGTAAGTGCTGCAACAATTTCTTACATTTCCTTTGGATCCACCTTGTTTTATTACTCGACACTATATGTTTACGATCTTTTCGTGAGTGCAGTCATATTGTGTGGAATTCATCACCTTGGAAGGAGACAACCTCACTAGTCTGTTTCCTGGAACATCCTTAGATTTAGGTAGTCTTCATTTAGATTCCATGCATTTGTTTGGAGTTCTGACTGCACTTGTTATTCTTCCTACTGTCTGGTTGAAGGATCTCCGAATAATCTCGTATCTATCAGGTTCTCTACATTCTAAAAGAGATGACTCCCTCGGTAATAAAATATAAGTAAAAATAAGTCAAACAAAGTTGATGTATTTGGTCTACATCAATTTTCTTTTGACTCACTTTTACTTATATTTTTTATGGAGTATTTTTTCTGTTCTCAATTTTTACAACTTACCATATACTCGTAATAACTTGAATTTTGATCATCAGTTGGAGGGATTGCAGCAACGATGTTGATTATTATCAGTGTGTTCTTTGTGGGGACAAGTGTTGGGTTCCATCATACTGGTCAGGCGGTGAATTGGAATGGCATTCCATTTGCTATTGGTGTCTATGGTTTTTGCTTTGCAGGACATTCAGTTTTTCCAAATATATACCAGTCTATGGCTGATAAAAAACAATATACCAAAGCATTGATAACATGGTTTGATACCTAACTTTTCTGTCAATGTAAAAACATAGTATATCTGATTTGTTCTTTGTGAAGTTCTGATGATTCCTCAACTCATTTCTTTCCGTACAGTTTTGTTTTGTGTATTTTGATATATGGAAGCGTTGCAGTCATGGGATTTCTATCGTTTGGCGATGGCACTTTGTCTCAGATAACATTGAATATGCCACCAGGTGCATTTGCTTCCAAAGTTGCATTGTGGACAACAGTAAGTTTTAAATTTGTTTGGTCTTTCAATGCTGTTTTAATAGTTTCATTCTAGTGAACAAATTTATTTTTTCATGATCTTGTTTTAGGTTATTAACCCACTCACTAAATATGCTTTATTGATGAATCCACTGGCAAGGAGTCTAGAGGAATTGCTACCTGATAGAATTTCAAGTACTTATTGGTGTTTTATTCTTCTTAGAACAGCACTTGTTATATCTACAGTTTGTGCTGCTTTTCTTATTCCGTTTTTTGGTAAGTCTTACACTTCATCTCTGAAATACATTCATTATGTAGGTTCACGGAAATTAATACAAAATAAATATTGGAGGTACTATTTCTACTTACATCATATCATATGGCAATACAATATATACAAAAATCATATTAAGAGTCACATTAAGGGCAATATACAATGTGCTTGATCCATTTTCCTAATGGGGAATGTTCCTTAGTTACTACACATTTATTTCATATGCTCCATTTTCCCTTTGCTTGAATGGAGATCTCAGCTTCCCTCTGTAACTTTATTTACCATCACTTCCCTCTCAACTTCCCCGTTTGTCATCCAAACATTGGCAATACTAAGACTATTATTCTCTATAATTACACAAGACTTCTCTATGCACCGGAATAGAGAATAAGACTTAGTTCGTTATTTCCTGATTTCAAGGGGTTTATTTTATAAAAGAGAACGAAGGGAAGTTGGAGAAATCATCAAGAAAATTGTTAGTAATTAGTTACGAGAGATTCCTCTGTGGTTTAGGAGCATCGTGCTTTGGATTAGGAGTCGAGGACTCTGATTTATTTCCATTTTTCTATGGTAAGAGCTCTAATGCTCTATTGTTGGGCAGTCCATAGGAGCGCGGGAGAAACAACAAGCCAAATGCTCTAGAAGCACAAGAAACTTAGACACCACACTACATCTCAACTCAAAAGTCAAAATCTTAAGACAATGGGTATATGAGCCATCTCTCTTGGAACTTAACCATTCACATTAACCCAACACCATTTTCATTCAATAAAAATTTTGTTTCATCAATATTAATAATTTTACTTAAAAGAATGTCGTTTCTTGTTTAATAACTTAAGTTTTGTCATAGCATAGAAAGTTTGATACATATTTGTTTTCTTGTCGAGAAAGAGCTTGATTTACTTTCATAGGAAAATTTCAAGTGTAGGATCAATAGCAGAGGATACAATGTCTTCTAAGTTGTCAATATTTAAGTATAAGTGTAATTACTTAATATTACAGTGTTTTCCCCTATCGCGCTGCGAATCTAGGATCACTTAAATGGACACAAGGAAAATTATATTTGAAGTCTAAATAAAAATGCCATATAGGACTTGGAAAGCCATATCAGTATGGATTCTTTTAATATAGCTATTTTCATACCTCATTTGAACCTTTGTTATTCTAGTCTCATTTGCAGTACTATCTTTATTATATACACATCAAACATTTTTAATTATAACAAAATTCTTTTAAATATCTGAGATGGTAACACCTCATATGAATTGAATGCCTAATCCAGTTTTAATATAATTTCAGGACTTGTGATGGCTTTGATCGGTTCTCTCTTCAGTATGCTTGTGGTAAGCAAAGCAAACCGTTTTGTTGTGTTTGTATACTCTTATTATGAAATTATTATTTAAGTATATCTTCACCTACCAGCTTATGCATTAAGGATAGTTGATTACTTGGTTTATAGCAAGGTAAATTGGAGCTTTGTTTTCACAGAAGAAATTTAAGTAGTGGTGATGCTGTCATAGCATTGCTGTGATAGGATCCTTAAGACCAAAAAAATAATGACTCCGCTAGTATATTCATGATTAGAATCAATGAAAAATATAATCATATTCCTTCTTTTTGTTAAATTCGGATTTTTTTGTGGTAAAAGCTGTCATTTCTATTGCAGAATTCTCATTTAAAATTTTAAATAATATTCATACAATTTGATATGTAGCCTTTTAGATATATAGACCATAAAAGGAATTATTGTATTCCTGAGTAACATCTTGTTTTATTGAATTGAATTCTTGAATAGAATAATGAGGTATTGAGATATATATAATATAGAAAAGCAGTAGGTTAGTTGTAACTAACCTAACTAACATAACTAATCTAGATAAACTTTGACTAAGTTACTTGACCTATTATTCCACTTACACCCCCTTGCAAACTCATGAGTGAATAAGACTGAACTCTGAGTTTGTGTGTACTGAGGAAAAACATATCATTGGAGGTTGGCTTGGTAAGAATGTCTGCTGATTGATCAGCAGAGGAAATGTGGAAAACTTGTAGTTCTTTTTGTTGAATCTTTTCTCAAATGAAATAGAGATCAAGCTCAAAGTGTTTTATTCGTGAATGGAGAAAAGGATTGGAGGCCAACAGAACTGCACTTAGGTTGTCTCAGTAAACTGTTGGAGGTTTGGAGATATTAGAGAAAGGAAGGCATTTCTAATAGAAAACTCTCAATTTGTGATAGGAATGGGCTGGGACCCACAAGTGATGAGGGGATCTCTTAGTAAATAGAGATGAGGTGGGGCCTAAGCAATGACAAGTATATGTGAGAAAAAATAAGAAAGGGAATGCAGAAAAAGAATGATTGCCTAGTTGGCATAGGGAATTAATATTTTACTAATAAATAGGAGTTAATATTCCACTAATAAATAGGAGTGTGTGGGGGAGGTAGTTGGATGATTCAATTGACGAAGCTCAGTATGGAAGGTCTTACGATTCATTGGTTCAATTTATGGCACGACTCTACGGAGGATTTGTCTTGGGAGAGTTTGACGGAGGTGTTGATCATTCGTTTTGGTGGTGGTTGTTTGGAGAATCCTTTTGAAGAATTGAAGGAATTAAAACAATCTCGATATGTGGAGGATTATATTGCTGAATTCGAATTGTATTCTTCACAGTGTGGCCGTTTACCAAAACAACAGTTTCTTGGTTATTTCATTGGTGGTTTACGTCATGACATTCGTTTTCGTGTGCGTACCTTTAGGCCTCATAATTGTTACTTAGCGATGCAATTGGCTAGTGATGTTGAGAATGAATTTGCTACTGTTTCGGGGCAGGGATCTGGATCTTGCTACAAACCGGGTCAAGGTTCTTGGGCCCGATTTTAAAAACCTACTTGGGCCAATCGCGAAGGGGAAGGGAACAAATTTGCAAACCCTAACCAGACTAGCAACAATGTGGGTAAAATATGTATCGGGCTGGGTCCTGGATCTCAAATTGGATCAACACACCCTCTCAATTCTACTCCTCCTTCACATATTAAATTTGGTGATGTTTCATGCCGTCACTCACGCGGCGTTCGCCATTTACCAAGCACAAAGGTTAATGAGCGTCGCGTGAAGGGACTCTGTTTTCGTTACAATGAATGATGGGATCCCCTCCATCAATGCGCAACAAAGTAGTTACGATTGATTATCTTGGGGAACGATGAAGTGGTCAACGATGAAGGAGAGATCGTGGTGCTGGAGGCCGAGTCGGAAGAAGAGATTGCGCAAGAAGAGTTAGAATGTAAAGGGATGGGAGTTTTTGGTGTATCTGCCACTCCAAACCAGGTTCGCACAATGAAAGTAGAGGGCTGTTTGCAAGGTGCACCTATTTTGTTTCTTATTGACAGTGGAGCCACACATAATTTCATATCTCCTAAGGTGGTTGAAGCTCTAGGGCTGCCTATGGTACCTTCTACTCCCTTGGGGGTCAAGTTAGGAGACGGTCATCGTGTCCTAACTATGGGTAGGTGTAAGGGAATCCAGATGAATGTGGGAATGGTGCATATTTGTTTTGATGCTTATGTGTTGGAGTTTGGTGGTGTGGATCTGATTTTGGGAGTTGTTTGGATGGAAACTTTGGGGAAGGTGACCATGGATTGGAAAGAAATGTCTATGGTGTTCAACCATAAGGGCAGTATGGTGAAACTCTTTGGCCAAGCCTTAGATGAGAAGATGGCTACTTTCCAAAGCATCATCACTTCTTCCCGACTGATAACACGCTATGAATGGCCTACCTTGATGGAGGTGGTAGGTTTACAAGTGCCTCGTGTCTCAGATCAACAAACTAAGGAGTTGCAAAGGTTGTTAGATCAGTTTGCTATTGTATTTAAAGAAATCCAGGGTCTTCCTCCTACAAGAAACACTAGCCATTCCATTGAACTTCGGCACGGTGCTGGTCCGGTAAGTGTGAGGCCTTACAAATATCCTCATTTACACAAGGATGAAATTGAAAAACAGATTCAGATCCTTATGCAGCAGGGAGTGATTATAAACAACACTAGTGCTTTCTCTAGCCCCGTTATTTTGGTCAAGAAGAAGGACCAATCTTGGCGCATGTGTGTAGACTACCGTGCACTTAACAAGGTTACAATTCAAGATAAGTACCATATCCCTATGGTAGACGAATTGTTAGATGAGTTACATGGCTCAGGTTATTTCTCTAAGCTTGATCTTAAATCTGGTTATCATCAAATTCGTATAAAGGAAGAGGATATTCATAAAAATGCATTTCGTACTCATGAAGGTCACTATGAGTTTATGGTGATGACATTTGGCCTTACCAATGCCCCTGCAACCTTTCAATCAGTGATGAATGATATTTTTAAGCATTTTTTAAGGAAGTTTGTATTGGTTTTTTTTGATGACAAACTAGTGTACAACACTAGTTGGACTGCTCATTTGCAGCACTTGGAGATGGTTCTAAATATTTTGAAACAACATCAGTTTGTGGCTAATGGAAAGAAGTGTGCTTTTGGTAAACATCAAGTTGAATACTTGGGCCGTGTCATTTCCAAAGCAGGGGTTGCTGTGGATCCTACCAAGGTTAGTAGTGTGTTACAATGGCCAGTCCCTAAGAACGTCAAGGGGGTGAGAGGTTTTTTGGGATTAACGAGTTACTATAGAAAATTTATAGCTAACTATGGGAATATTGCTCAATCCTTGACCGAGTTGACAAAGAAGGATGGTTTTAGATGGAATGCTGCGGCTGCCGAAACTTTTGAGAAATTAAAAGTAGCTATTACAACTGCCCCAGTTTTATCTATGCCTAATTTCAAATTTCCTTTTTGAAATTAAATGTGATGCCTCTGGAAAAGGGGATGGTGCTGGGTTGTTGCAATCTAAACATCCCATTGCATATTTTAGCAAGGCTTTTGAATCATATAGGTTATCTAAATCGGCCTATGATAAGGAGTTAATGGCTTTGGTGTTAGCTATTCAACATTGGAGACATTATTTGTTAGGAAGGCGGTTTGTGGTTTATTCTGATCAAAAGAGCCTAAAACACTTGTTACATCAACGTATTACCACAACAAATCAGCAGGAATGGATGACTAAGTTGTTGGGTTTTGACTTTGAGGTGGTATATAAGGCGGGAGTGGAGAATAAGGTGGCTGATGCTTTGTCTAGACAATATGAGGATGCTTAAATTCATGCTCTTAAATCCTATCCTATTTGGTAGCAGAGCAACCAACTGCAACAAGAGGTATCACAAGATCCCTGGCTTAAAAGCATTATGGAGGCTATTCAAAAGGATCTTACTGCTAAACCTGGGTTTTCCTTAAAAGGTGGCATCTTATTCTACAAAAATAGGTTAGTTATACCGGCTAACTCACTAGTTATTGAAGATCTACTTAAGGATTTTCATTCCTCTCCTAGTGGGGGTCACTCCGGCTACCTACGCACTTATAGGAGAATGACAGACACTTTATATTGGCAAGGGACGATGAAAAGGGTGCAAGATTTTGTGAAAGCTTGTGACACTTGTCAACGTCAAAAATATGCCGCGACTATGCCTAATGGGTTACTACAGCCACTACCTATTCCAATTTTGGTGTGGAGTGAGATATCTATGGATTTCATTACTTGTTTGCCCAAAAGTAATGGATTTGAAGCTATTTTGGTGGTGGTGGATCGTCTCTCCAAGTATAGTCATTTCATTCCTCTTAAACATCCATTTACTGCTCGCTCCATTGCTGCTATTTTTGTGAATTGCATGGAATTCCGGAGTCGATTCTTAGTGATCGTGACCCCTTGTTTGTGAGTATTTTTTGGAAAGAGTTGTTCAAGCTAGTAGGTACGGTGCTTAAATGTCTTCGACATACCATCCCCAAATTGATGGCCAGACAAAAGTGATTAACCGCTGTTTAGAGGCCTATCTATGTTGTTTTATTGCAGATCAACCTAAGACATGGACACATTGGATTCCGTGGGCAGAACTATGGTACAATACCACATTCCATATTTCCACAGGGCTTACCCGTTTGAGGTGGTGTATGACAGAAGACCTCTAGTATTGGTGCATTTTTTGGAGGGAGAAACCAGAGTAGAAGCTGTAGCCCAGGAGTTAAGAGACAGGGATGAAGCTTTGCGTCAACTGAAAGCTAATTTACTCAAAGCTCAAGAGTACATGAAATACCAAGCTGATAAAAAACGCAAGGCAGTTCAATTTGAGGTTGGTGATTGGGTTTTCCTCAAATTACGTCCTCATCGATAACAATCGGTTGTGCATAGGATTCATCAAAAATTGGCTCCCATATTTTTTGGTCCTTATCAATTCATTAAGAAGATAGGGCAAATTGCTTACAAGCTATAGTTACCAGCAACATCTAAAATACATCCTACATTTCATGTTTCTCTACTGAAGAAAGCTGTAGGCAATTATACTGCTACAACTCAATTACCTAGCAGTTTGAAGTCTGACACTGGGGATATTATTCCTGCTAACGTTTTGTCATGGAGGGATAAGTTTGATGATGGGCAGCATAAGCGAGAATGGTTGATTCAATGGAAAGGCATGGATGTCGGAGATGCTACTTGGGAAGAGGAACTGCTGCTGAAGAGTCAATTCCCTGATTTGCGCCTTGAGGACAAGGCTACTGTTGAAGGTGGGGGTGGTGATAGGAATGGACTGGGTCCCACAAGTGATGAGGGGGATCTCTTAGTAAATAAAGATGAGGTTGGGTCTAAGCAATGACAAGTATATGTGAGAAAAAATAAGAAAGGGAATGCATAAAAAGAATTATTGCCTAGCAGGCATAGGGAATTAATATTCCACTAATAAATAGGAGTTAATATTCCACTAATAAATAGGAGTGTGTGGGGAGGTAGTTGGATGGTTTTTATTAATTTTTAGTTACACCTTAGAGGTTGGGCACTAGAAGAATGGTTTTTCTCTAACTGAGGAGTATTAGCTCTGGAGTTATTTTATGTTTTCTTATCAATTAATACAATAATTCTCTTCATTCAATTCTATCTTACCTCTGCTATGTCAATTTGCTTGATGCTTAATGTCAAGTACAAGTAGGTATTTATAGGTACAAATAGAAAACGCTAGACACATTTCTAGGAGCTTCCTAATTAATATCGACTTCTAGGAGCTTCCCACAATTTTCTATAATTAAAAAACTTCTAGACTCTTACATGGAAATTCTACATGGTTCTAGAATTATCTAATTTCAAATTAGTAATAATATTGCTCCCCTTTAATTTGAAATTTTCTTCTTCATTCCAAGTCTTGCGCTTAGCCTTTGAAAGTCTTCAAATTTTAACGGATTTGTAAAAATATCTGCAACTTGATCTTGAGTCATCACATATTTGAGTTCAACTTCTTTCTTGGCAATGTATTCTCTAATGAAATGGTACCTTGTGTCTATGTGCTGGCTACGATCATGAAACACTGGATTCTTTGCAAGTACTTGTGCCGACTTGCTTGTTGTCTATATAAATATAAGTAGCTTCTTTTTGTGGTATATGAAGTTCCTCCAATAATCTCCTTATCCAAATGGCATGACAAGTGCAAGATGTTGCTGCTACATACTCTGACTCACATGTTGAAAGTGTGACAATAGGTTGCTTCTTTGATCTCCATGAAAAAGCACAGTCTCCCATGAAAAATATAAAGCCACTAATACTCTTTCTATCATCAATATCTCCAGCAAAGTCGCAATCACAAAATCCAAAAAATTTCAAATCATTAGAAGAAGAGTAAAATAGTCCATAATCAAGCGTACCTTTAAGGTAACGAAGTATCCTGTTAGTGACTTTCATGAGTGTAGTAGTAGGAGCTTCCATGAAACGACACATTACTCCAACCGTATATAGAATGTGAGGTCTTGTACATGTTAAGTATCTTAGGCTTCCAACGAGACTTTTTAAAAAAGAAGGGTCCTCCTTTTGTCCATCTTCAAACTTTGACAACTTCAATGCGCTCTCCATTGGTGCGTTCACCGGATTGCAATCAAACATTTTAAATTTCTTCAAAACTTCCTTTGCATAGTTTTCTTGAGAAATAAATATACCTTCTTCCAATTGCTTTACTTCTAGGCCTAAGTAGTATGACATGAGCCTAATATCAGTCATCTCGAACTCAAGCGCCATGGCCTTTTTGAACTCTTCAAACAAACTTGGATTGTTCCCAGTGAATATAAGATCATCCACATAGAGAGAAATAATCAAAATATCTCTATTATCACAAACTTTGACATAAAGAGCATATTCATTGAGACAACGAGCAAACCCATTGTCTTGGAAGTATTTGTCGATGCGACTATTCCATGCTCTTGGTGCTTGCTTTAATCCATACAACGCTCTTCTTAATCTCAAAACTTTATCCTCATATCCTTTAATAACGTACCCCATTGGCTGCTCAACATAGACCTCTTCTTCAAGATAGCCATTTAGAAATGCCGATTTTACATCAAGTTGATAAAGTTTCCACTTATTTTGAGCTACTACAGAGATTAACAAACGAATAGTGTCCATGCGAGCAACTGGTGCAAAAACTTCTTCATTGTCAACTCCATATTTTTGTTAATAGCCTTTTGCAACAAGTCTTGCTTTGTATTTTTCAATATCTCCATTAGCATTCTTTTTAGCCTTGTACACCCATTTGACTTCAATTGTTTCATGGCCTTTAGGAAGAGTTGCTAATTCCCGAGTGTTGTTCTTCACAATTGATTTGATCTCCTCGTCCATGGCTTGTCTCCACGTTTTATCTTTCATTGCTTCTCCATAATTTAATGGTTCACTATATGCCAAGAGACAATACAACTCTTCAAGGTCAAGAGTAATTTCAATTGACCTTTCATAAATGTCTTCTATACCTTTCATCTTACTTGGTCTCTCACTTGAACTTTCATCTAGAGAAGTAGGTGAAGACGGAGGTGAAGAAGGTGGAGTTGCATCTTGAAATGGTGTTGTGACCTCCTGATCTTCTTCAAAATATGGAAGGAAATTATAGTTTGTTTTTTCTTGATCCTCCCAATTCCATGTAGCATATTCATCAAATTTAACATCACGACTCACCATTACCTTATTGTTGCATGGACTGTACAACTTGTAACCTTTAGAATGTGCATCATAGCCAACAAATACATATTTGATGCTTCAATCATGAAGTTTGGATCTTTTTTGTTGTGGCACATGTGCATATGCTATGCTCCCAAAGACACGCAAATGATTAACACTAGGCGTCCTTCCATTCCATGGTTCTAGAGGGGTTTGGTCTTTGACATTTGAAGTTGGAGAGCGATTTGCCAAATAGACCGCACAAGAAACTACTTCAGCCCAAAACTCCTTTGGCATCCTTTTGGATTTTAGCATGCATCTTGTCATGTTCAAGATAGTTATGTTCTTTCTCTCGGCCACTCCATTCTGTTGCGGAGATCTTGGAACTGCCAATGGACGGCGGATTCCATGAGTTGCACAAAATTCATTAAACTCCTTCGAAGTGAATTCACCTCCTCGATCAAATCTCAAAGCTTTGATTTCATGACCGCTCTCCTTCTCTACATGAGCTTTGAAGTTCTTGAAAGCAACAAAAGTTTCTGATTTTTGTTTTAGAAATAAATATAAGTTTTTCTACTAAAATCATCAATAAAGAGAATGAAATATTTACTCTTACCAAATGAAGATGGATTGATTGGTCCACACAAGTCAGTATGCACAAGTTGCAGTGGTTTAGTTGCTCTTGATGTGGCTTCTTTAGGGAAACTTTTTCTAGCTTGCTTGCCAAGAAGACAACCTTCACACAATTGATTTGGATGATTGATTGAGGGCATCCTTTCACCATACTCTTTTTTTCTCAGAATTTTAAGTGCACTAAAGTTCAAGTGGCCATACCTCATATGCCAACACCATGCTTCATCTTGGACACTCATCTTCAAACATTTTGCTTCAATAGTTCTTAGGTTCAAGATAAACATTCTATTTGTCAACATAAGAACTTTAGCAATTAAATTGTTATTTTGATCTCTAAGCCAAAGATATTTATTTTTCATGAGAATTTCATATCCTTTTTCAAGAAGTTGACCCAAACTCAAAATATTACTCTTTAATTTAGGCACATAGTATACATCACTAATCAACTTATGGCTCCCATATTTAGAAGATATTAGAATCGTACCTTTCCCTTCAATTTTCACTTTTGATAAGTCTCCAAAGGAAACATTTCCATACATCTTTTCATTAAGCTCCACAAATTTCTCTTTGCATCCACACATATGGTTACTTGCACCATTGTCCAAGTACCATGAACTATTAGCATCTCTCTCTTTTACCTTGAGTGTTAGCAACAAAGTTGACTCTTCATCTTCGTTAATAAGATTAGCCTCTTCTTCCTCTTGATTAGGAGCATTACGACATTCACAAGAAAAATGACCAAATTCATGACAGTTATAACATTCAACTTTAGATTTGTCATACCTCCTTTCACTTTGATAATAGCCATAACCTCTTCCTCTTCCAAGAACTCTTGGTGATGAGTGACTTCTTTCTTCGTAGTTTGATTCACGATTGAAACATCTTCCTCTTCCTCCTTGGTCATGACCACGTCCTCGTCCTCTTCCTTGTTCACGTCCATGTCCGTTTTGACTATTGAATCCTCTGTTATCCTTCAATGAAGCTTTGATCTTGAGAACTTGCTCTAATGGCTTCTATTGCCTTTTCTTCATTCTTTCTTCTTGAGCTTGCAATGAACCTTCTAATTCCTCAATGGACATTGAGTCAAGATCTTTCGATTCCTCAATAACACATATCACATAATCGAACTTAGGAGTCAAGGAACGGAGAATTTTCTCCACTACACGAACATCTTCTATCTTGTCTCCATATCTCTTCATTTGATTAACAATTGTCTTCACCCTTGAGCAATAATCTGAAATTGATTCGGAATCCTTCATCTTCAAAGCTTCGAAATCTTTCCTTAGAGATTGAAGTCTTATCTTCTTCACCTGTCAATGCCTTGGAGTGATTTTTCCAAAATCTTCCAAGCTTCCGTTGAATTTGTAGCATCGGCAACCTTCTCAAACATAGAATCATCCAAACATTGATGAATGAGAGTAAGAGCTTGTTGATCCTTCTTCTTTGTTTTTGTCAAAGCCTCCTTCGCGACTTGAGACAATCTCTCTTCATCTTGTGGCTCATCATAGCCTTTTTCAACAATCTCTCATACACCTTGAGAGCCAAGCAATGCTTTCATGCGAAGGCACCATTTTTCATAATTCTCTTTCTTTAGAAGAGGAAAGTGGAAAGTAGTGTCATCATGAGTTGTTATTTCTCAACTCTCACAACCAAACTCTAGATACTACTTTGTTATAGGAAGGAAGGTATTTCTAATAAAAAATGCTTAATGTCAAGTACAAGTAGGTATTTGTAGATACAAATAGAAAACTTTAGACACATTTCTAGGAGCTTCCTAATTAATACCGACTTCTTCAAATTAGTTCTGAAGTGACTGCTGCGAGGCTGCGATACTCAGCCTATGTGCTGGATCGGTACAGAACTTGCTGCTTTTTGGAAGTCCAAGATACTAAGTTGCTGCCCAAGTAAATACAAAATCCCGTGGTAAAGCGTATGTCATCAACATCTGAGCTCCAATCTACATCACATAGGACTGTCAGATTCAAGATAGCAGCTTTAGTGAAGTGGAGACCATAAGAAGATGTGCCTTTGAGGTAGCGTAAAATACGTTTCATATGGATAAACTGACAGACCTTGTTGACCGAATAAGCAATGTCTGGCCTGGTTACTGAGACATATTGAAGGCCTCCTACAACACTTCTGTAGAGGCTGGGATCATCTGCATTAGTAGAGCCAAAAGCTGACAGTTTGGTTGAAGTGGCCCTGGGAGTTTTCATGGAATTTGCATGTGCATGTTGGCTCTTTGAAGTAAATCATTGATATATTTTGTTTGTGATAAGAGAATGCTGGAGGAAGAAGTTGGCTGGACTTGAATTCCCAAGAAGTAATTAAGATTTCCATGGTCTTTGAGTGGAAATTTGGAGTGACTGAATAAAGGAGGTGATGGCAGAATCCGATGTCCCAGTAATAATGATATTGTCAACATAGACTAAGATGAAATTTTGATGTGGGAACTGGATTTAATGAAGAGAGATACATTACTATTTTTTGCTGTAAAGCCAAGAGTAAAGAGAAATTGTTGAAGCTTGTGAAACCAGGCCCTTGGTGCTTGTTTAAGGTCATAAAGAGCCTTATTTAATTTGCATACAAGAAAGCCATAGCCATCTCCTTTGATGAATCCTGGAGGTTAGGGCATATAAATGGTTTCAGAGAGATCTCCATTCAAAAAGGTGTTGTTGATGTCTATTTGTCTGATAGGCCAGTTGTTAGACAAAGCAATGGTGAGAATGATTATGACAGTGGTTGGTTTTATGACAGGGCTGGATGTTTCTGAATAGTATAGACCTTCTTGTTGATGATATCCTTTGGCAACCAAATGAGCTTTGTGTTTTGAAATTGTGCCATCTGGATTGTATTTGACTCTGAACACCCATTTGCAACCTATGATGTTGCTGTGAGGAGGTAAAGGAACTAGTGACCAAGTGTTGTTTTGGAGAAGAGCTGAATATTCTTCTTCCATGGCAGCTTGCCAGTGAGGAGATTTGAGTGATTTAGGTGGATCATGATTGATAGAATTCGCATCTGTAGTAAAGGTGGTTACCCAAGCTTTTGGCTTAAAAATTACTGATTTGCTTCTGGTGGATGATGAAGGACCAGGTTGCTGAGGCAGAATGGTAGTGTCTGACTGAGTTGAAGTTGAATGAGCTAAAGTTTGCAGCTGACGGAGTTAACTGCTGTGAAATGGTTGAACTGACTGAGGTAAGGTTCTGTGAGCTGACTGATATAGAGGTGACTGGATTGTCTTGGATGGAACTGTTTGAGATGAGAACTGGTCTGGAATTGGTGGACTCATGGAATGCTCATGCTCAGAATCAGATATGGAGTGTGTAGGTTCAGTAGCAACAGAAGCATGGTTAGATGTATTGATAGGCATAGAAGGAAAGGTATTGTTAGTATGCAAAGGAGTAAATCTGTTGTGACAAGTAATGTTAGAGACATTTAGAACATAATCAGGATCCGGAGAGACAGTGGATGGTGTTACAACCAATGAAGAAAAATCGGAGTTAGCATGAAAAGGAAACAACAATTCATCAAATGTAACTTGTCTAGAGTAGTAAATTCTGAGTTGGAGATAAACAAATGTAACCTTTATGATCAGGACTTAACCAATAAAAACACATTTCTTAGAACGGAATTGCATTTTATGTTTATTGTAAGGTCTCAAATATGGGTAATATGACTACGATCTATCTTTAATTATAATAATGTTGTTGGCAATAATATGACATGAAGTAGATTTGTCTCTAGTCCATAGTACTTTCCTTTACTGTCACTGCTCCAGTTCCTTGCATTGAAATCCTATGAAACTCATCTAATTTGAGGATGCACTATTTTTCAGTCTGTAATAATGCCGAGTTTATGCTTTTTAAAAATTGTGGGGAAGAAAGCTACAAAGACACAGGTAATAATGCTTTTGATAATGTATTTAATTTAATTTCATATCATTGTACTGAATATGCCTTAAAGATTTTCGTATAAAATTTAAGTTCACTGGAGTTTAATTTCAGGTTGATGTTATTTCTAATTTACTGAAAAACTTTTATTGTGAATTATAGGATGAAATATGGTTGTTTTCACTATAAAAAAAAATCCTGGATCTTTAATGTATAATTGCTCACATACTAGCTCGGTGATACCTATCACGGGCCATCACGACTCATTAATCCCCACAAGAATAAAATTGATTTATTCCCGATAACCACACGGTCCACACCCCATGACCTATTACAGTGACTACATAACTATTACATGCTTGAACATATGATTCTACATGTATGCAAATTTTATTCAATCTACATACCATCCAACATATATAAACATTTCAAATATATGTCCATCAACATCTTAAAATAATTTGAAACATATATATCCATATATGAAAACCAAATAAACATATATCCACATAATAACAAACACACATATAATCAAACAAACATAAGCATTTTAAGGTACGTGTAATAAAAAGGGAAAGTGCTTTTACCTCGTAGCACTACCTTAAACAAACAAAATTATGCTACTCTAACCCATCACACCTTCGACTAACAAAGCCCTGGATCATTCTACTCATTCTTTACTATCGTAGAAATGTGCATATTTGCTAGCATGCTTTCTAAAAGTCTTGCCCCTTGTGAATCTCATTTTTAACTCTTAAAATGTCTTTCTATAATATAGATTAAATATATTAATTTTTGTTGACTAAACTGTCTTTTATAAAAATGAATGGAGGGAGTATTGCGGAACAAGCCTCCCTAAATTTGTGTTATTAGTAGTTTTTTACATTTAAATTTAGATCCTTATATTCTCAATCTTTTTTAATATGTAAGTGAACCAATAAATTACTAATGGAAATTTATGTCTAATATGCTTTCCTATTCCTTCAATTTTACTTGATTGTTTTGTTTGTTATTTTTTGACATTATCAGGTTACAATGAGCGTCATAATTGCTGCATTGGGAATCATTTGTGGACTTCTTGGGACATATTCCTCATTGTTGAATATTGCCAATAGTTACTAAAACAATTAGTATACGATGATAGAGTTTCTGATGACAATTGATAAAAAAACACAAGATGAACTCATGTTGAATATAGAGTGTGTGCCTGTTGAGTTTTTGAAATTACTCATAGTATTTATTGTATTTTGACATATATGATAATAGAGTTGAAGATTGATCTTATATTTAAATTAAACTTGAGAGTTTGATAATGATTTTTATATAGAGTTAGTAGAGACTTAGCAAGCTAACAACTTCTAAGTATTCCTAATTGCCTATAATTATAGAGTTAGTATAAACCTGACAAATTGACTACGTATAGCTAATTGAGTAGTGCTATTTGGTAGAATGATTTGCAAAAGAAAGAGATGAAGGTAGACGTGTTGGAGTTTTGACCAATTAGCAATTGGACTACCATACATAGGAGAGTGAGTTGTTACAATTTGTAAGAGTTAGATGCTCCTACATATTATTCTTCACTTTTGCTTCCCACACTCCTCGTTTTGCTTTCTACACCCCTCATTTTTTTTAAATCCAAAATACCTAAACTACCCTTCCCTCTTTATTCAATTAACTCATCATTTCTATCTTCATCATCTTCATCTTCATCTTCATCAACCTAACACCTTCATCTTCAATTATCTACATTCTTGAATCATTTTTGCCACCCTCAATCATTTTCAACACCTTCAAACCCTAAACCAAGTATCATCTTCAATCAAGTAACAAATCTTCAATCATCTTCAACACCATCTTCAATCTCTTCAATCTTCTTCAACACCATCTTCAATCACTTCAATCATATTAAACACCATCTTCAATCACTTCAATCATCTTCAATCAAGTAAGCAATTGTTGTTTTTTAAGCAGCATTACGTTTAACGTATGTGTATGTGAACTCAGTTCACGTAGCAAATACGTGAATTGAATTCAAGTACGTGAACTCAGTTCACGTATGACTCAGATGTTTCAAAAAACTGACATTTACGTGAACTGAGTTCACGTATGTGTACTTGAATTCAATTCACGTATTTGCTAAGTGATTTACATTCACGTACACATCGTTAACTCAGTTCACGTAGCTCATATGAATTCTTAAACTCCATTGATGTACGCAATCTTAAATCACACACGTTTACGTAAACCTAATTCACATAGCATATGTATTTTCTTAATTTTATCAGCTACATGAGTTCATTTCACGTAAACATACGTGAACTCAGTTCACGTACGAAATCCAGATTTTGAAAATAAAAATGAAACTACAAAACACAACAACACACATACCTAGTTGAGTTGAGTCACTATAATGATGAAGATGATGAAGATGTTGAAAATGTTGAAGATGATTCAAGATTATTGAAGATGAAGAATATTGAAGAAGATTGAAGATGTTAGGTTAATGAAGATGAAGATAGAAATGAGGGGTTAAGTGAATAAAGAGGGAAGGGTATTTTGGGTATTTGAGATTTACAAGAAAAATTAGGGGTGTGGGAAGCAAAAGTGATTATTCTTCTTTTTCTTGCAAACACCTCTTGTAGTTTTATTATCTCTGATAAAAAAAATTTAATAGTAATGGTCCCCACAAACTCAAAGTGTCAGTTTAGTAGTAAGAGTTTAACATTATAATTTCAAGACACATTAGTTTATATTATGTATAGAACGTTTATACATTGACCTTTTCCATCACTATTATGAATAATAATTTCTTTTTTCCTATACATGCTAGAAGCTTATACCTGCTTCTATTTATTTGCAAAAGCACTAATGCAGTGCACAAACAATATTTATTTCTTTGGGTGTTGTTCTATCCATCAATATAAAAATTGTGATTCATACATTAGGGTGAAAAAATAACTAAATTAGTTTTTCTACGTCAAACATCAAACTCCATCGGTATAAAACACTAAATTTGAGTATGGTGGAAATGTTGTAGATATAAAATTGGTATGTACAACCACCATCTTCAGTGTGAACATGGTAGTTGCTAAAACCAACTTCTCAAGCTCAAAACATAGCAAGCAATTTAGATTTAGCGCGAAGAAAATAAGATTGGTGGAATCGGTTCTTGACTCATGATAGAGGAGCAAATAATTATGCACACTCAAAATGGCAAGATTTTCACATATAGTTGTCGCTACCATATGCGTGAGCGTTTTATTGAATTGGTGATTCTTGTTGTAGAGATTCTGATTTTTATTTTTAATTTTAAATTTTTTTGTTACTAAACGTTGCAACTAGGTTAGTCACCTTAGAGCCCTCAATAATTATCATTTGACATTTAGCCATATCGGGGTCTCCAACCACAATCATCTTTGTGAAATTGAACAAAGCCTAAATATATGTTAGAAATTCACTTGTAGAAAACAGAGTATGTGTTCTTGTATAAACTCACAAGGTGAACAGTGATGAGAACTTCAAGCTTGATGTTGATGTAATGCTCCAGTATGAACGCATTCTAGTATGCTCTTACTCTAAATGAGGGTGTATTTGCAAAGACATTATGATGCCAAAGTAGGGCATGGTGCAAACAGATAACAAGTAAAGTGAGTGTTGAATAATGTGTGAGATGCTTGGGGGGAGAACCCCCTATTTATAATGTAGTTGGACGCATATATGTTACAACATGTTGTTATTATTATTGAGGTGATTATTGAGATCATAGTGGAAATGATGTTAGTTGTGATATAATTGCATATCGATATACGCACTAAGGTTTATCTTGATGCATGGAAGTGTGTTCCTCAATGCATTGGACGTTATAAGTACATCAATGCTTCTATATTATTTTACTTTTACCATGTACACCTCTAGGGATGACGTGAGGGGTAGTTAATGCTATGTGCCATCCTTTAATGTTGAAGTGGAATTGCATCAGATTTGTTTTCAGCTGGACCTCAATATTAAACTTGTTTGCTCTATTCTTATTAGACTTTCCCTATGGTCTTTCCATATTACATTTGGGTTGGCCTTTTAGACTCATAACATTACACATGCCTGACCCTTAACTATTGTTAAATAGGTAATGGATCTAAAGAGCCATAAAGTTCAAAAATTGAGAAATTTTCCAATGTAAATTTTTTTTGAGATATGGATATCGTACGGAAATGGTAGTACCTTCTGACTCCTAAATTTTAAACATTAGAGATGTGTGGATGGTTAAGAATTCAGTAAGGTGACTAGGTCTGTACTTGCATTGTTGGAAATGATGGAAGATAAATGGAATTGATGATGGCATTTAATGTTGTGAATTGAAAAAATGAGAAGTCCCACATAGGAGGGAATACACTCATTAATAGCATTTATAAGGTGGAGGTATTGCACTTGGGTTGGGCCCCAAGGGGTACCCACAATTTTGTGAAGGAGGGAGAACGCAAGCAAATTGACCACCACAAACGCGCGCCGCCGCCGCCGTCCGTCCGGCCGGCTCGGTTCAGCTGTGTGGTGTATTAATTTTTAAACATATGAAAATTAATTATTTATTTTAATTAATTATAATTTGCGTTCTGTCACAAGTTGGTGCGTTAATTAATTAATTGCCCTCCACCAAGTCAACATCAATATTCTAATCCAGTCAAAACCCTAAACAGACTAATCTTCTGTTATTTGCCCAATTAAAACCCTAACTTGACTAAGCCTCTGATTTTGCCCGGTCAAAACCCTAAAGCTGAGTCTTTCCCACGTTTTATTTGTTGCCCGGTCAAGAAGCTATAGTCAAATCACGTTTCTTATTATGTTAGGTTTATTTATGTTCCTGCCCCTCATACAAGTGAAAGACTTTGTAATGCATTGGTTGAATGTTTGATGGATTGGAACATTGATACAAAGTTGTCTACTATCACTTTAGATAATTGTAGCACTAACGATACAATGATTAAAAAAATTAAGGATAAGTTGCAATTGAATACATTGTTAAAGGATGGGGCCTTACTTCACATGCGTTGTTGCACACATATACTTAATTTGATAGTAAAAGTTGGGTTACAAGTTGTGAAAGATGGAGTGGAGATGATTCAAGATAGTGTTGCATATTGGACTGCAACACCTAAAAGGAAGGAAAAGTTTGAGGAGATTGCCAAAAAATTACGAATCTCTTGCACAAAGAATTTGGTTTTAGATTGTTCGACTAGATGGAATTCAACTTACTTAATGCTTGTTGTTGCTATTTTGTATGAAGATGTATTTAGTCGATAGAGACAACATGAATTCCAATACACTTGTTTGCCAACAAGTTTGCATTGGAAATTTGCAAAAGATATTTATGGAAAATAGAAATTATTCAATTCTATCACTGAAGTGTTTTCTGGCACTAAATTTTCAACTTCCAATCAATATATTCATAAAATTTGTGTGATCAAAATTGCAATAAATGAGTGGATTAAATCCTCTGATGCATTGATTAAAAAAACGGCAGAGAATATGTTGGGAAAGTTTGAAAAATATTGGAATGTGGTTCACGAATATTGGAATGTGGTTCATAAATATTATTATGTTCATGAATAATGGGGGTTACTGCTGTTTTGGATCTTAGGTACAAAATAGAGTTGCTTGAATGTTATTATGTTAAGTTGTATGAGAATGATGCTAATAACCATGTTAAGTCGATCCAACAGTTGTGTTATGATTTGCTTTATGAATATCAATTGAAAATGAATAATTGTTCTAGTAGTGATTCTCAAATGTTGGATGTTCACTTTAGTAATATTGAGGATGATAGTTTAGAAGATAATGATTTGTATGTCAGGAAAAAAAAAAGAGCTAGAACTTCATTTGTTAAGTATCCAACACTTCAAATCATTGCAAAGGATCTATTGGCAATTTTGGTTTCTATTGTAGCTTCTAAATTTACATTCAGTACCAACGGACATATCTTAATTCCTCATCAAAGCCGACTTCATTGGACTACTTTAGAAGCCTTGATGTCTGCTAGAAGTTGGTTATGAGGTGCTGAGAAGACTGGTATTTGTTTTAAATTATTCATTTAAATTAGAATAAAATTATAATAACTGATAATTTTGTATATCTTAAATTATTATTGTTTATATTGTACTATGTTGATATCGATAGGTGATTATAATTCTAAAGTGGATATTGAAAATGCTATTTTACTCAAAGAAATGGAGTTTGACAATAAAGGTATTTTGTTCTCTACACTATTTGATTTAAATTTGTCATGTTATATGTTAATATTTAACTTTTATTTTTTAATATAGGTAAATTTCTTATCAGTGGTGTTACTTCCCTTTCCAATTCATGCCTTGAAGACAAATATGATCGTTAGAAAATGCTTATTTGAAACCTTTTTGTTTTGATGTTTTGGAACTTTTTGTTGTTTTGATGGATTAGTTCATTTGAATATTTAGAACTTTTTTTCGGATTGATATTTTTACTTCTAAGAGTTTGAAGAATATGAACAAATTTTGAGATATTGTTACTCTATTAATTTGATTATTGGAATTTTAGAACTCACAAGGTGAACAGTGATGTGAACTTCAAGCTTGATGTTGATGTAACGCTCCAGTCTGAACTCATTCTAGTATGCTCTTACTCTAAATGAGGGTGTATTTGCAAAGACATTACGATGCCAAAGTAGGGCATGGTGCAAACAGATAACAAGTAAAGAGAGTGTTGAATAATGTGTGAGATGCTTGGGGGGAGAACCCCCTATTTATAATGTAGTTGGACGCATATATGTTACAATATGTTGTTATTATTATTGAGGTGATCATTGAGATCATAGTGGAAATGATGTTAGTTGTGATATAATTGCATATTGATATACGTACTAAGGTTTATCTTGATAGAAGTGTGTTCCTCGATGCATTGGACGTTATAAGTACATCAATGCTTCTATATTATTTTACTTTTACCATGTACACCTCTAGGGATGACGTGAGGGGTAGTTTATGCTATGTGCCATCCTTTAATGTTGAAGTGGAATTGCATCAGATTTGTTTTCAGCTGGACCTCAATATTAAACTTGTTGGCTCTATTCTTATTAGACTTTCCCTGTGGTCTTTCCATATTACATTTGGGTTGGCCTTTTAGACTCATAACATTACACAAGCCTGACCCTTAACTATTGTTAAATAGGTAATGGATCTAAAGAGCCATAAAGTTCAAAAATTGAGAAATTTTCCAATGTAAAAATTTCTTGAGATATGGATATCGTACGGAAATGGTATGTAGTACCTTCTGACTCCTAGATTTTAAACTTTAGAGATGTGTGGATGGCTAAGAATTCAGTAAGGTGACTAGGTATGTACTTGCATTGTTGGAAATGATGGAAGATGAATGGAATTGATGATGACATTTAATGTTGTGAATTGAAAAAATGAGAAGTCCCACATAGGAGGGAATACACTCATTAATAGCATTTATAAGGTGGAGGTATTGCACTTGGGTTGGGTCCCAAGGGGTAACCACAATTTTGTGAAGGAGGGAGAACGCAAGCAAATGGACCACCACACGCGCACCGCCGCCGTCCGGCTCGGCTCGGCTCGGCTGTGTGGTGTATTAATTTTTAAACATATGAAAATTAATTATTTATTTTAATTAATTATAATTTGCGTTCTGTCACAAGTTGGTGCGTTAATTACTTAATTGCCCTCCACCAAGTCGACATCAATATTCTGATCCAGTCAAAACCCTAACTTGACTAAGCCTCTGGTTTTGCCCGGTCAAAACCCTAAAGCTGAGTCTTTCCCACGTTTTATTTGTTGCCCGGTCAAGAAGCTATAGTCAAATCACGTTTTCTATTTCTGAGGCACTCTTCTAGTGGCCAGCTGATGGACTTCGTGCATTATGGATCCCCCGAATTTCTCAGATCCAGTTGCTGAACTCCTCTATAAATAGAGAGTTCACCTCAGTTGGAAAGGTACACCAAAAGCTCTCCGTATCTGAGGCTTTTCTCACTTCTCCCCCTTCTTTCTTCTTCTTCTTCTTCTTCTTCTTCTTCTTCTTCTTCTTCTTCTTCTTCTTCTTCTATTTTCTTGAGTAGCCTTAGTGCTATATTACGAGTGTCAGTCATTCGACTGCCATACAGAGGGTGTAATTCTAGATCGGTTTTCTACAGTGCAGTAGAACTCCGTTACAGAGTAAACGAGCTGTTTTATCCTGGGGACTTCGTGGTTGATAGTCTGTCTTGCACAATTTGGGCAGTGCTACGAAACGTCTTAAAGAGAGTGACCTAGTCCGCGACTCAACCCAGTAATTTTAATCGGTGGCATTGTTATTTTTCAAAAGTATTTTTCTAAAACAACATGCATGTATTCGTTATTCATGCCTAGACACGTGGCTCTATTGTTTTGTATGGATAGACGTATGAATGTGATTGTTGCCTTTTCCTGTTTAATCTTGATCGCTAGATTGAATAGGAGCAATTTCGTGTGTGAGATTGTAATGATTATCACTCATTCGATCGCGTATGTTGTTCAAAATTTCCTTTCATTTGGTTTTTAAACTTTTGGACTTTTTAATTTCATCTATTTTTCTTGTGTTTCGAGTTTGAGCCTTTCCAATTTCCTTAAATTTATGTGCATCCACTTCGGGTTTTGGTTTCGTAGTACAATATGTTGCACTATAATTTACCTTTTGTAACACTTCGATTTTCAGAGTATTACTAATGAAGTTTTAAACTTTTATTTTGAAAATAATTTAAGATAATTATTTTTTTTGTATTATTAAAAGAGAAATTTTTTAAAATAAAATATAATTTATTTAAAAAATAAAATTCAGACTAGTCTGTAACTTTTTCAAATATGATGTATGATTTAAAATATAGAAGAGTTGAAAGGTAATTCATTACCCATAATATAAGATAATAGACAAATACAGTTTTTAAAAGTCATATTACAATATTAAATTATGTCCAAAGGATAAACCAATGTGAAACTAAGCCATTAACCAAGAGTCTCCCTAAATAACCTTTGCTGGACCAACATCGACATCAACCGCTCTTCCAACATGAACATCATTTAATCAAATGTGGCACTCAGAAACAAAACCAATTGCAAGGGTCACCAAATAGAAATAGCATATATAATAATACTGCAATGACTAAAAATATGATAATTAAAATACACCATATGCTACTGCAATGACTATGTAATGCTTCACATGAATCTAGAATATACCCCCACAAATGTTTGTGAAGTTCTCTCCAAACAACACTCATGTCCCCACAAGGATTATGGAATCTATCACTAATCACCACTAATGCCCAATCTCCTTAAGAATTTGTGATATATATCACAGATCACAACTAAAGCCCATGTATGCATGAACATGTTTACGAACTCCAATTATTGTGAAGTTCTCTATCCAAACAATACTATCATATCCCTGCAAGGATTATGACATCCATCATGGATCACCACTAACGCCAAATTCCCTCAAAGATTTATAGTATCTATCACATATCACAAATAAGGCTCATGAATGCATGATCATATTAAACAATTCCAATCATCATGTCATGTATTTATAAAGAATTGTATTCTTTCTCAATAATGTTCATATGATAATGATTCAAATGCCAAATTGTTATTTGAAAATAAATCAACAATGATACACCACCTTTCATGTAAGCTAAATCATATGATCACAACAAAAATATAGAAGCAAGACATCCATGTATAACACAACCATATAATACACACTATCACAATTAAACGTCAACTGCATAGACAATCCAAACACATATTTTTTTAGGATGTTAGTATGTGCCATTACCTTTTGAAGTTTTTTTTTTCTTTCAAATTTCTAGTAATTGCACGTCTTGGTCTATGAAACTCGCACCTTCACATGCCATCAACTATGTACATATGAAATTTTGACTCTCAGCACTACTAGGCCTCGGTGTGGGTTTACAACACAACTAAATCTCTACTTTAAAATTCATAAAGCAAAACAAAACACTTAGGAATTAAAATCCAATTAATTAGTACAAAAAATTCAAAATTTGTCCTCCCCATAAATAAGAGGGTCACAACTCGATTCCTTTTTGGACGAATCTTTATTTAAGAATTTATTTAACATGTACTTCACTCATCTTTTGAAGAACTCATAGCCATAACTTTAATACTTTTAAGTATGCACATAATAATCTAAATCTCATAATAGGTTAGTATGCAAAGACTTGAAACTTGTCCTCCGCACAAATGGAAGGCTCACACTTTAATATTTCACTACTTTTCAAAATTTTCTAATTTTTAGTACCTAAAGGGACAACTTTTATTTTTCCAACTTGTAGTCTACTTTAAAATACTAAATAGTCTTTTCACTTTTGTAAAACCTCTTCCTAAAATGTAGATAAATGAGTCTAATTTATGTTCCAACAAGAATCATTGAAAAAGGACGAGCACACTTAAAATTATGAAACAAAATATCAAACATAGTCAAAATCGAAATTGACATTTTTAACACCAAAGTACATAAAATACAAGGGATCCCTTAATTCTTCCCTTAGTTCATTTCTCAAAATTTTAACAAGTCAAGAAGTGAGCATTATCAAGTTCATAGTATCCTTATTTTAAAAATAAAAGTCACATCTTGCTCCAAACATAATTTGAAACATAAAGTTTTTGAATTTTTAGGCATATAAATTAAAACTTTATCACAAGATAGAAATTTAACATAAGATTGAACATAAATAAGGAACTTGATCTTAAATGTAAAAGCATTGACATAAATAAAGAACTTGAACTAGGCATGGCAATTGAATCCGAACCAACCCGAACCGCCCTGTACCAGCTCATATTTAATGGGGAAAAATCGTTGTTAATAGATGTGGGTGCGGGTGCGAATTTTGTTAGACATATGTTCGTTTTTGATATTATTGACAAACACACAGCTTGAAATAAATCTAACATTGTAAACTGAGAAAAATTTCAGGAACAACAATTCAATCCTACAAACGTGAGACAATTGCTTGGAACTCAAGAAATCAACAAAAGCTTGAAGATCCATAAGCAAATCGATTAGTAAAATCGATTCTGTAACAGGATTGAATGATATTATGCAGTCTGGGATTAACCAATCGATTGGCACAATCGATTTGCACATCTTCTGAAAAATCAAACAGGCTATCAATCGATTAGCCAAATCGATGTGCAAGTCAGAGAGCCAGTTTGCCATAAATCGATTGATTAAATCACCAAGACTGAACTGATTGTTTACATCGATTAGACAAATTGATTGGTACATTTACTGATATTAAAATGTGCAAGTCAGTGGCATGTCTTGCAAGCAATCGATTTGGCAAATCGATTAATCTAATCACTTCTTTATTTTGTTTTGTCTAAATCGATTAGCACAATCGACTTATGTACTTCTTTTAAAACAAATGTTGGCATCAGTCGACTTGGTAAATCGATTGAATGAACCAACTGGTAAAATGTGCTTCAGACTTAAAGTCCACAATCGATTGACCAAATCGATTGGTACAAAAAGTTTTAGAAACAGAGATGACTGAAATGGTTGAATCGATTAAGTACATCGATTGTTTTGATCTCGTTGTTTGAACAAAATACTTCAAGTCGATTATGACAATCGATTCAATTATATACATTCATCAAAGTCTGAAGAGCTCATTTAAAATAACCGATTAGGTAAATCGATTAGGTAATGCAGTTTCAAGATTCAAGAAAAACAAGATTCGCGAAATCGATTGGATCAATCGATTTGGATGATATATGACTTTAATGAATCGATTGAGTAAATCGATTCATGTGTTGTTTTTCCTGAACTTATATAAACTGCTTTCATTCACTTCTTCTCAGGACTACATAAGACAACAACTTGATATTATCTCTTGATAACAAAGTTTAATAATATCAATAACAATCATACACCACTATTTCTTTCTCATCTGATATTACTTTGAACATCTTTTTCAGCCATGAACAATATACATTTTGTGATCAACAAGGATGGAAAAAGACTGAATTGAGAAAGATTGCTTTGAGAAGAAGGAAGATCAAGAACTTTGTAAAATTGATATGTTTCAATTTCTGTAAACCATTTTCTGTAACGAAATTACTTTGTGAAAATCCAGTTGTTACTGGTGGTGTTCTTCGAGGTTGAGAGCTGTCAACAAGAAGACACTTGACTGAATTCTTGGTCACGTTTATGGGACTTAAACTTGAGAATTCAAGGAGGGAAAGATAGAACAGGTAGAATAGTTTAAGATTGGTTCGAGGCGCTGTGTATAATCTGTAAACTGATTCTAAGAAGTTCTATAAGAAAGGCTAAGATCCAGTTGGATCTTGGGATTGGATGTAAGTCGTCACGAGACGGCTGAACCAGTATAAAAGTCCGCGTACATTTTTCTTTCTCTTATCTCGTTTAAATTTCTGCACTTATTACGTTTTTGATATTGATTGAATGCATGATAAAGATTTTATGTTAAGTGAATTTACATGATTGATTGTCTTAACATGATTGCATGAAAATCAATATCTTGAATAATAATTGTTTCTGATGTATTTCTCCATATATACCATGATCCATACATTCATTAGAATTGTATATTAGGGACCTTGTTTAATGTTGTGTTTAATAAATTTAGAATTTGTTAAACTGCTGCGCATATTTGTTAGAATAGGCATTCTTCCGCATATTTTTCTATCAAACAGAGGTTACATATACCATCAAATTTTCCCTGTTTTATATAGTTACGGGCGGGTGCGAGGTCGAGTTTCGTTAAATTCGCCCCGCAGCCACTCGACATAGTGCAATTACTTAAATACCCTTATATATCTTAAAATAGTAACAAAATCCTAATTTTCCTTATTTTTCCTTCATGTGTTGCAGCAGCTGTCCGCCTCCACCCTCACTTTTACTGTTCCGGTCGTCCTCCCTCCTCTCTGTGAGCCATTCTCACCATCCTTCGTGTGTTGTCTATATTCTCTTCGCCGCTATAATTTTGAGATTCGTTTTCAGGTTTTCTGCATTTTGATTCAATTTCGTTTTTAATCTTTTTTGTTATCTGGTTTGATTTTATTTTCAATTTCATTTTTGTTTTCAGATTTTTCTCCATTTTTCGTTTTGAGATTTTGTGTTTAATAGTTCTGTATCTTTGTATTTTGGGAAATAAAAGCACCTCCGCTTTGAGATTTTGTGTAACGGTTCTGCATCTCCATTTTGAAATTAAAATGTATGCTAACCTGATAAGGCAATCAAAGCATATGAATGCTTAGCCATCTCAGCTTTCCATTGATGCATATCAGCAACAACGTTTACGTACTTCTCCTACTGTTTCTCAATTAAAATATGATTAAAATATTACTAGTTTTAAATCTGGTTTAATTTACTAATTTAAAATATGATTAAAATATTACTAGTTTAAGTAATTTTAACTAAAATTTAAATATGCAAGAAGAGACAATAAAATGACAAATAAATTGTTAATTAATGAGTGAAAGAGAACAACAAAAGCATGGTTGTTACTCATTGACTATGAGTTCATGGCTAGTGTATGCTATTTATGCTATAGTTATTTATACTTTATTTATGAATTCATGAATTTAATTTGTTTTTATGTGCAACTTTACAGAATATGTAAATGTAAATTGAAGGCAGATCTCAATCACTAACATGTCAACTTACTTTCGAAGAAAGTTCACATCAACCAACTATGAATGAAAGTTGTCATCCGTTAGTTTATGTTTCCACACCAAATTAAACTGTGCAAACACTTCATGATGAGACAAATGATAATATGACAGATGAAATAATCGAAGATAGTTGCAATAGACTTAAAAGTATCGTATGAGATCATTTTACAAATGTCAAAGTTGATGGAAAAGAAAAAACTAAATGTAATTATTGCAAGAAATTGTTTGGTGGGAGAGCAAGAGATGAGACGTCACACTTGCGCGAACATATGAAAATATGTACTACACGTTTGTCTACCATGGGACATAATAACAGACAAATATTTCTTACCGCTAAGGTCTTGCAAGATAAAAAAGAGTTGGGAACTAGAATATATGATGCTGAAAATGCTAGGAAAGAGCATGCATGTGCAATTATTTTGCATGAATATCCACTTTCAATAGTGGAGCATATTGGTTTTAGGAGATACTCAACCTCTCTCCAACCATTATTTCAAGTTTCTTGTAGAAATACTATAAAAAAAAAAAAAAAAAAAAAAAAAAAGAAGAGATATTCAAAGTGTACGAAGTTGAGAAACCACAATTTTGAAGTTTTTAGAAACTCTCCCACAAAGAGTGGCCATTACTTATGACATGTGGACAACGAGCAATAAAAAAAAGGTATATGGTTGTCACTGCTCATTACATTGATGAAAATTGGGATTTGCAAAGTCAAATTTTGAGGTAATTATAATTTCTTCGAATAGTAGCTTAATTAAATATTATTTATATTAATCATTGAATGTGAATTTTATTATGTTAGGTTTATTTATGTTTCTGCCCCTCATACAAGTGAAAGACTTTGTAATGCATTGGTTGAATGTTTGATGGATTGGAACATTGATACAAAGTTGTCTACTATCACTTTAGATAATTGTAGTACTAATGATACAATGATTGAAAAAATTAAGAATAAGTTGCAATTGAATACATTGTTAAAGGATGGGGCCTTACTTCACATGCGTTGTTGCACACATATACTTAATTTGATAGTAAAAGTTGGGTTACAAGTTGTGAAAGATGGAGTGGAGATGATTCAAGATAGTGTTGCATATTGGACTGCAACACCTAAAAGGAAGGAAAAGTTTGAGGAGATTGCCAAAAAATTACGAATCTCTTGCACAAAGAATTTGGTTTTAGATTGTCCGACTAGATGGAATTCAACTTACTTGATGCTTGTTGTTGCTATTTTGTATGAAGATGTATTTAGTTGATAGAGACAACGTGAATTCCAATACACTTGTTTGCCAACAAGTTTGCATTGGAAATTTGCAAAAGATATTTATGGAAAATAGAAATTATTCAATTCTATCACTGAAGTGTTTTCTGGCACTAAATTTTCAACTTCCAATCAATATATTCATAAAATTTGTGTGATCAAAATTGCTATAAATGAGTGGATTAAATCCTCTGATGCATTGATTAAAAAAACGGCAGAGAATATGTTGGGAAAGTTTGAAAAATATTGGAATGTGGTTCACGAATATTGGAATGTGGTTCATAAATATTATTATGTTCATGAATAATGGGGGTTGCTGATGTTTTGGATCTTAGGTACAAAATAGAGTTGCTTGAATATTATTATGTTAAGTTGTATGAGAATGATGCTAATAACCATGTTAAGTCGATCCAACAGTTGTGTTATGATTTGCTTTATGAATATCAATTGAAAATGAATAATTGTTCTAGTAGTGATTCTCAAATGTTGGATGTTCACTTTAGTAATATTGAGGATGATAGTTTAGAAGACAATGATTTGTATGTCAGGGAAAAAAAAAAGAGCTAGAACTTCATTTGTCAAAACAGAGTTGGATATTTATTTAGAGGAGGAAGTTTTGCCAAAATGTCCTGATTTTGATATTTTGTTGTGGTGGAAGTTGAATGGTGTTAAGTATCCAACACTTCAAACCATTGCAAAGGATCTATTGGCAATTTTGGTTTCTATTGTAGCTTCTAAATTTACATTCAGTACCAACGGACATATCTTAATTCCTCATCGAAGCCGACTTCATTGGACTACTTTAGAAGCCTTGATGTGTGCTAGAAGTTGGTTATGGGGTGCTGAGAAGACTGGTATTTGTTTTAAATTATTCATTTAAATTAGAATAAAATTAAAATAACTGATAATTTTGTATATCTTAAATTATTATTGTTTATATTGTACTATGTTGATATCGATAGGTGATTATAATTCTAAAGTGGATAATGAAAATGCTATTTTACTCAAAGAAATGGAGTTTGACAATAAAGGTATTTTGTTCTCTACACTATTTGATTTAAATTTGTCATGTTATATGTTAATATTTAACTTTTATTTTTTAATATAGGTGAATTTTTTATCAGTGGTGTTACTTCACTTTCCAATTCCTGCCTTGAAGACAAATATGATCCTTAGAAAATGCTTATTTGGAACCTTTTTGTTTTGATGTTTTGGAACTTTTTGTTGTTTTGATGGATTAGTTCATTTGAATATTTAGAACTTTTTTTCGGATTGATATTTTTACTTCTAAGAGTTTGAAGAATATGAACAAATTTTGAGATATTGTTACTTTATTAATTTGATTATTGGAATTTTAGAACTTAGATTAAATTCTACTATTTGGTCAAATTATTGATTTTGTATGCTATGAATAAATAAATTCCAAATTTTGAAACAGGGTTGGGGGTGGGGCGGGGAAACCTGTCCCCGTTGGGTGTGAGGGTGGATATTAAAAAGTCACCTCTTGAACTTAAATAAAATACTAAAACCTTTGTAGATGTGTAGGGGCAGCTTAGAGGTGCGGGTGTGAGGTTTGTAATGCTTAAAACCGTCCCTACCCCGTTGCCATCCCTAACTTGAACTTAAATAAAATACTAAAACCTTTGTAGATGTTTTTGAACAAAATGGAACCATAAGTTTGTTATTATTTTGTGAAGGTGCAAACACAAGTAGGTGGTTAATTGTGTTTGACTAAGTTGGATTCCTTTTGCTAATTTATTTAAAATTGGTTCGGGTTTGGGGACTTACTTAGAATAAAAGTAGTTGCAATCAGGTTAAGTGATTAGAGGTAAAAAAAAAAACAAAAATTGCAAAATTAAAGTGAGGCAAAAATTTATCTGGTTTCACCACCAACTTGGTAGCTACATCCAGTCCCCTCACTCATAAGGATTTAATCCACTAATTCGAAATTTGAATTACACAACATATGACTCTACAAGTTAGTCTTCTCAAAATAACTTGACACCTACAAACTTATTGAGGAACACATACCCATTGACTCTACAAACCAAGTCTTCTCAACACAACCTAAAAACCTACATATTGCTTGAGAAACACGAAAGGCACTATCGGGTTGGGTTACAAGAGTTTGGAACAAATGTGTTTGCTTGTGGTAATTGAACAATGGCTCTCACACTAGAAAACAACTAGAAACTATTTCTTTTGAACACATGTTTCTCTAAACCTTAACCTTATGAACTCTTATGACTTAAGAAATTTTGTGTTTTTGATTTCACTTACTTTTCTTCTTCAGCCTTGAGTATCTATTTATAGAATAAGTTAGGTTTTCTCTTTCTCTCCTTGCAAAATTGGAATCATATCTTTGAAAATAATAAATGTATACTCTTGTGAGTGTTTCTTCTTGTAAACAATGTTTGATCACATATTCTTGTAAAAAATTCATATCTTCTTGTTGATTCTGATCAAGTCTTCTTATAAAAAATTCATACCTTCTTGTAGATAAGTCATGTTCATATCTTCTTGTAAATAACTTAATGTTCTTGTGATAAATCTTGATCAAATCTTCTAATAAATAATTCATATCTTCTTATAGATAAATCTTGATCAAATCTTCTTGTAGATAAATCTTGATCAAATCTTCTTATAAATAATTCATATCTTCTTGTGATAAGTTTTGATCAAATCTTCTTGTAAATAATTCATATCTTCTTGTTGATAAGATCTTGACTATATCTTCTTTTCAACTTGGTCAAAGATTTTCTTCAATTATAAATCTTAATCAAATCTTGTTTTAGATTGTTTTTAGAAACACGAATCTTCTTTCATACTTTTGCTTGATTTGGGCTGGAGTGGATTTAGGTGGTTCTTGGATCTTCACATTGATTCATCTAAGTCTTCTTTTCATACTTAATTGTTTCAATTTCAGTTGTTTACTTTCCATCTAAGAAATTGACTTTCTTGTTGGAGTGAGATGTTGTGTTTCTTGAACAAAATTGCATGAATTAGAATTAGTGGCATTGAACAAATCACCTTGTTGAAACTTTAGAGTCAGTGCAACATTAGAGGGTGCATATCAGAAGCAACATTTGGAGTGTGTTGCACCATTTTAATCAGCGGATTGTGAGCTTTGAATTTATGATTTGAACAATCTCTTCAGAGTTAATTATATGTTGATATGAACTCTTTAGAGACATGCAAGTGATTCTGATGCATGCTTCAAATTGAGTCTTTAGACGCAGTCTTCATACTTAAATTTAGAGCCATTCTTTAGAGGTAGTCTTTAGACCTAGTCATGAGACCCAATCTTCAGGCCAAACATCCAACTTAGACTTCAGACCCATACATCAAACCTTGACATCAGATGCAATCTTCGTAAGATTTAGAGGCACATTACTTTTAGAGCCATACGTTTAAAGACAAACACATTTACTTTGTGTTCCTTTATTCTCATCATCTGGTCACTTCCTTTAGTGACTTACTCAAATGACATTCTTTTGGTCGCTTTCTCTAGTACATTCCTCTGATTTTCTTCTTCCCATTTTTGCATACTTACACCACAAGAAAACACTCATTTTGTGGCCAATTTTACAAATATTTTGTGACCGAAAAAACCCTCATAAATTACTAACCGAAAAAGCCCTCCAAAATACTAAAATTCAAATTGTTGGTTATTTATGGCCGAAAAATCCCTCACAAAGGACTATAATTTCAGCTGGATTTTATGGCTGTCTAAGTTCTCACAAAAGGATCAAGATTTTTCTATAAATATCACTCCTCCTGTCATTTTTCATTTCTACCTTCTCTCTAAACTTTCTTTCTAAATTTTTTCTCCACCTTCTCTCTACAAATATTATTTCTTCATGTTTTCATTTTATATTTTGTTTTTTAATTTTATTTATGATTTGAAGTTATTTATTTAATGAATATTATTTAATTTTTATTTTCACAGTGGTGTTATTGTGTTTACTTCGAAGAGTTCTATGTTGTGTGAAAGCTTCAAGTCAGATACTACCCGACATCAGCTTAGTATTGAATACATTTTAAATATAGATTAGTAAAATATGTGATATTAAAAATATAAGATATTTTTATATTATTTTTAAAATATATAAAAGTTCGTCATTCGAAATGTTAGTAGATTTGTGTCAAAAAAAAAATAGAAATTATATTGTTTACATAATAAATTATAAATAAAAATTTGAAACACATGTAAAACTTATTGATTTTAATATAATTATTTTTGAAAAAATATTATTAAAATTGATGATATTAATATTTATTGTTAGTCATTAAAAATAGTTGTAGTTGAGTTCATACAAAAAATTTATATACTTTAACAATCTCTATTTTTGTTTATCAGGATTTATTTTATGAAAAATTTCATTAAACAACATTTTAAATTTTATTTTTGTTTATATATTTATAGTCTGTATAATGATTTATTATATTTATATTGTTTGTAAATGTTCCCCTAATTGACATATAAAGTATGTCATAATGTAGACGGTTTTAGAGTGAAGATAAAGTAACAGTGCATTTAATGAAGATGAATTTATGATGGAGAGAGTGGAGCGATTGATCAAATAAATTATTACGATGATTAATGTATTTGAATAATATTTGATAATTTTATTTTTGGTTTGTATGAATATATTATATATTATTATTTAATTATTGTGTGTTTAATTATTGGTTTGTATGACATAATTTATTAATTTTAGAATATTTTATTTGGTTTGATAATAATTACTTTAATTAATATTAATATTATATTTTTATATATAATATTTATTTCAATTTTTATATATAATATTTATTTCAATTTTGAAATTTAATTTAAATTTAAATTTTAATATTATATTTTAAATTTAATTTAAATTTAATTTAAAAGTTTAATTTATATTAATATTAATTTATTATATATAATATTATTTTTTAATATTAATTTTGAATTTTATAAAATTATTTTTTTAATAAAGTCAAACATTTGTGGAAGCCTAAACCCTTACAAAATCTTTATTTATTTATTAGTTTCATCCTTTGTGACGGCCTAAGCCTTCAAAAATGGAGAAATTTGTGAGAGCCTGGACCCCCACAAAAGCTTAATTTTTTAATCAGCTTTAACATTTGTGGCGGCCTAAGCCCTCACAAAAGCTGAAATTTGTGGTGGCTTAAGCTCTCACAGAATTATTCTTGTACCTAGAATTGTTGTAGTTATATAGATAACTCAACTTCCAGTATTTTATAAACAACCGATGTGGGGCTAACATTTCGAATTCTTTTGTTTTTTTAGAAGATTTGTATTTATTACCGATGTAGGACTAGTATTTCAAATTCTTCTGTTTTTTTAGAAGATTTATATTTATTACCGATGTGGGAGTAGTATTTCAAATTCTTCCATTTTTTTAATGATATGCATTTATTACACTAGTATTTCAAATTCTTCCGTTTTTTATTTAAGATTTATATTTATTTTTATTTTTATAGTAGCTTGTATTTTTTGTTATTAATATGGACGGCTATATAGAAACTAATACTGTCAACTCTTTATTTATTTATTTATTTATCATTATAAACAATTTAATATAATTCATTTAAAAATTCATTACTTTCATATCAAAAAGAATCATTACTTATTTTCAAACATTACACATTTTCAAGATATTATTAAGATGAAATACTAATATTTTATTTATTCGATGCATTGCAATATTTTTTTTGAAAGGAAATTACCAAATAAATTT
>JBBPBR010000005.1:30968536-31043593 GCA_037974775.1 Cicer pinnatifidum | reverse complement strand
ATATATATTAAAGCATTTTTTGTATGGTTGTTACTTCAAAAATTGCACCTGATTTTTTCTATTTTATATAATTACACTAAGAAAATTACATATGGACACTCTGCATCCACAATTCATTTCTTGTAAATTTGCAAAAATGATTATCAAGATAAAACTAGCATAAGGTTACACATCATAATATGATATACTAATAAATTAGATACTTCAACTTACTCGGTTACACAACAATATGTGCTAATTTATTCTTTTATCACTTGAATATAACTCACAAGCAAACAGTTCAACTAAATAAGTTAGATAGATAAAATAGTAATCTTTAACTAGATTGTGAATTACTTATTGAAAATATTATAAGCGTTCTAAATTTTAAATTGGTCGTATATGAGCAAATATGGTGGATGGTAACAACAATCAAGGGATAACATGGTGACATTCGACTAGCGAACAATCAAATTGTTCAACTGAATAAGTTAGATAGATATATGAGTAACTTCTAAATAGATTGTCAAATACTTTTTGAGAAAATTAAGTTAGATTGTTGACTTCAAAAGTAACTATTGTTTAAGTTACTTAGCTTAATAGAAATTGAATTTCTTTTATTAATCAAAATGACACTATTATTTGAATCACTATATTTAATAAAAATTAAATTTATATATATATATATATATATTGTATAATATTTTTCATATGTACACAAACTTATTAAACAAAATCACTTATTATAAGAAACAATGTATTAGTCTTGTCCCTAATATAAGATTTTTCTAATGATTTTATTTGTTCATTTTTAAATAATCATAATAACAAATATACTCCAAATTAAATTATATATTTTTTAATTTTTACAATTTAATCAAAGACAAAAATAATATATATATATATATATATATATATATATATAAATAAGTATGCATAAACGAAACGGAGGAATGCAGAAAATCGAAACGGTGCTAGCTATTCATTTATTAAGGAATCTTTTCTTCAGCAACTCATGTGCCTCTGTTTCCATCATTTACACATCGCCTCTTTTGTTTGATTCAAAAAGGTGCTAGCTATTCATTAACTATTTTCATCATTTACTAAATTTTACAGCACACTATAAATCCAACTCTTTTGTTTGATTCACACATCACCTCATAATTTTACAGCACACTATAATTTTACACATCAATTTGTAAACTGTATTCTACATTTCTACTCATTTTCCTTCAGCTCTCTCCATATCTCACATATCTTGTCCTTTACCCATTTTATCAATATGGTATTTGGGAAAAGAGAATACATGAGATACTCTCATCCGATAGTGATAGTGATCAAAATGTTGCAAGTGATGAACAAATTCCTCAAAGTCTACCTCAACCAAAAGTGAAAAATTTATCAACTCAAAGTCATTCAACCAATGAAACAACCAAACCTCTTTTAGCCCAAGAAGTGATATACACCGGTGTGACCGGGGAAAAATACAGGGGGACTAAAAATTGGACATGCAAACACTGTAGAAATTCATTCAAAAGTACTTACACTAGGATTCACTATAATTTCTTTGGTTCTCCACAAGGGAAAAATTGTGGCATTCAAAGATGTGCAACATTGTTGAATGACTGAGAAACTTATGAAAGAATAAGAAAAAAGGTTCAAGAAGCATAGGAATTTGGTGTGACTTCATCTTTGAAGTGTTCTACCCTCAAAAAGAAAGAAAAGGGGTGTGTTCCAAGTCTCTTGAAGAAGCATTCCAACTTTTGGGAAGAGATGCTGTTGACATGAAGGTGATGAAAGGACTATGTGCAATGGAATTCCTTTTAATGTTCTGAGAAATCTACAATATGTGGAAATGGTTATGGCTATTAACAATGATCCTAAAGGCTACAAACCTCCCTCTTTTGAAAAGGCACGCACGATTTTATTAGACGAGTGTAAAAGACATGTTGACAAAGATTTAGCTCCAATCAAGGATACATGGTTTCATCAAGGGGTCTCCATTGTGTCACATGGCTAGAGTAATGTAAAACATATGTCACTAATTAATGTTCTTGCTATGAATAGTAGAGCTGCTATGTTTTTATATGCCGACGACTTTTATGGAGTTAAAAAACCTGGAGTTGCTATTGCTGAATATTTGATTAAAGTCATTAAAGAAATCGGACCATCTAATGTTCTACAAGTGGTGACTATTATGCTGCAAATTGTAAAGCTGCTGGGAAGGAAATAGAAAATGTATATAAGCATATTTTTTGGTCTCCTTGTGTTGTGCATACTTTAAATTTGATTTTTAAAGACTTTGCTGAATCATTTGAATGGCTGAAAAATACATATAAACAAGGAAAGACTATAGTTAAGTACATTATTTATCATAGTCAAGTTCTAGCTATGTATAGAGCAAATTCAAAGCTTGAATTGTTGAAGGTAGCAAAGACTAGATTTGCCTCACATTACATTTTACCTAAGCGACTACTTATGTGTAGAGAAGCACTTGCAACTACTGTTGTGTTGAACAGTTGGAAAGAATGGATTAAGCAAGGAGATGAAAACACAAGAAAAATAGGTGCTTTAGTTGCTGAAACTATTGGTAGTGATTTTTTTTGGGAAGAAGTTGAGCATGTGGTTAAGATAACAAAACCCATTTATCATTTGATTAAATTTGTTGATGGCGAAGGGTAAAAAATGGGAGAATTTTATGAGAAAATGAATTCTATATTTGGGGAAATACAAGAGATTATGAAAACAAATAAATATGCATATTGTTATTCTGAAATGGAAACAATTGTTACTGCAAGATGGACCAAAATGAATTTTACCATCCATTGTTTAGGTTTTGCATTAACCCCTAGATTTTATGATACTCACTATTTTTCCATACATGGTCCTAGGGGTATAGCTAGAAAAGTTCCAAACCAAGATAAGGAAGTAGTGACTGCAGTTATGCAAGCTTTTGAAAAAATATCTGAAAATGCGGAGGAACAAAAACTTCTACGTGATCAGTTTGCTACATTTCACACAAAAAAAGGAATATATGCAATGTATGCAGCTCAATTGGATGCGGTAATCGTGGATTCTATTGATTGGTGGTCAATATATGGATCTGAAACTCATGAACTAGCAGAGGTGGCAAAAAAAGTATTATCTCAACCAATAAGTAGCTCTTCCGCTGAAAGAACTTGGAGTACTTATTCATATATCCATAATGTAAAAAAGAATCAGCTTAATTGTGCAAGAGCAGACAAATTGATTTATATTCACTCAAATATCTGTTTACAGTCACGATTTTCTGATAGCTACAAGAATGGTACTTTCAAAAATTGGGATATGAATCATGATGACACTTGTTTGAAAGAATCTTTTGGAATACTTCAAGACCTCAACTGCAAATTAGATGATGAAATGGATGGAGGAGTGGATGATCGGATAAATGTAATTAGGGGAGCTTCTATCAAAAGAGGAAAAAAAATAAGAATTGAGATTTTATTTTAGCAAATTGTATTTGTCAAAGTAGTTGATATAAAAATATTGTTAAAGTTAATTTTTATTGATGATAATCATATTTTTTTTATCATTTAATTTGTTGTTTTTTAATTAGATTAATTTTTTATTTATAATTTTAACGTACCGATTTGTTTATTAAAATATACCACGAACCGAAACAACGTATCAACTATGTATACCCCCCACGTATCGAATACTTTGAAGATTACGTACCACGTACCCGAACCCGTACCATGTACCATAGAGAATTGAGAACCAGGTGACTATGGGACAAATGTATGGATGATATTGATTGGTGTCTCCTATTTCCTCGTGCACTTGTGGAAGAGCTTCCTACCCACAACTCTGATCACAATCCCTTCTTATTTAGTTGTAAAAAAATATCCTTCCCTCAAGAACAAGTGTTTTTATTTCCAAGTTGCTTTGTTATATCATCCTGACTATACTCCCCTTATGAATTACAATTACCCTGATAATTATATTGGGAAATTGCATAAGGTCAAAGAAGAATCTATCATTTGAAGCATAACTTTTTGGGAATATTTTCAGGAACAAGAGGATTTTGGAGGCTCCAATCAATGGAGTCGACAACTAGTTAGATATTCGTCATTCTTCTGGATACATTAAGTTAGAAAATGATGTTCAAATCAAATACAACAACATTCTTTCTCGGAAAAAAATGTTATGATATCATAAATCCAAAGAAAATGGGTTAAGTATGGTAATAGGAACACTAAATTCATCCACACCCAAACTATGATCAATGAGTTACAGATTGAAAGGGTGTGGTGCACAAATGAAGATATTCTGAAGACGGAAGCCTTGTCTTATTTTAAGAATTTCTTTTAGTCAAATGAGCCATGTCATATCCACAGTCTCAAGTTGAGACATAGTCTTCAACTTTATAATGAGTTGTATCTTGGTTTACTCCAACCCATAAGCATGGAGGAGGTTAAGGAGGCCATGTTCTCTATGAGTGCCTACAAAGCCCCTAGATGTTATGTACTTGGTACCTATTGTCAATTGAATTGACAGTTTCGTAATCATTAATTGTGCAGATTTGATGATATTTGTAATTATGTAATTATTCTCATAATTAATTAGTTAGTCGTTATAGTAAGTACCATATCATTATGTAGCAACATTATTTAATGGAGAATTCTCCAATAGAAAGGAAACAGTTTACAAATAAAAAATTATGAGTTTGACATGGTATCAAACAAGGTTGCGATCCAAATCAGATTGTTCTGTTTTTTGCGATCACATCTTGAGTTCCTCGATTTTTTTTCTTCTTGAAATCATAGTTCCTTGCTGACATCAATCATAGTTTTCCTTGTTGTTTCTGCTCTATTTTTTCTTGAAATCTTATTTCTTCGCCGCCGCCGATCATAATTTTATTGTTGTTTCTGCATTCCCTGTTTTCACGTCTCTTAAGTTATCTTCATTTGTTTCTTTCGGAATCATATTCACCAACAAACATGATATCATTTTTGTGCGTCTTAATGGAAAAAACCACTCTACATGGGCGTTTCAACTCCAGATTTTTGTCAAAGGAAAATAGCTTTGGGGTCATGTCAATGGACGCGATTATGCCCCTGAGAAGACGCAGAAGGATGCTTGTGCCAAAGGGAAAGTCAAAGATGCACAAGTCATGGCATGGATCATAGGTTATGTTGATCATAATGTCGTTCTCAATCCAACCTTTCGCTACAGCAACAAAGATGTGGGACTACTTGAAGAAAATATACAGCCAAGACAATGTTGCTCGGCTGTTCCAGCTTGAACATGAAATCACAATTTTTCAATTGGAAAGTCTTTCCATTTCTAAGTTTTATTATCATTTTATAAATCTTTGGGTTGAATACACTGACATTATCTATAAAGATTTGTCAAGTAAAGGGCAAATTATTGTGCAAAAAGTTCACGAGATTACCAAACGCGATCAATTTTTTATGAAATTGAGATCTGATTTAGAGGGACTAAGGTTCAATCTCATGAACCGAGCTACTGCCCCATGGTTGGATACTTGTCTCAATGAGCTGCTTCGTGAGGAACAACGTCTTCTCACTCAAACAACCATGGAACAACAAAAGGCTGTTTCTCTCCCAATGGCATATGTGGTACAAGGCCGACCTCTTGGGCGAGACATGAGTATTGTCTAATGTTTATATTGCAAAGGACATGGACATTTTGCTTCCAACTGTCCTGATTGTTAAGTTAGTTGACAGGCTTGTCATGCTAGGAGTATAGCTTGTGCGCTGATGACGACGTTTAGTTTTAGAGCTGTGACATTTTATTAGCAGAATTTGACCTTTGAGAATGCATGGCTTGAACAATCTCTTCAGAGGCATGTTGAGTTTGTGCACATCAGAGGCACACATGATCTTTAGAGACATGCTTCAAATTCAGTCTTCAAAGGCAATCTTGAGGCCTAGTTTCAAAGCTAGTCTTCAGACGTAATCTTCAGAGCCAAACATTAGTGGTAGTCTATGTAAGCTTCAGAGACACATTGCTTTCATACGCATATGTTTAGAGGCAAACGCATATACTTTGTGTTCCTCTGGTCACTTTCTCTAGTTGCTTCCTCTTATACCTTTCTCTGATTGTCTTGTTTAAATTGTTGTACACTTAATGAAGTCATTATAGTCCAAACAAATTGTTCTCATAAATATCTTTGTTCACATCAAAGTCGCAAGAGAAAAGCCAACTTGGTTCAAATATTTAGGTCATCATTACCAATTCTATAGTTTGGAGTGTGAGGAATGGGTTGCTAAATAATCTTCGATTAATAAATGGGATCATGTTTTCTATTGTTTGTTGGATTATTTGGAAAGATAAGAATCATGAGATGTTTTTTGCCGAAAAATGGGCACATTGTTTTACTATCAATAAAATTAAGACTTTTCATACCATATATACTTAGGTTATTATATATTAGTAGCAAGAGTATTTTAGATATTTCTATTCTCCTGTATATATACTCATTGTAACCCTATTAACTCAAGTTTGGTTCATTCTATGTTATGAAACCCTAGAGTGGTTGTCTCTCTTCTTCCTCTTTTCATTGTTAACATGGTATCAAAGAGCTTTGGTTGATTTTGGGATCTACTATAAAGAAGAGAAAGACTATTTTGATAGGAAAGGCACCCACCAAAAGAGCAAAGAGAAGAGTAACCTATTCCCAATTTTATTAAATCAATCTCACAAAAACATCAACTGCGCATTCATTAACCGTTGGATCGGGCTGATTTTTGGACAGCAGGTTTGCAACATTCAGGCCTTCGTCTTCAACGGTCGGATCGGCGAAATGACACCTGTAGTGGGGAGAAATCGTGCTCGCACAGCACCAGATTATTCCTAATTTATTTTGTCTCGGTGATTGTGTTTGTCGTATTTTCCTGTCATTATTTGTTATTTCTAGTGCTAAGGATGATTCTCTTCAAGCACATTGGAAAGAAAATTTTCCGAAATTGGGGAGAGCACATAAGAAGAATTTTAGGGGGACATCGTCCAATGTTGTTGCTTCTGCTTCTCCTACCATTAACTTTAGTTCTGATTTTGTATATTCATCTCAGACTGCTTCCCAAATATCTGATATTGCAACTAAAATTGGGGAGAGCACATAAGAAGAATTTTAGGGGGCCATCGTCCAATGTTGTTGCTTCTGCTCCTCCTACCATTGGCTTTATTTCTGGTTCTGTATACTCATTTAAGACTGCTTCTCAAATATCTGATAATGCAGAACAACTTCAAAAACTTCTTGCCATTCCATCACATGCCATGTCTGTCACCTCTTCTAAAGGTTTGAACTGATATAAAATTATGACTTCTATTGATTAATAACAAGAGAATTAAGATCACATTCAACTAGTTCCATTTTAATTCCTATATTAATCATGCAACATTCATACAAATCATACACAGCGGAAATTTAAAATCATATACAAAATTATCAAGAAGCATACAACAATGAGCAGGTATACAATACTGAAAATTAAAGAGAAGGGATAAGAAAAGATTGCACCGAGATTTATCCTGGTTCAGCCGTTGATCTAACGGCCTACATCCAGTCCCGAAAATCACAATATGATTTCAACCTTTTTGCAATAGAATGAATTTGAGTACTTTTACAGATTTTCCAGTCTTCTACACGACCTATCAATCTAACTCCCTTCACTTCTATCTTGTCACCACTTGATCCTTTGAGTTTATCCCCCAAACTCACACAAGATCACAGTAGACTTCCTCTTGATGATATCACACCAACAAGGATAGCCACCAGTTTCCAAACTGGATTTTCTACACCTTCAAATACAAAGAATTATCTTTTACATGAAATAGAGAAGTATCAAGATGTGTATTCAGTCACTCTAGCATCACACAAAGAATTGATTTGCCAATGGATATTTTTTGTGTGTTGAGAAACTTTTCTTTCAAAGTGTTTTTCAGAGGTTTTCAAAATGGTAACAAAAGGTTCTGAAAAGTATGAAAAGTTTTGTGCAAGAGTTATGTTTTAAAAGTGATTGAAACGACTTATATATATTCAAGGAAAACACTAGTACAGTCGATTGCCTAATCGATTTTATAAAGGTTTAATCGATTACTGAATCGAGTTATGTATGTCTTGTGTTTCTGGAAACTGGAATTATATAAGCATCACTCGATTTGCCAATCGAGTCATTTAATTCATGAATCAGACCTGATGCTATGATTTTCTTTAAATCGAGTGAGCAATCGAGTTGGCATAAAACTGGGTGCTCTCTGTAACTCAAAAAATAGCGTCAATCGATTCGTCAATCAATTGTTCAATCGAGTTGACAATCGAGTGAGCCTGTTACAAACGAGTTGCCAATCGAGTCGTAAATCGAGTGAGCCTGGAATTATATAAGCATCACTCGATTTGCCAATCGAGTCATTTAATTCATGAATCAGACCTGATGCTATGATTTTCTTTAAATCGAGTGAGCAATCGAGTTGGCATAAAACTGGGTGCTCTCTGTAACTTGAAAAATAGCGTCAATCGATTCGTCAATCAATTATTCAATCGAGTTGACAATCGATTGAGCCTGTTACAGACGAGTTGGCATAAAACTGGGTCCTCTCTATAACTCGAAAAATAGTGTCAATCGATTCGTCAATCAATTGTTCAATCGAGTTGACAATCGAGTGAGCCTGTTACAGACCTCAGCTATTTTTAACATAGTCTATGTGCCAATCGATTGATGCATAGCAGTTCTGATATATGAATCCTGCAATCGATTGTCTAATCGATTCCTTCAAAATTGAGTTTGATAAAACTTAAGTGATTGAAAGATATTCATTGGCAAAGACTTAAGTGTGAGACCCTAGTGATTAGTCTACTCAACTTGATACTTTGACACCTAATACCACTATACACTTTTGCATCTTTCTCAAGTGCATCCTCCAACTTTGGTTGATTCCTTGAGTTGCAAGCTATTGTTCCATGTGTATGGTGTCTTCATGTTTGCCTGAAATGTTTCTTAATTCAAAACATTAGATAAAGCAAATATTTCATATGTATTGTATAATTGGGACTTAAATCAAAAACATGATCAGGGAAGCTCATGACTTACATGAACTCCTCTGGTATGTCAGGTATATCTCCTTTCATATGGATTCTTGATTCGGGAGCATCTCATCATATGACATACAATGATAAATCTTTTGTGTTTGTGAAACATGTCTCGTCTGTGTCGATTATGACTGCTGATGGCACTCCCATACCACTAGCAGGCGTTGGTTCTGTCTCCACACCTAACATGTCTCTTTCTGATGTTTATTATATTCCTAATCTTACTTTGAGTCTTGCTTCTGTTAGTCAAATATGTGATCTCAATTATTCGGCTATGTTTTCTTCCACTTCTTGTTGTTCGCAGGATCCACATTCCGGGAGGCTGATTGGGACAGGTCATAGACAGGGGGACTTTATGTTTTAGATTACCTGCGACTCCCAGATATTGCAGCCTCAACAACTACTGTTGACTTATTATCTAGTTTTCGCTTGAATTCCTTATCTTCTAGTTTTTATTTATGGAATTCTCGCATTGGACATGTTTCTACTTCTAGATCCAAATATTTGGCTTCTACTGGAGCCTTAGGAAAGTTACAAACCTGTGATATCTCAGATTGTTGTGGTTGTAAACTTGCTAAACTTCCAGCTTTACCATTTAGTAAAAGTGTTTATGTTTCATATGTGCCATTTGATTTAGTTCACTCTTATGTTTGAGGTCCATCATTGGTTCTCACCAAAGGTGGATCTAGATATTATGTTTTGTTTATTGATGATTACACTCGTTATTGTTGGGTTTATCTTATGAAAAATCGGTCTGATTTTTTTGACATTTATCATATGTTTCGTGCAATTGTCAGAACTCAACATAATTATGTTATAAAGTGCTTTTGTTGTGATATAGGTGGTGAATATACCTCTAATAAATTTTCTGAATTACTTGCTTAAGATGGCACTCTCCACCAAACATCTTGTACTAATACTCCTCAACAAAATGGAGTTGCTAAAAAAAACATTGTCATATTATAGAGACTGCTCGTTCCCTTTTATTGTCCGCTTCAATTCCTAGTGAGTTTTAGGGAGAAGCAGTTCTTACTGTTGTTCATGCTATTAATAGAATTCCATCCTTTATCATATTAGGTTTGTCTCCCTTTGAAAAATTGTATGCTTCTACCCTTGATTACTATTCTTTGAAAGTTTTTGGTTCTACTTGTTTTGTTCTTCGCCCTTAAGTAGAGAGCAGTAAGTTGTCTTCTCGTTCAGCCATGTGTATTTTTCTTGGTTATGGGGATGGTCAAAAGGGTTATCGTTGTTATGATCCTCATGCAAGAAAACTTTATGTATCTCGTAATGTTGTTTTTCTTGAGCACATCCCTTTTTACTCTGTTTCCTATTATTCTCAAATTACTAAGAGTTTTGAACAAATCCATATTGATCCTTTTGATCCTAATGATAACGCTTCTAGCGATTGTAATGTTGAGAATTGTAGGACAAATACTACTACTCCACATGATGACATCCCTCTTGTTCCCACGGCTGTCCAACCACCTCCTGCGATTGTTGATCTTCCTCGTTACCCCTCTCGTCAACGTAAGTCTACTCAATTACCTGATTTTGTTTATACCACTTACTCAGCTTCGTTTGCTTCTTTCTTAACCTCTATTCACATTTTGTCTGAGCCCTTTTCCTATAAAGAGGTTGTTCTTGATCCTCTTTGGCAGCAGGCTATGGCTGAAGAACTATCTACATTGTACAAAACCAACACTTGGGAATTAGTACCTCTTCCTCCTGGAAAACGTGCTATTGGGTCTCGTTGGGTATACAAGATCAAAACTAAGTCTAATGGGTCAATTGAGCGCTACAAAGCACATCTTGTTGCTAAGGGTTTCTCTCAACAATACGGTATGGATTATGAAGAAACTTTTGCTCCTATAGCCAAGATGACCACTATTCGTACTCTTATTGCAGTTGCATCTGTTCGTCAATGGCATATTTCCCAAATGGATGTCAAAAATGCTTTTTTAAATGGTGAGTTCATGAAGAAGTCTATATGATCCCTCCACAAGGAGTTTCTCATAATCAAGAGGAAGTATGTAAGTTAAAAAAGGCTCTATATGGTCTTAAACAAGCTCATCGAGCTTGGTTTGAGAAATTCTCTATTGTGATCACGTCTCTTGGTTTTCGCTCTAGTGAATGTAATTATGCATTGTTTATAAGGTCCACCGCTTATGGTCGCATTATACTTTCTCTATATGTTGATGATATCATTATTACAGGTGATGATGTTAGTGGAATCAATGAGTTGAAATTGCAGTTAGCCAAACAGTTTGAGATGAAAGACTAGGAAACTCTTCCTTATTTCTTGGGGATTGAAGTTGCCTACTCTCCTAGAGGCTACCTTCTTTCTCAATCCAGGTACATTGCCAACATTCTTGACCAGACTCGTCTTTCTGTTACTGGAGCAGCATATACTTCTCTTGAGTTGAATGTGAAATATGCTCCCTCGGATGGTGTTCCTTTACCATATTCCACTTTCTATCGTACTTTGGTTGACAGCTTAGTGTATCTCACGATTACCAGACCTGACATTGCTTATGATGTTCATGTTGTTAGTCAGTTTATTGTCTCTCCTACTACAATACATTGGGCAGCAATTCTTCGTATTCTTCATTATCTTCGAGGAACTCAATTTCAAAGCCTTCTCTTTCCATCGTCATCCTCATTGGAGTTACAAGCTTATTCTGATGCTGATTGGGCAGGTGACACCACAGATCGTAAATCTACCACATGATTTTGTATCTTTCTTGAAGACTCTCTTATTTCTTGGAAGAGTAAGAAACAGGATATTGTCTATCGCTCCTCTACAGAAGCTGAGTATCGTGCTATGGCATCCACTACCGCTGAAATAATTTGGTTGCGATGGCTTTTGTCTGATATGGGTATCTCTCTTTCTGAGCCAACTCCGATGCACTGCGATAGCAAGAGTGCTATTCAAATTGCTCAACTCAGTCTTTCATGAAATCACCAAACACATTGAGATTGATTGTCATCTTACTCGTCATCATCTTCAGCATAGAACCATTAGTCTACCGTTTGTCTCCTCATCTTTACAGATTGTTGATTTGTTCACAAAGATGCATTACATTAAACATTTTTGTTTTTTAGTTGACAAACTCTCGATGCTCCATGTTAATGCATCGTGAGTTTGAGGGGAGATGTTAGATAATGTTATTATATATTAGTAGTAAGGGTATTTTAGACATTTCTATTCTCCTGTATATATACTCATTGTAACCCTATTAACTCAAATTTGGTTCATTCTATGTTATGAAACCCTGTAGTGGTTTCTCTCTCCTTCCTCTTTTTATTGTTAACAATAAAGTTGATTCATTTTTTAATAAGCAAAGATTTTATTAAAATGAGTATAAGGAGTACTCCAATTCATACAACAAATGCAATCCAGACCCAACATTAAAGCAAAATGAAACCGTCCATCTTCTATGAAGGGTTGCAGAACCCTACAAAATCATGTGCTCGAAAGTCAGATAAAATCAATTCAATAATTTCTTACAAATTTTTTTCTTCATCTAACAAAACACGTGCAACATATTCACTCAAGACTCACATTTAAAACTCACATTTGCCGTCTCTACTCAAAATTTTATGATGTAATGAACCATACCTAAAATTGAGAAAGTCATACCAGGGAGCATTATTTTCTACTATACACTTCGACTTACTTAGCAAAGCTAAATTAAAGACTTCAACAATTTTTACTCTCAAATTGCCTTCTTAAAATTGATTCCTTAAAGTTTTACCATTGGATATTCTTCAAGTAGCATATATTTTGGAAATTTCCTCACATACTCACATATCTCGATCTCAGCCACACATTGAAACTCTAGAAGGGCTTCCTATAAAAGGACAACTAACACATGTTGAAGTATCACAATTTGCTAACCATAAAAAACCCCTCGTTCTTAGACACAAACTTACTTGATCATCAAAGTATGTGCATGTACACATTCACATTATGGAGCAACAACCATCACCATTTTTGCCATAGACTTTGGCCCACTTTGAATCATAAGTTATTCTAAGCAACTTATAAAAATTAAATGAAAACAATTTATCTACATATCATAAGTTATTTTTATAAGCTTTCTCAAATAAACTAACAAACGTTTATACGAATATATAAGTCCAAATAAATCAATTCAAATAAGTTTATAAAAATAAATAATAATATTTTGATGTTTGTCACTTTGTCACTTATAATATTTGTTTTACTTCAAACAAAATCTACCTATATTTGTTACCATTAGCCATTTGTTTAACTTACTAACATGCTATATTTTATGTTTTGTTAAAAAAGCTATATTTTATGTTGATAGTTTTTGAAAATCTAACAATTTAAAAATGAAATTTTTAAAAATCTAGCACTAATGAGCATTGAAATTGTAATAATAATTTTTTTTAATAATATTATTAAAATAAATACTAATAAAAATATTTTAAATTAATTGACATGTTAAGTGAGATCTTGTTGGCTACTGTGGTTTTATGCACTTTAAAGGGTTATAGTCTTTGCAAGTACACACGGAGAGATCCACTTCAAATCAAAAGAAATTATTACTTATCTAAAATAGTTGTTAACTAGATGTTACTATGCATGTTAAAGAAAAAGGGAAAACATTGTTGACTAATACAATACATGCAATGTATATTAAAATATGATATTATTAATAAAAATTTTCAACTTTAAAGATGCAATTCTTGTCATTAATATTTTTTAAATGTGGAATTTGTTATCTTTTTGTTTTTATTGAAGTGTTTCTTCTAATAATATATTTGTTAAATAGTAATGCATTTCTTTATTGTTAAAGTTGTACAATTGTGTGAGTTAATTATGATGGAATTTACTTTATCTTTTAAGAAGAAAAAAAATTGTACATTTAACAATAATATGTTCTTCATTTTATATAATTTATATTTATTTTGAAATATTAGATTTATATACTTTTTGACATTTTTAATTTTATATACTCATCATAATTATGTCAATCTCACGGTCAATCTAAGTCAACACTAAATGATATTGTTTGCCTTGTGATTTATTACAGCATTGATTTGTGAATGATAGTTTGTTAAAAAAAAAAAAATGAAACAATTTTTCACGTATACAAATATAGATGGTATATATGGAAAGAACACTACAAAGTAAAATAGAAACTTCTTAAGTTTCAAAAACCCTAAATAAATACAATATTTTTTACATATTAAAAATGTTAATTACACAAAGAGAGTGGTTGAAAAATATAAGATATATCTTTATGATGTGTGTATGTAGTTAAACTTGCATTGTGATGCTTTATTCTTTTTTTGTATGAGTTATTGAAATGAAAGTTTTGATGAGTAATTAAAACCTTTAAGTGTACTGATGAGTCGTTGAATGATGAATTTAAGTTGAAATTGCCACTACAAAATTTTGTGAGGGCTTTTGCAGCCACAAAGTGCCTAAAACAGGTTGGTATTTGTGAGGGCTTTTGCAGCCACAGAAAACATACATTTGTGAGAGCTTTTGCAACCATAAAAGTCTGCCTTTGTGAGGGCATAGGCCGCCACAAAGGACAGACTGAATTTGCTTAATTGGACCTTTGTGAGGGTCCAGGCCGCCACAAAATCCCTCCTTTGTGAGGGCTTTTGGCCGCCACCAATGCCATCCTAATTAAAATATAATATATTTTGTTAGGGCTTAGGTCGCCACAAAATAATACGTATTTAATAAATTAATTTTTAAAATCAAAATTAATAGTTTATTATAATATTATATATAATAAATTAATATAAATATAATATTAAAATTTAAATTATAATTAAATTTAAATTTAAATTAAATTTAAAATATAATGTAATTATAAATTAAATTTAATATATAATAAACTAATCTTAATATAATTAAAAATTTAAAACAAAATATTTAAATTAAAATTAAAGATTAATAATTAAATTAAAGATTAATTTAAATAATAAAATATTTAAATTAATAACAAAATATTTAAATTATTAATAATAAAATATTTAAATATTTAAATTAATAATTATAATTATAATTAAACATTAATTTAAATTATAAATAAATTAAAATTAAAATTAAATTAAAATTTAAATAAAATTAAAATTAAATATTAAAATTAAATATTAAATATTAAAATTAAATATTAAAATTAAATATTAAATATTAAAATAAAAATAAATATTATATATAAAAACATAATATTAATAATAATTAAAGCTAGCTATAGCAATTACAACAAAATCAAATGAAACATACACTCCAAAATTAATAATTAATATCTTACAAATCCAAAATTAACAAATAACGTCTTACAAAGTGGAAATTAAACACACAATAATGTCATACAACCCAAAAATAAATTATGAAATTCTTCAAATCACATCAATCCTCATAATAATTCGTCTGATCAGCTCCACTCCCACCATTATTATTTCCTGCATTCATACCCGACGAAAGAAGTCCCTCAAAAGTATTATTCATTTGTGTTGGAGGAGACGTCATGCTTTGAAATTGAATTTCATCTTCAATGGCACCACCAGTAGTCGAAGGAGGAGCCCTGGTTGAGGTTGATTTAAATCTGGTCTAATCAACCCAGCTGTTGGCATAGTTGGTCGGTATGCAGTTTGATATCTGGTTGAGGTTGAGGAAGTTGATGTGAAGATGATGGAGCATACTGATAATTATGAAAATATTGTTGTTGCTGAAACATTGGCTGCTGCTGTTGTTGGAAGACAGAGTTCGAATGATCCTGGTGTTGTTGTTGGAAATTTGGAGGCGGTTGCTGCTACTGGGAGTATTGAGAGTAATTTTGTTGCTGCTGGAAAAGTGGTTGTTGATGCAAGTATTGAGGCCGAGGCGGGAACTGCTGATGAAAGACAGGAGGAAATGAAAATTGTTGTTGTTGAAATTGCTGTTGGTGCTGAAACTGCTGCTGCTGCTCTTGAAACCTCTGTTTCCATTCCTCATTCAATTTATCAATTGCGGCTTGTATCAGCTGCTGTGTCCTTTCTTCTTGCTCACTTGCCCATTGCTCCTTTAACTGGTCAAGATTATCTATCGGCGCCGGACGATGAGATCGATCTGTACTAGCATAAGAAGATGACGTCTTGAATATAGCCGGTTGGACCTTTCACAAAGGTTGATGATAAAGTACCGACACCCAGCACACGCCCTTTGTCCTTGCCACCACTGATGTTCATAAAACTTGTGGTCTCATATATTAAAAAGATTATCCTAATTCCAACTCTATTGATACTTTGGTCAACTTTTTTATATTGTTGGGGAACAAAGCTTAAAAGTTTGAAATAATTAAAATACTTTTATTAAAACTAATATGATGTGTCTCTAGAGAACGATCTACATTGCTAGTGGTTGATTTAAAACACGTTGGTATTTAATTTTGACGGTGGTAAAAAATAATCCCAATAGTATGTATATTATTTATTTTAAAAAAGCAGTTTTACTTATACTATAATAATAATATGGAGGGAAATATTCCCATTGTTAATATAGTTTATTTATGAAATCTGGACATGAGTGTTTTGGGGCAGTGAACAAAACACTAAATTGTTATGGCTTAAGAATAGTAAACAAACCCGTTGATTTAGCACTTGTCTCCATATGTTACGGTTCTTAGTGGTTGTAGGAGATGAGCGAGTCTCTTTCACCAAAAATTAATTCAAACATGGAAGCTGGAAACAATTAGCACCTCTGAACTCGTGAAACTTTTCAGACTTCCTTCATTGTCACAATTCATTCCTTAATGAATTAATTTGTTCAAAAAAATATCGTGCATGTGCATCTCATATCTAACCCTCTAACATGCACGTTGGTTTTGGTTCAGCTGAGAGAAGGCCCGCATGGCCTTTTTTTTAGATAAAGTGAAATTTCATGTGATAAAATAGTTTTGTTATGAAATTTAAATTTTGGTAGGAAAGTAGTTTAATTAGTTTCCATTCGAAATGTAAGGAAGAAAATGATGGGTAAAGATAGCAGTATGATGAAGGCATGGGAGGCTACGGTGAAGAAAACACAGGCAGTTGCAAAGAAACGTGCGAATAGCATATTTGGGACAACATATGTAGCTCATGAAGAAGAGAACAAGGATGAGGAAAATGGAAGCGAAGCGTCAGAAGTATACCATGCAGAGAGGGTTCTACCGAATGGAGATTACTATAAGGGAGAATGGGCAGATAATTTCCCACATGGGAAGGGAAAGTATTTATGGACAGATGGTTGCATTTATGTTGGAGAATGGTTCAAAGGTAAAACAATGGGAAAGGGAAAGTTTAGTTGGCCTTCAGGACCATCTTATGAAGGGGAATTCAAGAGTGGTTATATGGATGGAATAGGTGTATACACTGCTGCTAATGGAGATATTTATAAGGGACAATGGGTTATGAATTTGAAACAAGGTCATGGTGAGAAGAGTTATTCAAATGGGGATAAATATGAAGGAGAATGGAGAAGAGGTTTGCAAGATGGGCAAGGGAAGTATGAGTGGAAAGATAGTAACCATTATATTGGAGAATGGAGGAATGGGAGTATTTGGGGTAAAGGTTCATTTGTTTGGAGTAATGGGAATAGATATGATGGGTATTGGGAAGATGGTTTGCCTAAAGGGAATGGAACATTCAAATGGCCTGATGGAAGTTTTTATGTAGGTAATTGGAGTAAGGATCCAAGAGATCAGAGTGGAACATACTATCCAAATCCATCTGCAGGGTCATCACAAGAGGGTCATCTTGATTGGGATCCTCAACAAGTGTATAATGAGTTGAGTGAGTATCAAGTTAGTCCAGGGGAGAAGGTTTCAATTTTGCCATCACAGAAGAGACTTGCAGTGTGGAGGTCAACAAAGGTTGATTGTGGTAATAATAAGCCAAGGAGAATGTCTATAGATGTGAATAATGGAAGAGTAAGTGTAGGATTGGAAAAGCCTAGTGATAGAATGCATTTATGGGGTGGTGGGGACATTGGTGATCAAAATCATAATAATGGTAATAGAACTCCTTTGGAGCATGATGATCAATTTTCTAGTATTCCTCCAAGACTCACTCAACTACAAACATTGAAAGCACCAAAGAAATCAAAGAGGCAGGGAGAGACTATATGTAAAGGACACAAAAATTATGAGCTAATGCTCAATTTACAATTGGGAATCAGGTAACAAAGATTTCAAAAAATAAATTAAAAACAATCAATCTGTCTTTCTTTTCAATATAAATAATAATAATTTCCTTTAATCCATATATAAGGCATTCTGTTGGAAGACCTGCCCCATCAGCATCTTTTGATCTGAAGCCTTCAGCTTTTGATTCCAAAGAGAAAGTCTGGACAAGATTTCCTCCTGAAGGTTCCAAATATACGCCTCCACATCCATCCATTGATTTCAAGTGGAAAGACTATTGCCCTGTAGTTTTTAGGTAGGCTTAATTACTCATATGATTAATTTAATTCTCTTGTAATAGTTGATTAAATGAAATAATTTCACAGAACTCTTAGGAGGCTGTTCAAGGTGGATGCAGCTGATTACATGTTATCCATATGTGGAAATGATGCCCTACGTGAACTTTCTTCTCCTGGTAAAAGTGGAAGCTTCTTTTACTTAACCAATGATGATCGTTATATGATTAAGACAATGAAGAAAGCTGAGGCTAAAGTAAGTAGAATTGTCATAGTTAATTACATTGGAGGAAACAAATAATAATAATAATAACAATAATAATTTGGCTATTGCAGGCTCTCTTGAGAATGCTTCCTGCTTATTACAATCATTTTAGAGCATTTGAAAATGCTCTAGTCACAAAGTTTTATGGCTTGCATTGTGTGAAGTTAACTGGAACGGCTCAAAAGAAGGTGTACTTATTATACTAGTATTTATGATTAATTAATATAGAACAACAGAAGATGTTATTAATTATTATAGTTTGATAATTGAGAGAGAATTACTGGATTTCAGGTTCGGTTTATCATAATGGGGAACCTTTTTTGTTCCGAATATACCATACATAGACGCTTTGATTTGAAGGGTTCATCACTTGGACGCATAACAACTAAGCCTGATTCAGAGATTACTGAAACCACAATCCTTAAAGATCTTGATCTAAATTTTATATTTCGACTGCAACGATCTTGGTTTCAAGAATTTTGCAGGTGATGAAATTAAATCAATATATTATTTATCAGTATCCTGATAATTTTTCAAATAAAGATACAACTTGAATTAACAATGCGTTACTTAATGTGTTATCTCAGGCAAATTGACAGGGACTGTGAGCTTCTGGAACAAGAAGGAATTATGGACTATAGTCTACTTGTTGGCATTCATTTCAAAGATATATCACCAGAGGGAGAACTTATTCCTTCAGGATCTCATACTCCTACTGGTACTTTTCTTACCCTTAAATTACTTTGCACATGTTTCTCCTTTTTTTTTCAATAAAACAAAGCCTTGAATGTATTTTTAGCCTCCCCAAATTTATTAATTGTGCAATTTAGACCAAATTTTTTTTAAGCAATATTGTCCTCCATATTTAACTTCTTTATGATGTCTTTAGCCCTTCTCTCATAAATGGTTGGATTTATTTGAATTCCAGTTTATATCCAAATATATTTCTTTGTTTGATAAAAGGGATATATATAAATGATCATGTGAAAGATGTTTGTTACTATCATGAATTTCAAATATGTGTGAGTGGCTAAGAAAACAGAAATATGGCAAATATAGAAGACTAAAATTGTTAAAAAAATTAGAGGTCTAAAATCGCACATTTGAAAAATTTAAAGATTTAAAATGCATTTAAACCTAAAAATAATATAAGATACAAAATTTAGATAAATATTTTTTAAAATTGTTATTTTATTTATAAAAAAAATTATAAAATTATAAATTAAATAATTAAAAGGAAATGTAAAATTGAAAGGAAAAAAGTCATGTCAAAACTCGATATTATCTTAATATATATAACATAAAACTATAGATTATATGATACTTCTAAACAACCTCAACTTCTTACCTATCTTCCTAGAAAACTAAGAAAAATATTTTGCCTTTTCATTTCAGGTGATTCAGAGAGTGAAGGAACTCCCCATATTTCACGAGCAGACATGGATCAACTTCTTCTAGATCCTACTAGGTAACAGACCTTTATGAAATTTTATTATATTAGAAAGTACGTTTGTTTGTCGCATAAGTGAAACTAAGATGGTAAGTGTAAGGATATTTGATATACTAGAGTGTAAGTTTCAACCCAAAATACCTTTTTTTCTTCAAGGTTCATTAGATACTCGACGAATTGAATTGAATTTAAGAACCCGTTGGTTTGTGGTAAATAGGGGTGGGAATAGGCCAGACCATGCTTTGAAAGGCCTAAGTCTGGCCTACGATTTATTTTTTTGGCCTACGACCTATCATATGCTTTTTTTTCGGGCTGACCTGACCATTTTATACTACATGATGCTCTCCACATACCAATATCAATGTATATATCTATATATATTAAACAAAAAATAATTTTTTTAAAATCTGAAACAAACATCCTTTAAACCCTAAAAAATAATTTTTAGTTTCAAATAATATTTTTTTTTTATAAAACAAATGAACCCCATTATTACCTCTTAAACAAATAAAGAACGACTATTTAGTGATTGACTAATTGAGCGGTTACCGAATATGAAACGACTACCAAATATAGAATTGCTACCGAATATGGAACGACTACTGAAATGATTACTGAGTAATTGCCTAATTGATAGAATTTAAAATAGAAAATAATATTATTAATATAATAATAAAAAATAATATTAATAAATAATAAAATATATATAGGTCAGTCTGTCAGGCCTAATAGACTTTTTTTATAAGTATTAGCGTGATCTATTTAAATAAATAGGCTTTAAAAACAGTATAAGCCTAACCTTTTTATTAAATAGGTCAGACTAGACCATAAGTAGGACATGTCATAGACCCTTGATGAACGGCCTAGCCTATTCTCATCTCTAGTGATAAACAATTATGACTTTTAGTTATGCCTTGATTGCTAATATATACAATATAGGTTCCTCTATTTGGACATGTGAGAAAGACACAAATACATGACATTGTATATATTATATATAATGTTTATGTTTTGCTAAGTAGTTAATGACGTGCAAATATTTAATTAATTCATACGACATGCAAATACATAGTTAATTTAGCTCATTACGTTGTTAATGGATTGCCAATTTGTTTTTTACATAATTAATTTCTTCTTTCATTGTTAGAATAATAGAAAATTATTTTAAGGATTAGTTTATAATATTTTTTTACATTGGATTAGTTTATAATATTAGAGTATATTATAATTTATAATACGTTAAGTTTTAATATATAGGTCGTGAAAAAAAAAATTATGTCCAAAATGACAATACATTAAAATTATGTAATGGACCATTTTAACCAATTATTTGCACACTATTAATCACTTCGTATATCGTGAACACAATACATATATAAAAATTGACAAGTCATAAACCATTTAATGAACTGAACGTTGTTAATGAGTTAACAAAGCTTAAATAGTAAATCCATTTGTTTGTTTTTTAAAATAAGATCTTGAATACAATATGTACGTTACAGGTGGGCGAGTATCAAATTGGGTGTGAATATGCCAGCAAGAGTTGAAAGGACAGTGAGAATGAGTGATTGTGAATTACAACTTGTAGGAGATCCAATTGGAGAGTACTATGAAGTTGTCTTGTTTTTTGGTGTCATAGACATACTTCAAGATTATGACATCAGCAAGAAGCTTGAGCATGCCTATAAGTCCATTCAATATGACCCTACCTCAATATCCGCCGTTGATCCAAGACAATACTCAAGACGTTTTCGTGATTTCATATTCAAAATATTTTCAGAAGAGACTTGAAATTAATGTATACTCAGCATAGGACTACAGTTAAGAAATTAATCTAATGCTAATTTATTTTTTGTTTTTGAATTAGCAGCTATATAGAATACATGAACACATCATGTAGAATGATGAAAGCAAGAACAACTTTGTGCTTGCATCTTGTACACCATTGTTAAAATGTAATTCCTTTTCTCCAAGAGATGGAGGAAGAAAATGTGTTCCTTCATTTTGTAACTAATCGAGATGTATATTATTGTGTAGGAAAATGGAAGATCAATGTATATGTTTATTTCTTTTACTTGTTTACTCTATCATTGTTCTGTAAGGTATGTTTTAAACTCATGCGATCACATAGTATCTAATAATTAACTTCTTGAGGAGAATTACTTCTACGAACGAGTCTGGTTGTTTAAAGCTATGTTGTGATATGCTTTCTCTGTATACTCAATGGTCTAGAGTGCTAATGCAATGATTTTTTAAGAAATCATAAACCTACGGAATGGTAATTTGTTTCATCTATTTGATCTGGCTTGAAGAAGATGCATCGTGTTATTCAGATTGGTAACTAATAAATTGGCAAATATTATTTACCAAATTGTATTAGGGAGTATTTTTTCCGTAATAAGTTTGGATTACCCGAATTTTTTGTTTCCATTGATTTTTCTGTTTTCAAAATTTGGTTTATGCCATCATGCTTTGTTTTCTTTTTTATTATTCAATATTATTTTTTGAGATGGGGCATATGATTGTTGAATTAATGATTGAAACATCAATAATTCGCAGTGCACTTGAAGTTTTTCTTAAAAAAACTAAACTTATCTTTTCCCTAAAATTTTTAAGTTTTTCTTAAAAAAACTAAACTTATGTTAAACTAAACTCATCTATAATTAATAAATAATAAGACTTGCCTAATCACAACATCTCAGCATCAACATGAATAAGGCTTCACAGATTTAAATCAAACTACCACTAGACCACCTAATAATAGAACATTGCCCCTGTAGATTCCCACATAATACAATTTTTAGGTACATGCAAATGAATACAATTAACATCACTGACTCATTGGACCTAAATGGTTCCATTAAGATGTTTGGATTACTACGAAGTGATTTATTAAAGAGAAAAGAAGAAAAAAAAAATAGAAGAATGTATTACAAAGTAAGGAGGGAAAATAAGTAGCCTAACAGTAATAGTAACCCATTGGAGTAGAAGAGAGAAAATTATAACTTCTCAAATACAATATCATTCAACTCTCAAGACTTCTCTCTTCTTTGAGTCATTTTCCTTCCTTCAACAGTTCCATTCCTGATATAATTGCTCCTCCCATCAGACTTTGTTTTGTCACACATAAGTTCCTTTGCCAAGCACAAGTCCACCTTGGTTCACACTTTGTTGTACGTCGAGTGCCTCGATCATGTCATGGGTTGTCTCTATCTTATTCATCTGCAGAGGTGGTGCAATCTCATGCAAGGTGATCTAATTTGTTGAATGGAAACATAAGTCACCGATAAAAGCTTGCTAAAAGGCATTGTCTTTTGGAAAATTAAGGGAAGGATATTTCGATTTAGTGGCAAGAGGGGTTGAGAATTGATTGGCCTAATATTTTGAATTCGAAACTTCGTTTTATTTTATCTTTTGGTAATCTGAATCTAAAACTTCTTTAGAAAGAAAATCATAACATCTGAGAGAAATATTAGATAATCCACTAGCTAGTTCAACCCACCCTAGAATTGACTGAGTTTAACTCGACAAAAAGTATAAATTTTTTGTTTATCCACTAAACCATCCCCAAAGGTATATAGGGGAGTATAGAGTAATAAGCTCCGATGGAGAGATCAACCTATGAAAAAAAATGCATAAAGGTTTAAAATTATGCATGGGAAGAAAACATATAAGTAATGAGTTACAACTTATAATATAATTTAGTCAAATAAAACAAAAACTTATAGTATAATGAATAATGAATAAATGGGTGAAATCAGATGAGTCATTAGTGGTAATGGTAGGTGAAGGAGCATGTATGTATGTCGAAATCAGCAAACATAGAAGAGTGGATGTGTGCTTTTGAAGAGCCACCTTAGATTTTATTTGACGTGTGACATATAATTAGATATGGGTCATTAATAAAATTCACAGGATTGCACTTTATTGAATTTCTTCCACCAAAAAAGCCAAACTATCACCCATGTACAAAGTTGTGTGAATCTTTCACATTCCTTATAATTTTAACATTGAGATCACAAAGCAACCATAAATGTAATATCATAACCAACAATGATTTCCTTGATTTACAATTCCCCTTATCGTCCATTTGTGCTAAAAGAATCAGAAAGAAAAAAAGATATATACTTAAATAACAAACCAATAAGTCATCCATGCACACACTACAAACTGCATTTCTATAGAGACTAATAACATATCAACACTACAAATTAAAGCCAGTACCCGTGGCAACTTGCAACTACCCAAAATCTCAGATTTCACCTGACCCAAGAGGTTGCCTTGAGGTATTTCCAGAGGCCCAGGCTTGATAATCTTTCACAAGCTGTTCAGGAAAAATAACTCTCATAAAAAAAATCAAATGTTATAAATCGTTCAATGTATAAAATTAGTACAAAATTTAAAGTAGCAAGAAATATACTGTACAACCATAAAAATTAACTACTGTTACTGTATCCAGCAAGGCAGTATAAGTAGGAGCAATAAAGAACCAAAAGGACAGAGGAAATAAAAGTTGAACTCGAAGAGGACTTTTAATGTTATATAAAAACACTGTACATCACTGTTGCAGAATCAAAATATGTTGTACATTTATATTATTTCCTTCTTTAGTTATTATATTGTTTCCTTCTTTAGTTATTATATTTTAGGTAGTCTTTTATTGTCAGTAACCTGTATTATATTACAATCCCTGTAATTAATTTAGGATTCTATTTCTTTCTATATTAAAGAGAGAAATTCATTTGTCTACGCACATTGATTTAAAAAATGTGCTACATGTACCAAAATTTTCATGTAACCTTCTCTCTGAGTAAAATCTGCAGACTCAAATTGCAATGTGAAGTTTCTTAACACTCATTGTATTTTTCAGGACCAGACTTTGAGGGAAGATGATTGGTAGTGCTAAAATGATGGATGGACTCTATTACTTTGAGGATGCTTTTGAAAATAAAGTCACTCTGGCCTTAGTGGTATTAGTTTTTCTACCTCTGTTAGGGACCAAATAATGCTTTGGAATAATAGAATAGGGCACCCTAATTTTAAATATCTTAGGTATATGTTTCCAGATTTATTCGAAAATGTTGATTGTTCTTCTTTTGAATGTGAAAGTTGTGTTCTTTCTAAAAGTTATAAGATCCCTTATTCCTCTAGACCTTACCATGCATCTAGAAACCTTTTTATTTAATGATGTATGGGATCCATCTAAAATTACAACTCAATTTGGAAAAGGATGGTTTCTCGACTTTAATGTTGGATCTATCTTATGAAGGATAAATATGAAGTACATGAGATATTTAAATGTTTTTAAAAAATGATAGAAACTCGATTTGATGCAAAAATATCCATTTTGAGAAGTGACAATGGTACTGAATATTTTAATAAAAAACTCAAAGAGTTTCTTCAACATCAATCAACATGCCCAAATACGCCTCAACAAATGGCATAGCTGAAAGAAAAAATAGACATCTTCTTGAAATAGCTCTTGCCATTATGTTTGAGAGCAATGTTCCTAAGTTTTTATGGGGAGATGCTGTTCTAACAGCACCATAATTCATACCTCATCAACAGGATGCCCCCTCATGTGTTAAGTTATTGCACACCACTAGATGTTTTCAAAACCTTTTTTCTAGCATGTTGATTGCATACTGATTTACCTTAGAAAGTGTTTGGTTGTACTATTTTTATGTATACCTTAACTCTCAATCTATACTAGATCCAAGAGCTGAAAAATGTATTTTTGTTGGTTATTCTCTCTCTTGAATAAAAGAAAATGAGACATATGGTGAAACCGTGTTTGAACTACACAGCGGAGTCAGTTTTATATAGGCTCAAGACAATAAATACAAAAATAAATATGGGAGGTATTATCCCTATTTACATGATATGTAATAAATATAAATATCATAAATATATTGTCAACACTCCCCCCCAAGCTGGAGCATATAAATCATATGCACCAAGCTTGTTACATATATAACTGATTTGAGAACCTCTCAGGGACATTGTGAATACATCTGTCAATTGATCATTGGAATTAACAAAGCTAATGGCGATGTCGCCTATTCGATCTTCTCCCTTACAAAGTGACAATCTATCTCAATATGCTTGGTCCTCTCATGAAAAATCGAATTAGAGACAATGTGCAATGCTGCTTGATTATCACAGATTAATGTCATTTGTGTTGCCTCTTCAAATTGAGGCTCTTTGAGTAATTGTTTCAACCAAATGAGCTCACAAGTCACTAATACCATAGCCCTGTATTCAGCTTCAGCGCTAGATCTTGCAACTACACGTTGTTTCTTACTCTTTCAAGATATTAAGTTTCCTCCAACAAGTACACAATACCCAGAAGTGGATCGCCTATCAATGGGTGATCCTATCCAATCGGCATCTGAATAACTAACTATCTGAGTATGTTCTTTGTTTTCATAAATTTTACTTTTTCCTAGAACACCTTAAATGTATTTCAAGATTCATATCACAACATCCCAGTGTTCTTGACAAGGAGAGTTTAAGAATTGGCTTACCACACTGACTGCAAAAGAAATGTCTAGAAGGATGATTGTGAGGTAGTTTAGTATACCAACCAATCTTCTGTATTTCCTTGAATCTGAATATGGCTCCTCATAATTAGGTAGAAATTTGGCATTTGGATCCATAAGAGTGTCAGCCGACTTGACATTCAATAAACCTGTCTCTTCAAGAATATCCATGACATATTTCCTTTGTGAAATTACTAGGTCATCCTTAGATTGAGCTACCTCAATACCCAAGAAGTAGCGGAGCGTGCCAAGATCTTTAGTTTGATACTAATGAGATAAATGTTGTTTCAACTGAAGTATGTCCTGTTGATCACTACCAGTTATGACAATATCATCTTCATAGACAATCAAGTAAATGCACAATTGGATTGAGTGGCAATAGAAAAGAGAATGACCAGCTTCACTTCGGATCATACCAAATTGTTGCACTAATGTGCTAAATCTGTCAAATCAAGCTCGAGGAGACTGTTTAAGACCATAGAGAGACCTATAAAGTTGACAAACCATGGTAGAGGACTCCTCCTGAGCAACAAACTCAGGTGGTTGCTCCACATGCACTTTTTCTTCAAGGTCACCATGCAAAAAAAACATTTTTAATGTCAAGTTGGTGAAGAGACAAATGTATGATGGCTGCAATAGAGAGTAGTCTAACAGAGACCATCTTAGCCAAAGGGTGAGAAAGTATCACTAAAATCGAGGTCAAAAATTGAAGTGTACCCTTTTGCCACCAAACGAGCTTTAAAACGATCAATTTTACCATCTGGACTAATTTTCACCGTAAAGCCAACGACATCCTACTAAAGACTTTCCAAAATGAACCAATTCTCAGGTACCACTACTCTGAAGTGCACACATCTCGTCAATCATTGCTTGTCTCCACTCTAGGTGGGATAAAGCTTCACCTAGGGGTTTAGGAATGGAAACAAAAGACAGGGAAGATAAACAAGTATAATGCACATGAGAAAGATGATGGTAACTCAAACCAATTTAATGAGGGGATGGGTTACATGTAGGACGTTTACCTTTACGAATAGCAATAGGAATATCAAGGGTCGGGTCCGATAAAGGAGGAGGTGGCGGCGAAGGAGTGTTCGGAATGACCTCAGTATCATGAATGAGTGTAGGGATATGTACAACCGATGGTGGTTGACGACGGCGGTATGTCTGAAGAGGTTGTACAGTTAGAGGATCCACAAGAGGAGTCTTAAGTGGGACAACGGGAGGGGCCACCGAAGGTGTCTCGGGTGGGACATACGTAATAGGCTCTAGTGGTAAAAGAGAAGGTAAAACAAACTCTGGTAGGTCCACTGTAATAGTTGCAGACAAAGGGTCAGAAAGCGACTCATAGTATGTAACAGACTCAAAATGTGACATAAGCCGATATGAGATATCATCGAAGAGTAGGAGAATAACAACGATAACTTTTTTGGGACCGATGATAACCAACAAAGACACATTTTAGTGATCAAGCTGAAAGTTTGTCAAGACCAGGAATGAGATTGTGGACAAAACATGTAGACCCGAAGACACGAGGAGGAAGTGAGTGAAGAGGGTTACAAGGGAAGAGGATTGAGTGAGGGACTTTGTTATCAAGTATAGACGAAGGCATGTGATTTGTAAGATAGCACGCCATTAGAACAACATCGCTCCAAAAGTAAGATGGTATATTACCATGAAGGTAACAAAATATCTAGACTCAAGAGTGAAAATAGTACGAGAAGGACTCCAAACATCTGAGTGAACTAAAGCAAACAGGGACGAATCTCGTTTATCAGCTCGATCAGGGAAATGACTACAAGTGTGTTTCTCTAACTGACATGACTCACAATTTAAGCTAGAAAATTTGGTTAGATTAGGTACTAATTGTTGAAGTTTGGAAAAAATCGGATGACCTAACTGAGCATGGCTAGTGAGAGGAAAATTTGTAGTAGGGCATGCCATTGATAGGTTTGAGAGATAATAAAGGTCATTAGACTCACATCTGACACCAATTTGTCGTCCTAATATTCGATCTTGCAAGGTAACATTCCAATTAGTAAATGTGACAACACAATCATGAGAACGAGTCAATTGATTGATAGAAATTAAATTAAATGGACATCCAGGCACTTAAAGGATAGATGTAACTAACAAAGTAGGGAAGATTTGGACAGTGCCAATCCCTTGAGACTGTGTTTGAGAAACATTGGCTGAGACTATCCTAGATAAATAACCAGAAGTTGTGAAAGAGGAGAAAAGAGCCTTATTACCAGTAATGTGGTCAAATGCACCAGAATCGAGAATCCATGGGATATGAGAAGGTGAGATGCAAATAGGTGAATTACCACTTTGTGCGGCTGCAATAGCGGAACTCAAGTTCCGAAAATACTCTACCCACCGAAGAAAATTTTCATAAGTAGCCATAGTCAATAAGCAATTACCTAAAACGAGCAGCGAAACAGTGGCGGAAGAGGCAATTTTTTTATTTTTTTGCGATGACCGCCCTCGATGAATAGCGTTGACGCATGAATAGTGTCGTGCGATGAAAAGTACTGCGACTAATTTTTTAAAAAATAAACTAACAGCGACAAAGAAGGGATAAACTAGAATTGGGACACGGTTTACCGGAAAAAAAATCTCACTGAAGGATTGGGTCCTAGGGCAATCACGATATAAGATTGTCTCTCTTAATAGACTCTAGATAGCATTTTGAATAAGAGAAAATGAGAGATATATGGTGAAGCTGTGTGTTTGAACTACACAACGGAGTCAATGTTATATAGACTCAAGACAATAAATACAAAAATAAATATGGGAGATATTATCTCTATTTACATGATATGTAATAAATATAAAGATCATAAATATATTTTCAACACTCCCAACCAAAAGGGATATAGATGTTACAATCCTAACACATAAACTTCCTATTAATTGATCACACAATTGCACATAAAGAGGTAGAACATGTGGAAACAAATGAACATGTGGTGGAAACAGATCCTGAAATTGCTGAGGGAAACCTTGTCCCAAACTTAGGTGGTGCCCAAATAGAAGAAAAAATACCACATTCAAAGTAGGAGCTTCGTGTTTATACTCGAAAATATCCTACAAAGGCCAGAAACCAGTTCATCATTTATGCATCCAGTCAACCAGAAACCCCAGAAGATGGTTTAATAGAGATGCCATGAGAACAAACAGGTAATTCCAAAATTTCCACTTCTAATGATGATCTACCCATAGAGCCCTTAGGAAAGAAACCAGAACCTGCACCAAAAAATCACTTAAAACCAGTACAAACCACCCCATTTCCAATTATGTTTCTTACCAAAACCTCTCCCATATAATCGAGTCTTTACCTCTAAAATTACTGATTTGTTTGTGCCTAGAAACATTGAGGAAGCACTAGATGATCCCAACTGGAAATTAGCAGTCCAAGATGAGTTCAATGCACTTTAGAAAAATGGAACATGGGAAATTGTGAACGTAGCACAAGACAAAAAGAAGGTATGTTGTAATTGGGTCTTTACTATCTAGTGCAAAGCAGATGGAAGTGTGGAGAGATACAAGGCTAGGTTAGTAGCTAAGGGATTTACCCAAGCTTATGGTGTAAATTATCAGGAGACCTTTGCTCCAGTTGCTAAACTTAATTCCATACGGGTTCTTCAATCCCTTGCTGCCAACTTCAATTGGCCTTTGCATCAATTGGATGTAAAAAAATGGTTTTTTAAATGGGGAGCTAGAGGAAGAAGTGTTCATGAGTCTTCCCCCTGGATTTGATGAAAAACTAGGAAGAAATAAGGTGTGCAGACTAAAGAAGTCTTTCTATGGGTTGAAACAATCTCCACTAGAGGAAGAAGTGTTCATGAGTCTTCCCCCTGGATTTGATGAAAAACTAGGAAGAAATAAGGTGTGCAGACTAAAGAAGTCTTTCTATGGGTTGAAACAATCTCCAAGAGCTTGGTTTTAGAGGTTTGGAACCATGGTAAAAGGACTTGGTTATATCCACAAGTTGACTGTACTCTGTTTTATAAACATTCAACCACTAATAAAATTGCTATTTTGATTGTATATGTGGATGATATCGTATTAACAGATGATGATAGCTTGGAGTTCAAAAGCTTGAGGGAGAAACTAGCTAAGGTCTTTGAAATAAAGGAACTTGGTCCCCTAAAATACTTCCTTGAGAATTGAGTTTGCGAGATCTAAGTAGGGTACTTTTATGAATCAGCGGAAGTACATTCTAGATCTTTTAGAAGAAACTGGATTACTTGGATGTATGTTGAAACACCCATGGAACCGAACATAAAATTGCAGCCCACTGAAGCTGAAAATATGGTAGATGAAGGAAGGTACCAACGATTGGTAGGAAGGCTAATGTACCTATCTCACACACGTCCAGACATAGCCTTGCAGTGAGTTTGGTGAGCCAGCTCATGCATGCACCAGGAAAAATCATGGACACCTTCAAATAGAAGCCTACACTGATGCGAATTGGGCTAGAAGTTTAACTGATAGAAGATGAACATCAGGTTATTGTACCTTTGTTGGGGGAAACTTGGCTAGTTGGAGAAGCAAGAAACAAAGTGTTGTAGCAAGAAGTAGTGCTGAAGCTGAATTTAGAGCTGTAGCCCATGGAATTTGTGAGGGGCTGTGGATGGAAAAGCTCCTACAAGAATTGAAGTTTTATAACTCTCCACCTATAAAACTATATTGTGACAATAAGTCCGCAATATCTATTGCGCACAACCCAGTCCTACATGATAGGACCAAGCATGTTGAAGTTGACAAGCATTTCATCAAGGAAAAAATAGAAAGGGGGAAGATATGTAGTACCTATATTCTCACTACGGAACAATTGGCATATATCTTAACCAAAGGACTACCCAAGAAACCTTTTGATTATATAACCAGGAATCTGTCCATGGAAGAAATTTTCAAGCCAGCTTGAGGGGGATTGTTGCAGAATCAAAATATGTTATACATTTATATTATTTCTTTCTTTAGTTATTACTTATTATATTGTTTCCTTCTTAAGTTATTATATTTTAGGTAGTCTTTTATTGTCAATAACCTGTAATTATATTAAAATGGATCCCTGTAATTAATTTAGGATTCTATTTCTTTCTCTATTAAAGAGAGAAATTCCCTGTACATTTGAATCAATCAGAATAGAATTATTCTTCTCCTATTCTTTTTTTTTTTATCTTATATTCTTCTCCTATTCTTTTCAACTATCACAAATTATTTGCAGATTTATATAATGCCAAAGATATTGCAAAGAATATGTTAATACTAATCAGGTAGGGAAAGGAAAATGCAATCAAGATTTATATGCATGCTGTAACAACCAACCCAGGCAAATACCAGTTAGGCAGTTAAGTAAAACTATACTATCATGTTCATGAAGCAAAATTGAGAAAGAAATAATAACGAAGGAAAAGTTTTAAGATAAGCTGTTCAAATGATCAAACATTAAACTACTCATTGTGAAACTCAATCACTCCAATTCTACCACATGATCCGCATATTAATTGCTTGATAACATAAAAACTTTCAGCAGGTTGGCCATATGTTGGTCCTCCGAACCCAATAACAAGCCTCGTTATAGCATGTATTGTAAATGTATAATTATTATAAGGTCCATTAATCAGGTTCATTAGTTAGAGTTTGTCCACACATTCAGACTAGTGCTTGAACTCGTAACACAATTATTAATATTCAAATATGTTTTTCTACATGGTATCAAGAGGCCTTGGTTTTGGTTTTGGGGGCCTTGCTTCTAAATAAAACCGTAGCCGCCTCCATTTTAGTTCTCTTTTCCATAATCATTGTGGTTTTCTTGGCTGACAGCTTCATTGGAGCATTTGGCACCTTCCTCACTGCCTGTTGATTAGATTGGCACTGTTCATATGTTAATGCGGTACTACTAACCATACATACAACTACCCTTCACCCATCTGTACAGTACTATCCACCGTTCAGACGGTCCCTATTCATCATTTGCAGGGGTACTTTTCACTGTCCATACAATCAATTAGTCTTTCAAGCTTTAATAGTAAATATGGTATCATTCAAGAATTTACATGTGTTGACACTTTACAACAAACGGAGGTTGCAAAAAGGGAAAATTGCCACTTACTTGAAATTGTCAGTTCCATTATTGAGGGGGAAGCTGTATTTACTGTGGTCTATATGATTAACCGGATCCCATGTTTTAGGTAATGTTAGTCCTATACAGCTTATAATCTCACATTTTTCTTCTGTTCCTATAATGCAGTCTTAACCTTCAAGTTTTTTGGTGGTTGCTTTTGTCCATGTTCATAAACAATATTGATATAAGTTGGTGTTAGAATATTAGAAAATATCTTATAATATCTTTTATATTATATTAGAGTATCTTGAGTTATTTTCTATGATCAATTTATAATCATAGAGAATCTTAGAATATCTCTTATTATTATTATGATTTATTCTTAATTTAGGATTTAGTCTATGTTTCTCTATAAATAGAGATTAATATTGAGTCTATTGTAATCAAGTCAGCATAAAACTATTATCAATAATATTCAAACCCTAATTATTTTCTCTCCTCCTTTTCTCTAAAATCCCACAACTTCAACATGGTATCAGAGCCTATTTCGATCCTCCTTGAACGATCTAGCATCTATTCCGCTGTCGAGTTCCCAACAATTAGGGAATATAATCATAGTTTCTCTTTTCTAACACTTTTTTTCGATAAACCGTGTCACAATTCCGATTTACCAATTCTTTGTAGCTTTTTGTTTATTTTTCAGCAGATCAGTCGCATCACTGTTCATCGCACAGTACTGTTCACTACACGAAAAAAGAAGAAAAAAAAAAAAAAAAAAACTCTGGTCCAAACCCTAAAACTATTTTTTTTCACACATTGAAATTCCTAAAATTTCAAAACATTCTGCAATGGCTAAAACCGTTTCGATTTTGTTCCTCTTTGGATTATCGCTCTCTCTTCTTGTGTTGCTTCCTTCTCAGATCTGCGCTGAGGAATCTGTCCTTACATTAGATAACTCTAACTTCCATGAAACTGTAAGCAAGCACGATTTCATCATTGTTGAGTTTTACGCACCTTGGTGTGGCCACTGTAAGAACCTTGCACCTGAGTATGAAAAAACTGCTTCTATCTTGAGCAGCCATAGAGTGGCTGCAATCTCTGTTTCTCCCCGTGTGGCTGAAGAGATGGATATGAGTCTTGGTGAAGAGGTTGGTTATAGCATCAGATTTGAAGATTGTAGTAGTGCAAGGATTGTTTTGAAGTATCTAACAGATGATATGCTTTTGAGAGAAGCAATGACGGATCCACTTTTGGAACGATACAAAGTAATTATTCTTGATGAGGCACATGAAAAGACTTTGGCTACTGATGTGCTATTTGGCCTTCTAAAGGAAGTTCTTAAAAACGTACCTAACTTGAAGTTGGTTGTTATGAGTGCAACACTTGAAAAGTTTCAGGGCAATTTTTTTGGAGCCATGCTTATGAAAGTTCCTGGAAGGCTACATCCTGTGGAAATCTTTTATACTCAGGAACCAAAAAGGGATTACTTGGAGGCTACTATTAGGACAGTGGTGCAGATTCACATGTGTGAACCTCTTGGAGACATACTTGTTTTTCTCACCGGAGAGGAAGAGATAAAAGATGTGTGCCACAGAGTTGCAGGAATTCAAGGAGTACAAGCCGACACAAAGTTGTATGTTTCCAACTTGGATCGTGGGTGTCCTGATTTTGATTCTGGGAATAGTGTTCCCACAGATTGTGGTGTCCTTGGGAAGTGGACTTTGGGATCAGATTTTTGGTGGAGGAAACTCTTCAACCTTTGTCGTGGCAGCTGTTGCAGCCCTTATGAGTGGGCTCTTAGCTTACAGGTTTGGAAGATTTGCAATTCAATTGATGGGATTCTTCTTGGTGCACGATTATTCTTTATTCGATGGTTCCAAATGTGCCCTTACTCTCCAATTTTGACAACGAAAATATGTGTCATTGTTCCAACAGGCGTTATCTCTCCTGTTTTGGACGCATTTTTTTACTTTGATGATCGATCATGGCTTCTTTTCGTTAGAGTTGCGCTGCTTCTTTTTTGGTGTTTGTCATGCAATTTAGTTCTTGCTAATAGATTCCAACAGTGGCTTTTATTCCCACCGAAGATGATTCTGGTGGTGTCTCTTTTACCACATATGAATTATATTAGTGATGACTTCTTCCGTTGGTGGTTATTCTAACGGTGTCTTTTATTTTCATGACTTACTTTATCTTGGCAATTTGTCCCAGATGCACTGGCCTTGCCTTTCTCTCCTTGAAGCACGCCTCTCTCTCCTTGAAGCAGATTCAAGTTTAAATATTTTGAGTCTCCACTATTATTGGTTTGAAGCTTCCAAATGCAATTTTTAGAAGAACGGAGCTTGCTTTGTTCAATTGCCTACCATGAATTTCTCTCAGGCTGATGATCAATCAGACTATCTGGCTAGGCTATATTTATAGCAATTATCTCCGACTTCAAATGCATCCCTGAGTTGCCTCTCCATCTTTTTTGTTATTTTGTGGAGCAAAACATTGTTTTCTTGTAGCAAGCTAAAGTTTAGTAAGCTTTAGCTTGAGGGGGAGTGTTAGAATATTAGAAAATATCTTATAATATCTTTTATATTATATTAGAGTATCTTGAGTTATTTTCTATGATCAATTTATAATCATAGAGAATCTTAGAATATCTCTTATTATTATTATGATTTATTCCTAATTTAGGATTTAGTCTATGTTTCTCTATAAATAGAGATTAATATTGAGTCTATTGTAATCAAGTCAGCATAAAACTATTATCAATAATATTCAAACCCTAATTATTTTCTCTCCTCCTTTTCTCTAAAATCCCACAACTTCAACAGTTGGACTCTCGTGCCATCAGGCGTATCTATTTGGGTTATTCACCTAAAAAAATGGGTATTAATGATATCATCCTCCAAATAGTCAATACTTTGTTAATGTGTTACCTTTCATGAACGTGTGTCCTTCACTAACCCTCAACTTCAAGGGGAGAGTACTATTAGAATCTATAACCAAGTTTCTCTTCCTTGATCCATACATTCCAAGGTCAACATCTGAGTCACCTGTTTTTGTTCTTGTACCCCATTTGCCATCTGTTGTTCAGGAATCAGTACCTTCAGCATCAGTACAAGCAAGGCTGTTAGCCAGTCTTGTTGTGCTAGAGGATAGAAAAACCCGACCTGATCCATAAACAACTTCAATCATGTAAGCCAAGGGTATGAACTGAAAATAATTCCTCAACATCTAATTCTCAAATTTATGATACTTGTGACCTTGATCCTGATGACTCAACCAATAGGAAAAAGATCTTGTATATTTCTCAATCCGTCTCTTCCAAACAAATTTCCATGCAACATCAAAATTTTATTAAAACAGATGACTTTCTTAGAATCCCAACGTCTTGTAAAAAATGAAACATGGGCGGTTGTTGAAAGGCTAAGAGGCAAGAAAACGAATGATTGCAATTGGATCTACATGGTCAAGCACAAATCGATGACACTGTTGAGTCTTGATTGATACAAGACAAGACTAGTGCCAAAATGATTCTCAAACCAATGGTGTGCATTATGAGAAGTTTGCTTTAGTGCCAAAGATGAAAAATATTTGTATTTTACTCTCTTGTCACCCACTCTAGGGGGGAACTACACTGGTTTGATATCAAGGATATTGCACTCTCTAGTGAGTGATAGAAGATGCACTCCAGTCTATTGCACTTCCTTGTGTGAGAAACTTGTTACTTAAAGAAGTGAGAAGCAAAGTTTTGGCTCGATCAAGTACAGAGGCATAATTTAGAACTACGGCACAGGGAATGTAAACTATTGTGAATGAACAGATATATCTTCAACAATTCCCCTGAGCCCAATATAGACCAATAGTACTATCATGTAGCCATGTGTGGTAAAACAGATCATAACAAAAAGGAGTTTTACACTGACATCCAATGTTATTTTTCCAAATCACCCCACCTTTGTACGGTTATTTTGAAATTAGTGATATGATATAGAACAGTGGTAGTTTTTCATTAGATGATGATGTAAAACTGTTTTACATTGTCTGCATATGTCCATTGAACTCTACCAAAAAAAGGTTCTGCATGAAAAGAACTGTGATTCAAGTAATTATTATGATTTGTTTCCATATTTGATTAGGATTTGAGGACTTGTATATAAATAAGTTCTTAAACTTTTGTATCAAATCATTCTCTTCCATTCTTTCAAATCTAAAATCCTATAACTTAACATTCATAAAAATTAACAATCAAATGAATTTTCTGAGATACTTTGTATATAACAATGCAATCGTTGGTACTCTTGAATTTAGGGGTGTTCGCAGTGCGGTTTGTAGTTAGAAAACCATTTGATCCAAAGATTAAATCACCGCAGTTCGGTTCAGTTTGGATGATGGCTTTAAAAATTCCAATTTGATCCGATCCAATTTGATGGTTTTTCGGTTGATCCAAATTACAAAAATTACAATTGTAAGAAAAACTAACTATTAATACTAATATTAGAAAACTATGGTAAATTAATAAGTTTTATGTAAAATATAACATATATTATACAAAAAAATAAAATTATGAAATAAAAATGCTTAATTGTGTTTAAAACGTACGAAATCGTAGAAAAAAATAGATTAAATTAAACCTAAAAGTATTATTAAAAAATTAAAAACCATCATATAATATATTAAAACAACATCTCATACTAATAAATAAATAAGTATTAAACATTATATATGCGGTTTGGTTCGATTTTGAAAATGAATCCAAGATTCGAGCGGTTTTCACAATACAAAATCCGATGAGATCCAACAATATTTGATTTTGTAAGGTTTTTTATTTTTACTAAATTGGTTTGCAGTTTTTATTTGAATTTGTTAGGATAGATGTGCAGAATGAAACGTTACATAAGGTAATGTGGGCAACAAAAGAGCACCCAATCTTGATTGTGAATATTTTTCTATATGAAAGCAAGGATATTATAGTGTATATGAATTTTTTGTACACCTGGCATTGCCACGAGGATGATAGACGAGACCCCCAAATAACTTTCGATACTAATAACTTTCGATGGATTCCATACTTTAGGCAGCAATTAATACACTGTGCTACTTTGTTGTAACTGTTACAATATTAGAAAATATCTTATAATATCTTATAGTATCTTTTATATTATATTAGAGTATCTTGAGTTATTTTCTATGATCAATTTATAATTATAGAGAATCTTAGAATATCTCTCTTTATTATTATGATTTGTTCCTGATTTAGGATTAAGTCTATGTTTCTCTATAAATAGAGATTAGTATTGAATCTTTTGTAATCAAGTCAGCATTAAGCTATTATCAATAATATTCAAACCCTTATTATTTTCTCTCCTCCTTTTCTCTAAAATCCCACAACTTCAACAGTAACAAATTACAATTTTGTAAAAAAAAGATCTCTCTATATACTCTAAATACATGTAGCTTGGCTGTGCTAAATATTATGCAATATGCATACATCTAAAAGGACTGATTTCTACCCAAGAAATAAAAAAATTTAAGATTGAATCCGCTGATCAGTAGTCTACACATGATCATGATCATGTGTAGACAACAGAGAAAATACATCCAGAATTACACAATTATACAAGATAAAACAACTAGGATAGAAAAGCATCAGAACATGGTTCACCAATGATTTTGAGAGCCTTGGAACTCTCCCTTTCCAAATTACCACTCTGATTTTCTAAGATAACTCCCCCTATTCAGTTTCTTTCCCTTTTATTCTAACATAACACACAAAACTAACTAGACATAATTAATTACAAGCTGCTCATAGCAGTAACTGCTATAATAACATATAATATTTATTTACTAATAATAAATAGTCTAACAATATGCTTCACAGTGACCAGCTTTACAGTAATTTGTCTTCTTAGATTGTTATTCCAGATGGGCCCAATATAGAAACAACACCAAAGGGGGCCAGATGAGAGGGTTGAGAGTTAGTGAGATTCAGTTATGGAGCTTGTTATATGAAGGACGGAGGCTAGGTGGTGAGATTCATTCTCCCATATTGTATTAAGTTGGTTTATGAGAGTCTCTCTGGATAAGAGTCATTATGCTCTGGTTAAGAGTCTTTTGATTTCGGTTTATCATTTCCACCATTGTAGAGCTCTTGAGCTCATTCTTTTCAATTCAATAATATACACTTCAATTACTTTGATTTTGTGGGTTCTATCAGAGGATGACAGAAATAGCACAGTCAACTTTTTTGTTCTTTCCAGGATGCTGAGTATCTGTATCTTATTATGATGCACCTATTGGTTGAGGATATGAATTTTATGATGACTCTCTACTTATGAAACAGGATACCTTGCCTAAAAATGAAGCCAGATTTATGTAGGATATGGGCTATTGAATCGATACATAAACACAATTATATACATACATTAGTACATAAAAACTTCATTTATATACATTTTTGTGAGTTTTGCTCTTATGTTAAGTAGGACTCCTTGTTCCTCTATCCCCTAGTAATTTGTTCTTTCACTTCTTTTACAAAGTGAATTTCTTCTTTCATCCAAAAATAGAAACACGCCTTAAATCAAACTTTAAATAATATATTACTCTTCAACAAACCTGTGACATAAATCGGGGAAGCATGATCTTGAGTATTTGTTCAAGGACTTGAGTCCCAGCTGACTCAATTGCTTGCTTTGGTATTGCTTTGAAAGCAAAAGGAATTTCAATGCTTACCTGAATTGAAATAAGCAATCCAAAGAAAATTTCAACCAAAATCCCACAAATTAAAATCACAAAAAAACAATAGGAAACTAGAGTATAATACTACCTCAATTATAGTGTCTGATTTGAGTTGCTGCACCAATGATTCATTTGAGTCGCTCTCACATGATATCCGGTTCACCATTATAGCTGCATTACCATATTAAAGTATTGAAAATGCATTCCTGAAAGTAGCATGAATCACATGGCATGACATATCCTACAGATTTTGTTTTTCCTTTTCCCAAGAAGGGTACAAGAAAACTGCCTCTGATTTTGTGGTTTAAATCGATGTATACATATAATTGTAGAATCATCATCACATGATTCACATTTACCAGTTTAAACGAATAGTCTCACCTATAGAACTCTTCATTTTCTTCTGCCCTAGTTGTATTGTGAGTCTACATTTTGGGCCTAGTTTCCTTGCTCGAAGACACACTAAGGGGTCTCGACAGTTGAATGAAGATCAGACAACGTATTCTGACTTCACAGAATTAGTTTTAGAATACATCTAAAAAAATAAGCCATTTAATCTTTATCTAACGGCTGAGATTTTTCAATAGAAAGTATTATCTCAGTTAATCCTATTTAGATTCGTCAAGACAAAATCAGCAATTAAAATTATTACCATTATACACCAAGGAAAAGGCATTCCTTATAAAAAAATACACATACACTTTGTAACATACAATCATAATAAAGTAAACCACCATTTTGGATCATGAAATTGTAAGTGTCTATCAACTTGAGACCTCAAACTTACGAACTATCAAGTTGCTCCCTCAAATTTTTTAACGTCAATCAAAACTTAAAATGCTCTTTAAACATTCTAACTCGTAGGCAAAATGCTCCTTAAAATAATTGATGGAAGGAGCATTTTGACTCATTTAAACAATTTGGGGGAGCAATTTGATATTTCGTAAATTTAGGGTCTCAAATTGCAAGTCACTTACAATTTCAGAACCCAAAATGATTGTTTACTGTCATAATATTTTAGCATACAATCCTCACCATCAAACTTATCATTTTGAGCTGCGACCATAGGCGAGCCTTCAAGCTTGCAGGACAAGAGCTTTATACAGCAGCCATGAGGTTGCTCTTCAACCTTGACTAACAAAACAGGACAAACCTCAAAGGAGAAAAACTTAATTGTGTATACATAACACCTGAATGTGTCCTCACTCACACGCTCAATCCTCTCCGCATCCAACACTGAATATTGACTAGCTGGCAACTTCATGTATTCAACTACACACACAAAATCAAATAATTACTCTATCTGTTAGAAACAACAAGATTGAAAATATGAAGATGAAACTTTTATTGAAAATAAGTTTGATACAAAGAAAATTCCTTATAATATTTCATATTAATGATTGAAAAGATAGAAAATTGTACCGTGAAACAGTTTTTTATAGCCTTGTGTTCCCTAACTAACTTCTTAACTTCCTAACTAAGTTCTTAACCAAACTTATTCTAACTTACTCTCGAATTATATTCTCTAACACTATCAATTAATCAATTAAAATCACCCTCTTCAAACTCAAATAATAATAATAATAATAACAAGAGAATTAATTAACTATGCGTGTGTCTAACATTACTTAGGGGACGTTGGAGTTGTTGAACCGAAACAGACTCCTTACGGCGAGCAACGAAACGGGCTTTTTGGGTGGGAGGAGTTGACGCCGAAGCACGAAACAGAAGGCGTTTAGGTTGAAAATACGAAATAGGAATGGAACGAAGCAGTGACGAAGCCATCCCAACTGTGGGAATGGATATGTCGGCCTTGAGAAGAAGAAGAAGAATAGGTTGTGGATATGGTCGGACACTAAAGATCACATGCGCACGTGACTATATTTTGAGTAGTAGCCAATGACTTGTACAAGAAATGGAAGAAGGCGCAAAAAAATGATTTTTGGATAGATAAGTAATTGATTCATCATATATAGAATGGTAGATAGTTATAATTTGCAAGTGTTAAGTGTTGTCATATATTATTCATTATCTTTTTACAAATATTCTTTGTATAACTAACATTTCCTTTTTCTTTTTTACTCAAACCAACCAAGTTAACTCGGATAAACATGGAGTAATTCAAATAGTTTGAGTTAAGCTAAAAGAATTAGAGGACCCTATTCAAATTTGGGTGACTGAGAAAAATATTAACATAACAATTAATTACAAATTTATGAGTTCAGTAAATTATATTAACTAAATACTATAATTAAATAAATAATTAAAATTATATTGCAAATAAAAAATGACAATCTTTTTAAGACATTATTTTTGCAAATATAACAATTACAATAAGACAGAGTGAGTAATTATTAACTTTGGTCATTTCAAAATAATAAAAGTAAAGGACTATTGGTAAGACAAACTCTGCTGAAATAATTGATGTTCAATACGTTGAAGGTTTGAAACATAATTTTTTAAGCATAAGTCAGTTATGTGACAACGGTTTTGAAGTTATCTTTAAACAAATAGTACGTGAAGTAGGAATACAAAATATGGAGAAGTCTCTTCTCTCAGAATAGAAAGAAAAATTTGTATGTCTTATACCTTGAAGAACTTCCTAAAGAATCTTGTTTTATGTTAGTTGATAAAGATAAATGGATTTGGCATAAAAGGACATGTCATATAAGCACGAAAACAATTTCAAAAATATCTAAACTTGACCTTTTTAGAGGATTGTCTAAACTAAACATTGATAAAGATAAAGTATGTGAAGCATGTGCAAAAGGAAAGCAAGTCAAGAGCAATTTTCATTCAAAGGATTTTATAGCTACAAATAGAACTCTTGAATTGCTTCACATAGATCTTTTTGGGTCAATCAAAACAACAAGTCTAGTTGAAATGAAATATGGTTTTGTTATTGTTGATGATTGTTCAAGATACATTTGGGTATTATTTTTAAAACAGAAAGATGATGCATTTAAAACCTTTTGCAAAGAGGTACAAAATGAAAAAGATTCCAACATCATTTCTGCAAGAAGTAATCATGGAGGAGAATTCATAAATACCTCTTTTAAAAACTTATTCAATGAACTTGACATTTCTCATAATCTATCTTGTGCAAGAATTTCATAACAAAATGGAGTTGTTGAACGAAAAAATAGAACACTACAAGAAATGGCAAGAACAATCTTGGAAGAATCTAACGTTGAAAAATATTTATGGGCTGAAGCCATCAATACATCTTGTTACATTTTAAATCGTGTTTCTATAAGAAAAATTATCAACAAAATCCCATATGAAATCTGGAAAAACAGGAAATCAAACATCTTTTATTTTCACATCTTTGGATGTTATTGTTATATTCTGAACAATAAAGAAATCCTTGGAAAGTTTGATGCGAAATCAGACAAGGCAGTCTTTTAGGGTTATTCTACTAAATCTAAAGGGTATAGAGTGTTTAATCTAAGAACTGAAGTGGTAGACATTAGTATGCATATATTGTTTGATGAATTTGATGATCTAGAATTAGGAAAAACAATTGAGGAAGAAGAAGAACAATATGGTCTACAACAGCAAAATGATTTGTAGGAAACAGAGATCGATAAACAATCTTCATTTCATTCTCCACCTAAAATCTGGAGAACGATAGGTGATCATCCAAAAAGTCAAATTATTGGAGATACAACTGATGAAATTAGAACTAGAATGTAATTTAAGAATGATGAAAATAGAAGCATGGCAATGATATCTCAAATTGAACAAAAATCAATTAAAGAAGTCATAGTTGATCAATTTTGGGTTGAAGCTATGAAAGAAGAGCTTATTCAATTTGAAAAGAATGAAGTATGGACCCTTGTTCCAGATTCACGAGATCAAACTATCATTTGAACAAGATGGGTTATTAGAAACAAACTAGATGAAGATGGTAAGGTTGTTAGAAACAAAGCAAGGTTGGTCGCTCAAGGCTACAATCAACAAGAAGGTATAGACTATGAAGAAACTTTTACTCCAATTGCAAGGTTAAAGCTATACGTATACTTCTTGTATATGGATCTCATAAGCTTATTAAATTATTTCAAATGGACATTAAAATTGCCTTTTTAAATAGTTTTTTAAATGAAAAAGTTTATGTAAATCAACCCCTTGGTTTTGAAGATCAATCAAAGCCAAATCATGTTTTCAAACTTACCAAAGCTCTATATGGATTAAGACAAGTACCAAGAGCTTGGTATGAAAGGTTAAGTTCCTTTTTAATCAAAAAGATATTTTCCAGAGGAAAAATCTGAAGTAGCAATGTTGATTTACAAGGAATGGGGATTTGAATTATAAATCTCCTATTTAAAAATTTTCTGAAAATATTTAAAAATTCAACTCAAGCATGATCTTAGTTAAGAAAACAGATAACGGAGAATGTTCTTGGTTTTTACCAGAAAACGAAGAACGTTCTTGGTTAGCTTAAAATCAGAAATTCAGTTTATGTTTTTTACTTAAATGATTAATCAAACTTGATAAATAAAGGGATAAGAGAAAGAATACCACACACGTATGTATCTTGGTTCACCCAACTAGGGCTACGTCCAGTCCTCACAACTTTGAGATTTTCCACTAAGTGTTCAAAACAAAGAACCTTCTTGGTTTTACAGCACCTAGCTCAAATCAACATTGATCTGTTACAAATTTCAATCATTTCCATCCAGAAAAAGATTAATCAGGTCACCTATCAACCTTGATAGGATTTCTTACAATCTACCCAAATTATACTAAACTCTTATAGTTCTAGTTTTACAATAATGATGATATTATTTTTTTATAGAACCTGAGATGTCTCAACTCTTGTTAGAGATTCGATTCTTTACAAATAATTCAGTACAAAATAACAAAATAATGAAAAGTGATCAGACTGATTCTTCTTTGAGTAATGAGATAATTTCAAGTGTATGAATGTGAGTGATTTTTTGAGACTTGATAGCACTTGAATTTCTGCCATTTCCCTGAGCATTGGCCTTCCTTTTATAGATGTTTTAGAGCAATTAATAATGGTCAAAAGAGTTGTTGGTAGTGCTCCGTTAGCTTTGACCAAAACCAATATATATGAATAAATATATTCCAATTTTTGAACACTCTTTGAAATATGTTTGAATGAACTGATTTCTTCGTTCTTGATGATCCTTTGTACTTTAGATATGCTTGTTAATGTCTTTGATTAGATCTGGTGTTTTGATTTTGTCAAAACAGCTTGGAGAATGATGATGAACTTTTGTAGAATGTTAATGAAAATTCTGAAGATTGATAATCAATTTGGAGTCTTAGTCTTTGAACTTTCTGGAGATTGATAGTCAATCTTGAGGTTCAGTCTTGATCATTATGGATGTCTTCCTGATTAGTCGGGATGCCTTGTACATTTTAAGGCCGTCTATCTTTCTTGACAGTTTAAGTTGGAGAAGATTTAGATCTGTCTGTTCTTGCTAATTTGTGATATTCTCTCTGTGATTTAAGTAGTTTCTTTGAATCTGATTATCTCAGTTTGTTACTTGCCAAGTGCTGATGATTTTAATGTAAAATCCAGAGGCTAAAACTTCTTTTAGCTAATGGAGATTGATTGACCTTGGGGCTGTGACAACCAGTCTTGGAGAACATTCTCCGTTTTCATAGATTTTGTCCATAATGTTCTCATTTCCTATATGATCAGTTTTTATCTTTTATTGTTGATTTCGTTGCTTTGCTTGAGTCCTATATTTGAATTAATACACTCAAAAATACAAGTTAAATTAACATAACATTTAGAATCATAATGAACATTCTTAATTAACCTTTGTTTATTTTCATCAAAACTTAAATTGAGAGTTTGTCTTAACAAAATCGACACTACACTATTCAAGAAAACTAATAAAAATGATTTACTTATTGTTCAAGTGTATGTTGATGATATCATCTTTGGATCAACTAATGAAAAGATGTGTGATGGCTTTTCAAAACTCATGCAAAGTGAATTTGAAATGAGTATGATGGGAGAATTAAGATATTTTCTTGATCTGCAAATTAAGCAACATAAAGATGGTATCTTTATTTGTCAAGAAAAATACACAAAAGTTCTTTTAATAAAATACAAAATGAATGAAGCCAAAATCATGTCCACTCTCATACATCCATCTTCTTCATTATAGAAAGGTGAGAACGGAAAACCTATTTATGAAAAAGAATACATAGGCATGATAGGATCTCTACTTTATTTAACTGCTAGTAGACCTGACATTGTATTCGTAGTGGGATTATGTGCTAGATTTCAATCAACACCAAAAGAATCTCACCTAACTACTGTAAAACGAACCTTTAGATATCTTATTGTTACTACGAATCTTGGCCTTTGGTATAGAAAAGATTCTCATTTTAATCTTGTAGCATACTGTGACACTGATTATTCTGGAGACAAAATTGAAAGAAAAAGCATTAGTGGAACATGTTAGTTCTTAGGTGAAGCATTGATAAGCTGGTCTTGCAAGAAACAAAACACAATAGCCTTATCAACCACCGAAGCTAAATATGTCTCAGCGAAAAACTGCTGGTCACAAGTTCTTTGGATAAAAAGTCAACTTGAAGACTTCTCTGTAAGTTATTAAAGTATTCCAATTTATTGTGATAACACCAGTGCAATTAATCTATCTAAAAATCCCATTCAACATTCTAGATCCAAACATATTGAAATAAAGCATCATTTCATTTGCGATCATGTTAACAAGAAAGAAGTTGAATCAGTATTTGTTGATACTCAAGAGAACATTCTCTACCAAAAACAATGTCTTTGGAATGTTCTCCATCTGCTACACTAGAACGTTACGTACCTCCAAAAAACCCAACTAGAATGTTCTCCACCTATTCCACACCTTTCCGAACCTAGAAGGTTCATACGCTTCCACTCATTTCCTCCAAGAAATAAAAATTGTATAAAGAAAAATGGGCTCAACGACCCATTGGTGTTGGTAGAGTATTTTTTCAAGATAATCTGATTATTTAGAGCAATGCTATCAAACACCACACTAATGCCCTAAGATGGACTCCGTTCCTTCAAAAAATCATAATGTTTTTATCCTGATGTTGTAAAAGCATTTTATTGCCAATCCCAAACCTTCCCTGATGAATCATTGTTTGTGACTAAAGATGAAGATCACCCTTGACATTCTCGCCTATATCCTTGATCTACCAACTAAGGGTCCTGCAGCCTTTGGGAGTAACTGGTACTCAACGTTAAACCTGAACAAAACAGAAGTTCTTTCTGATTTGTTTCAAGAAGGTTCAAAACATTATCTCTCCTCCTACCACAGGCCCTTTCCCGAATTTCTTAATAGCATGAGTTAGCATGCTATTTTGCCTCATTGTGGGAGTCATGAATATGTCTTCGACAATGACGCACTAATCATTCATCATCTACTAAATTGCAGAAGAATCATTCTTCCTCACATCATCCTGCATCACATGATTTATGTTGCCACTAAAGATTATAAGAAGAATATTGTTCCATGTAGAATGGTTTTGACAAAAATCTTAAGGCAGTTTAACATCCCACTTACATCTAAAACCATCATCATCAAGATTTCCAAGTTCTCCACCAAAAATATATCACACATGAAGAAGACATCCTCGAGTAAGAACGTCCCCACATATGTCTTTTCTCCAAACATAAATAGACACAAATGCTCTGTAAGAAAAAGGGTTGCAGTACCTTCACCCGTCTCCTTAAATCAAATCAGCCAACCCAACTCCACCACTTGCTCAACCAAAGTCAATTCCTGAAGCAGCTCGAGAACGTTCTCCACAAACACCTCCAAAATGTTCTCCAAGTCTAACTATCAGTCTCCCTTCTTTCCCCACTTATTTCCTGCTTTCTCAATTCCATCACCTTCCCCATAATGATATGTGTCCACAACTACCCTTTCATCACATTTCCACCATGTCACCCACCTTCATATCCCCTCAAAAAAGCATATATTCCATTTTTGGAATTAGCCAATTTTTAGTTTTCCCAGATATCCCAACCTATCTGTTACTCATCAAAGATCATCATTTGCTCCACTCCCTCTAGTAGCAACCACTTTTACCACAGTTTCTTCCTTCTGCACCACAATCGCTCCCTCAAGAAGTGGTCTCTCTACCACTCTCGCTTCCACCGCTCAATGTTCTCCTCCACGACCAAAGGATGAGCCCACCAATTATGAGATCATGGTTGTCCTCCAAACCATCATGACACATCAGACTCAGCAAGACAAGGATACTTCCCTGCTCAGGACATGGATGGTCGAGTAGCTTGCTCCAAAATTGGGTTTAAGTCCTCCACCTCTTCATCCACCTCCATCTCCACAATTTACTCCTAATCTTTCTCAGTCTTCTTCTTCTGAAGGATCATCCCCATCTTTATCTATGTAGCTTGCGTCTACCGTTCTTCCCTACCTCTTTGTTGTGACAAAGAGGGAGAATTAGTTTTAGTTTTTAACAATTTTTCATATGTAATTAAAAGTCCTTTTGTGTATGGCACTTATGTATATTTTGATTATATGTTGAATTTATGTGTATCTATCCTTTGAATACATTAATGAATGCATGAATGTACTTTTTGCCTTTCAAAAAGAATCACTGCAAAAATTGAGGGGGAGCTTTTTAAGCTCTTCACAATTAAAATTAGAATCTAAATTAAAATCTAAATTAACATGTTTGTCATCATTAAAAATAGGGAGATTGTTAAGACAAACTCTCAATTAAAGTTTTGATGAAAATAAATAAAGGTTAATTAAGAATATTAATTATGATTCTAAATGTTATGTTAATTTAATATGTGTTTTTGAGTGTATTAATCAAAAATATAATCCAAGCAAAGCAAAGAATAAATAAGCATGAAAAGAAAATATTTGAACAAACAAGAATGGATAATGTTCTTGATAATTTCTAGAAAAAGGGAGAATGTTCTCCAGTTTTAAAAATGATCAAGACAACTTCAAGATGAATTAATCTCCACTAATTAAAAGAAGATATTTCTCCTAGCTTAAACACACGTGATATCAGTATTTTCCTAAGAACAAAAATGATTTATCTCATCCAAAGAAACAATCCAAAATACAAAGGAAAAAGGTCATGGATTAAGCAAGTTCAAGCAAGAATGCCACAATTAAGCTTGATTACCAAGAATATGTACACATCAGATCAGCTTCAAGAATGACCAGTCAATCGTCCAGAATGATCAAGACTAAATCTCCATATTGATCATCAATCTCCAGAATAATCATTAATCTCTAGAATGACCAAACAGTCTCCAGAATATTCAGCAATCATTCTACAACAGATTAACATCACTCTCCAATATGTTTTGTACGAATCAAAACACTATATTGAAATGATCTTATCAATCATATATCTAAAGAGTAAAGGATCATTAAACAAAATCATAGATGTCCCAAGAATAAAGAATTCCAGATCAGTCAAATAGAATACAAAAGTGTTCAAAGACTTGAACATTTTTTAAATATAAAATATGGTCTTTGGTCAAGAATGACAGAGAACTTCCAACGGTTGTTTTTTTACTGTCATTAAACATCCTAGAGCATTCTAAACACGAGTTGAGATCACTCACATTCTAAGCACTCTTATCATTATTTTGTAAAAACTCAAGACTATAAGTGTTAAGTATAGGTTGTGTAACATATAAAGATTGATCTTAGTTGGTGGTATAAACCAAGATTGTTCTCCGTTTTGAACACTTAGTAAAAATATCACAATTGTGGGGACTGGACGTAGCCTCAGTTGGGTGAACCAGAATATATCGTTGTGTGGTATTTTTTTCGTTTATCTCTATTTAATTTAAGTCTGATTGATTATCAAGTTAAATACATAAACTGAATTGTTGATTTTAACTAACCAATAACGTTTTCCGTTTTCTAAGTAAAACTAAGAACGTTCTCCGTTTTCTCTTTTCACAATCAAGATCAATCTTGAGTTAAAATCTTAAATTTTTATAGGAAATTTTAAATAGGAACATTTATAATTCAAACCCCTTTCTTGTAAATAGAAATTTCTATTTCACAAACAAATAACTAAAAATATATATTGAGTCCATATTTGGCACAAGTGCATCAAAAAGAATCCAATAAAATAAGGGGAAAATTTCATTTTTCAAATACTTCTTTTGGACCAAAATTATAATATAACAAACATCAAGGATCCCTAAGACTTCCTTAGTTCACTTCCAAAAATTTAACAATAAAATTTAATGACACTTCAACACAAAATCCATTTTTATTATTACAAAAAAAATTAATAACTCTATCATTAAATTATTTTTATTTTATATATCAACACAACATCTACACAATTATCTCATAAAATTATAAATTAAATTTTACATAAGTAAAAAGAATAACATTGAATATTTGAGCAAAACTCCCCCTTAATACTTATTACTTGGGACAGGCCTGATCAATGGGTCTCGTTGATATATTATTTTCAAGAAGCAACAGATTAACTTGCATAGTAATAACCACTTCATTGTCCCCAAAGGAACCAACTTCTGCATTATCAATAGTCATCATAGTCTGCTCTTTGGCATTGCAATGTTGCGCTACAGTAAGACGACTTTCCCACTCATGTTGGGATTTTTTTTTGGATTACATTGTTTAACCTAATCCATTTCTATGGCAGTCAAATAAATTAGGCCAACTTCCACATTAAAATTTATCTATTAAGATGTGGTTTTATATTAAGATCCATGACTAGTGACAGTAGATCTAAAGGAAAAATCAAATTTGATATACAAATTTGTGGTTTTTAGTGTTGAAGTGGTTCTAAAATGTATATTTAGAAATAAAGATCAAAGACATTTTTTAAAATAAAATTTTCCCCTTCCTCGTCACAAATGCCCGAACCCAAAACATATAGTTTGGAATTTCAAAATTTTTTTTTTGTACAAAATGTTGTGATCATGGTTTTAAAAAGCGGTTGAAAGCCTAAAAAGTTTTTGTTTAAAGTGTTGTTGAAAATGTTTAAAAAAAAATTGAAGTTAGAACTTTGGAATTTTTTTTAGAAGTATTGGTGTTATAAGTAAGAGTTGAAGATATTTGAGGGTACGTGGAAAAAGTTTTAAAAAATAAGCATGACAAGTGAGTTTAAATGGAAAATAAGTATGGTTGATTTATCAAAAACAAAAAGGATTTGAGTGTAGAATTTATATGTGTGATAATTTGAAAAAAAGTTCCGTATGTGAAAGGATCAGATTTTGACATTATGTGTTGTGTGACAAAAAAATATTTGTGAGAAGCTTTATCTATGAATTTTATGTTAAGAAAATATTTTGTCATAAGTTGTTAAAGACAAAAATTTAAGTTGAACTTCAATAATTTTAAAAAAAATATTGGAAATTGTCAAAGTATAGCATAAGTGATTTGAAATTCATTTTCACCTAAGGGCCTAAACCAAAATCTATTTGAAAGTAGGGAACCTAATTAGATACGGAAACCTAAAAGAAAGGAAAACCCAAATTGATATGTATAATGGTCAAACCTAGGGTTTATTTGTGGGTTGCTTTAGAAACTTGTATTGATTGAGTCAATTGATTGATTTACTGTATAAGAAAATTGAAAGGTGTCGTTAAAATCATCGGATAATTTATGTTGGCGCAGCGTAAGTGCTTGTGTAATAAAGTTTGTCGAGGTAAGGGCATTTTCCAACAATATTATAAATGTTTGAATGCATAGTGTGTTTGTATACTTGTTCTCTATGCTAGTGATGAATAAATACACATGATTGTTTATGTATTTGATGTGATTATGCATTCATAATTGATAATGTATGTGTTATGAGTTTCGTTGATGATAAACTATCAAAAATATGAGTTTTAAATTTATGGTTTATATAAATGGACAAATTATTAGTGTTTAAAGATATTTAAATGTTGAGTCTTTTAAGAATTGCATTTACATAATAATTATTATGAAAGATTCAGAGCATGCTCATGCATTTCAAAGTTACTGGTGACCGTGATGAACCACAAGGTTGTTCCAAGTATTGATGGCCAACCTTATCTTGATGAGGATTATTGAGTAGTGCTAGTCTGTGTTAAGTCTGCACCATAGTAAATCGTGCTAGTGTGTGTTGAGACCGCACTTTGGTAAATAGTAATAGTTTGTGTTGAGTCCGCACTTTGATGATTAAAAATGACTAGGATGACAAGCTTATTCGAAGGAACAACAGTTTAATAGTAAAAGGAATGACACAAGTAAATCAAGCGAGGTCGGTTGACATTTTGGGATTTGACAGGCGATGGTGTGTGCCAATTGTGGCAATCAAAATAAGAGAGTCATTTTTGGAGAAATACATACAAGAGTAAGCTAAGTAATGATTCAGAACTAATTAGGATGTATCAAGGTTGGAGGCATAAATTTATGGTTTATATAAATCGACAAGTAATAGAGTGAATAAAATGTGTTTGACCTATCATAACAAAAAAATAATCATCAAGCAACTAACAAACGATGCGGCAATATTAAGAAGTGCTAGAACGAAAGTGGACAATAGATGCAGGAAAATTGTTTTCGGATTTGTCTTGATTCGCGAAGTAAGTAGGAAGATGACTAGTGAAGTGTGAGTTTGAGGTTTTTGGCATGAGACAAATATATATTTTAATCAGTGAATGACATTCAAGTTGGAATTTTGTTGGAGACACGACTCTTGAAAAAGAGCATCATACTAGAAGGAAGTTTGTGTGTCGTAGGTGCTATAGTTTTTACATGTTGTCGAGAAGATTTGAGAAGCTTAGATCACCATTAGAATTTAATTATTAAACTTACAATTAGAATAAGATTATGATGTTGACTCTATGGTTTGGAGTAATTGTGTGAATGATGCAAATATAGGATTTGTGAGTATTAGGGAAATTAGGGTGTTCTTGGCGGAGATGATTGTTTCATTCACACTATATTGGCGTCATACTTAGTATTTTGGTTTAGTACCCAATGGATGTTTCGTACTAAGTGGACGTATTTGAGGAGATTGTATGACATGTTTGGCAAATTGTGCTTCGTCGAAGGGATCAAAGTGATAGTCAATTGGGAAAACTCAGTGGAACTTGAGGAGATTGTTAGACCCTTTGTGCCTCAGGATCACCTTGAGTGCATGTTGCAGCGAGCGCTATTATGGTTATGTTAAGATGGTTTATGCCACCATCATGGTTGTCAGCTACATATTGAAAATTTGAGGAAATGTTCATTCCCAATTTCTTGTTGATAGTAGAGAAAAACATGTTGAATGGAACATGCGAGTCTTATTGACTATGATGGTGCATAAAGTTAATAAGCACCCTATGAAAAAGGATAGATGACCACCTTTTGTCGTAGGCCCAATATAACAAGTTGTATCATGGTAGTTTAGTGCAAACCTTGTGTGGGTTATATTCTTACTTTATGTGAGGGTCTTACATTACTTTAAGTCAAGTAAGACCTTAATTTATTGATCTCAAGGATTAGGCCTTACTGTTTTATTTGTGTCTTATGTTGTTTATTTTTTTTTGCCTGTTTATCTGTTATTTGTAAAATTATTTTAAGTATGTGTAGCTTGAAAATTAATCTATAAAAAATTGTTTAGATATTTTCCTTGATGTTAAATGACTATTTGAATGTCTTGACAATGTTGAAATTTAAAAACTGTTCTTCTATTGATTTTTAAGAAAACGAACAATATATACCCACTTTTTTAAGTTTGATGGACTCCGAATAACACCAAAATTTAAACAAGAGCTTTATATATCGACTATAATGATAATTTTGTGTCATTATACTTTTTAAGCTAAGAAACTAAATTTTCATCGGATAAAAATTTATAGGTAAAATTTTAAAAAGTTTTAATTTATAGATTTATTTTTTTATTTTTTTGTATCGAAAAATTTATCCGTGATTAGAATGCGACTCGTTTAAGAACGAACCCAGATGTTAAGTAAGATGATGTGACATAAAGTCACAAATCATCTAAATATTTTTCTAGGATATTAATATTTTAATGAGGGATTAATGAAGATATCCAAATATTTTCTTACTATATAGTAATACTTTTTAATGACCAAAATGAACCACCCCACTCTTTTTTTATGTGTGGACTAAAATAACTTGTGTAAGAAGAATTAGATGGATAATAATGAGTTAATAAAAATATCTAGATATTTTAATTAAAATAATAAGATTTTTTTTAAGTTAATAAAATATTTTTTTCTCCCACTAGTAAGAATTAAGTTGTTGTAGAGAGGCCACATCTAATGGGGAATAAACACATAAAACAATAACAAGTCATACGCAGTGGATATAATTCTCCCAACCTGTAAGAACCCGTGAAGAGCAATAACAAATATATGGCATCAAGTTAATCAAAATAAAAGAGCGTAAAGACCACCAATATTTTAACGTGGAAAACCCCTAAATGCAAGGCAAAAACCACGAGTCGTCCAAATCAAAAAAATAGCTCCACTATAATCAAACAAGACAGTCTCAAAATAATGCACGGAGTGTGCCTACAACCATCCAAAAAAACAAAGCAATAAAGCCTACAAATGAAAACAAGAAGAAGAAAAACATCAAAAACCCTGTTGTTGTGCAAACAGGATTTCTCCCTCTCCAAACATCATTTTCGTTAACCCGTCCGTTGAAACCGAAGGCCTGAATGTTGGGAACCTTCTGCCCAAATATCAGCCCGATCCAACGGTTAACAAATATGCAATCGATATTTGTTTTATACTGATTTAACAAAATCGAGAATAGGGTTACTCTTCTCTTTTCTCTTTTGATGGTTGTCTTTCCTATCAAAATAGTCTCTCTCTTCTAACCCTAATTATACCAATCTCCACTTAAATAAGTGAGACACATGGACTACAATATTTGGGTTTTTCTCTACATAGGAAGGTAGCCTAATACCCAACATATCTCCCCCTCACAACTATGTGGAGATAACCGTCAAACCAACGATATCACAACAAGTTTCAGACTTCCCTCTTAGTAATGTTTTAGTCATCATATCAAAACCATTGTAATCAATATGAACTTTAGTCAATTCAAACAACTTAGCTTCCAAAACATCACGTATCCAATGTAATCAATATGTTTGGACCTGCTATGAAACGTAGAATTCTTACAAAGATGAATAGCACTTTGACTATCGACAAATAATATGTATTTGTCCTGAATAAACCCAAGCTCCTGCAAGAATTTATTCAACCAAATCAACTCTTTGCATGCTTTAGTAATGACAATGAACTCTGCCTCAGTTGTAGACAATGCTACACATTTTTGTAGTCTAGATTGCCAAGCCGCAGCTTTATCTGCAAAATTAATCATTCAGCCTGAAGTTGACTTTCTCGAGTCAATATCTCCAGCCATATTTGAGTAGGAGTAACCCACCAAAATAGGTTTGTCACCTCCAAAACAAAACCTCATACATGTAGTACCACGATGATACCTCAAAATCCATTTTACAACATTCCAATGCTCTCTACCTAGATTTGACAAAAATCTACAGACTGTACCCACAACATACACAATATTTGGTCTTGTACACACCATTGCATACATCAAACCACCCATAGCAGAAGCATAAGGAACTCGTTCCATGTCTCTTTTCTCATATTCACTATAAGGACTTTGTTTAGAACTCAACTTAAAGTGAGCAACAAGATGAGTACTTACAGCCTTGGAGTTTTCCATCTAAAACCTTTGCACAACTTTGTCAATATAGTGTTCTGGTGACATCCAAAGTTTCTTCTCCTTTCTGTCACAGATGATTCTTATGCCAAGAATCTGTTTAACTGATCATGTGTCTTTCATGGAAAAGGACTCGTCCAACTGCTTCTTTAACCTGTCAATCTTTACAGGGCCACCTACTTTAGAATGCACCAACTAAAGCAACTCTGAATTTCTAGAGGGAGAATGTCTTTTGGAGGATACTCTAGTTTGTTTACCAATCATGCAGTGAGAACATTTCTCCAAATCTACATTCTTCAATCTTGGAAACACATCTTTTCTAGCTAAGCAATTTAACCCCTTTTCACTAATATGGCTAAGCCTTCGGTGCCACAAAGATGATTCCATATCCACGACATTCACACAAGATTTTGTCCAATACTGTTTACTAGTTTTCTCCCCTCAAGCCACAACCAAGTTACCTTTATCGAGTTTCCAATTTCTAGAAGCAAAATTATTATCAAAACCACTTTCATCAAGTATATGCACATATATCAAATTGAAGCGAACATCTGGAGCATGTTTGGCTCCTTTAAGCAACAATTGCATTCCCATGTTGGTTTGCAAGCATACATCACCAACATCAATTACCTTAGATACACCATCATTACTCATCTTTAAAACTCCAAAGCCACCTGAAGTATAGGATGTGAAAAACTCATTCCTCAGTGTAACATGTAATGTAGCAACACTATCAATTACCCACATGCTCTCATCATATACAAGATTAATTGACTCATAGTCACAGAGAATAACAAGATCATTATTAGTAGCAGTAGTACCACGGTCATCATCACTATCATCTTTGTTCTCCTTTTTTCACAGAACACAATTCTTCTGTATGTGCCCTGTTCTATGACAATAATGACACTCCATATTGTTTTTATCTAGATTTGGACTTGCTTCTGCTATTTTATCTACCACCGTTCGATTATTTTTTATGACTTCTCCACTATTTTCAGTGACAATAACTTCATATTGAGATGAAGAACCTTGTGCCTTCCATCTCATCTCCTCATTCAAAACACCACCCTTAACCGTTTCCAAAGAAACAACACTATTAGAAGCTGAACTTGTTATAGAAATCCGAAATGTCTCCCAAGACTTTGGTAAATATAACAATAAAAATTGTCTGAATAGCTCATCATCAAACTTGATACCCATTCCAGACATTTGATCAAGGATCCCCTTAAATTCACTCAAGTGGTTCGAAATAGACGTTCCCTCCTTATACTTCAAACTTATGAAACTATTCAATAAGAATAATTTATTATTCTCTGGTTTAGAGACAAATATAGACTCTATCTTATCCCACATAGTTTTTGCATTTGTCTCTTTAACAATATGATTATAAAAATTATCTTCTACATATTTCCTAACAAAATCACATACCTGTTGATGTTCAAAATCCCGTTATTCTGTAGATTTATCAATCGACTTTTTTAAAAAAATAGGAAGATGCATTTTCTTCACAAATAAAAAATCTTTCATCTTGCCCTTCCACAAATGATAATTAGTACCATTCAAGCATACCATCTTTATATTCATATTTGCCTCCATCTTTCAAGCAAGTCAAATACCCTTCAATCAAGCTCTAATACCACTCTGATGTGGAATAAACACATAAACACAATAAGTAATACACAAAGGATATAAAATTCTCCCAACTTACAAGAACCCGTGAGGAGCAACAAAAAATATATGACAACAAATTAATCAAAACAGAAGAGCGTAAAGAACAATATTTTAACGTGGAAAACCCCTCAATGCAAGGGTAAAAACCACATGTCGTCCAAACTAAAGAAATAGTTCCACTATAACCAAACAATAGAGTCTTAAAATGATGCACAGAGTGTGCCTACAACCAGTCAAAACAATAAAGCCTAGAAATGAAAACAAGAAGAAGAAAAACCTCCAAACACCTGTTGTTGTGCGAGCACTATTTTTCCTCCGCCAAATGTCATTTTACCGATCTGACCGTTGAAAACAAAGATCTGAATGTTTCAAACCAGCTGCCCAAATATCAGCCCGATCCAACGGTTAAAAAATGTGCAATAGATGTTGTTCTGATATTGATTTAACAAAATCGAGAATAGGGTTACTCTTCTCTTTTCTCTCTTGGTGGTTGTCTTTCCTATCAAAATAATATCTCTCTTCTAACCATAATTAGACCACTCTCTACTTAAATAAGTGAGACAGATGGACTACAATATTTAGGTTTACTCCACATAGGAAGGGAGCCCAATACCCAACAACATCACCTCCTATAATATTTGTGGTCAAGAAAAAAAAGAACACCTCACTTTCTTTTTTCTTTTGTGAGGATACAAAATTATTTGTTTGCCTCATTCAAAGCCTCATAAACATAAAGGCAATAAAAATGAGAATGTTTGAATAAAAAAGGTTTCTCTTCTCTTGCAAATGATTTTTCCGTCCCTTTGATAAATATTCAATTTCTCCTTCCTTCTATTCGCTCGAGTTAATGTTGGTTCTAGTAAGAACTTGGAGAGAAAATATGAGATTTTAGGAAACTTAGAGTGAGATTTTGGAGAAGGAGATAGAAAAAGAAAGTTTGGTCTTGGTCTTGTGGTGAATGTGGTGTAGTTTCTAGGGTGAGAAAATTATGCCCTCTTTTTCCTTTTTGTTGGTTTAATTTTGTGTTAATAGTTGGGGTTTGCATTTTAAACCTTTTCTTTTTAAAAATTATAGATCTAGTATTGTTGATGATGGATTATGAAAGATATAAAGTTTTAACTCATTTTATACTCATGAGAAATGAAAATGATTAAGCGTTTTTGGGTAAGTTTCATTTCACTTTGTTTTGATAGGGTGTTAGAGATCCTTGGCTTGTGCTTTGATCTTGAATAAAATTTTGATTTGGATCTTAGAAAAAATTTGAGTTAAAGATATCTAGTATTTATTAGATCTATGTTTAGATCCTTGATTTTGGTAGACAAATGTATTTTTGGGAAAAAAAAATTGGTTTAATGGATTTCGAGTTTTTAAAAAAAATATAGAGTTGGAGTTTTGAAAATTTCTTTTGTTAATATTGTAGATTTATAAGTTGTGATAATAGATCTCACAAAAAGATTTAATTTTGAACATTGTATGTTTCAAAAAAAAGAACCATGTTGAATAAATTTTTTTATTTAGTAAATGTTTTAGATCAATTTGTTGTAGTAAATGATCTAAAAGAAAGTTTTGTTATTGATTATTTTGGAGTTTTTTTTTAAAAAAAATTGATTTATACTAAGATGATTTTTCCTTCACAAATAGGACATATTCATGACTTGTGATATTAGATCTAAATGAATAATCGAATTTGGAAAACTTTGAATTTTTGCTGAAATAATGAATTTATGTTAGTAAATTTGATCTTTCTGTTTTTGTGATTTATATTGTTGAAGAAGTTATAAAATGAATACTTACAACTAAGGACTAAAGAAAATTTTCCCCTAGCTCATCACAAATGCCCGAACCCAAAACATATACTTTAGGTTTGGAATTTCAAAATTTTCTTTTATACAAAAAGTTGTGATCATGATTTTAAAAATGGGTTGAAATCTAAAGAGTTTTTGTTTAAAGTGTTCTTGAAAAACTTTAGAGTTTTAGAAATGTTAGAATTTTGGAATTTTTTGAAAGTTTTTGGAATTTTTTGAATTTTTTGGAATTTTTTTGAATTTGTTGAAAATATTGAAGTTAGAATTTTGGAATTTTTGGATACAAGTATTGGTGTTGTAAGTAAAAGTTGAAGATATTAGAGGTTATGTTAGAAAAGTTTGAAAAGTATAATCATGACAAGTGGTTTTGAAAGAAAAACAAGGAACGTTGATTTATCAAAAAATAAAAAAGAAGTGAATGTAGAAAACGTTTTGTGATTGTCAACCTTTAAGTAAATTTTCAAAGGTAATTAATTTGGTATTTTGAGAAAACTCTAATCTTGAACAAATTTTTAGTGTTTAAAATTTGAAAAATTTATGTGTGTGATAATTTAAAAATAGTCCTTTTATGTCAAATGATGAGATTTTGATATTATGTGTTCTTTGAGAAGTTATACTAAGAGTTTTATGTTAAGAAAATATTTTTTCCTATGTTGTTAAAAACAAAGATTTGAGTTGAAATTCAATAATTTTAAAAAAATATTAAATTTTTTCAAAGTATGGCATAAGTGTTTGAAAAGGATTTGAAATTCGTTTTCACCTAAGAGCCTAAAACAAAGTCTTTTTAAAAATAGGGAACTTAATTAGGTAAGAAAACCTAAGAGAAATGCAAAACAAAATTGATTTAGATAGTGGTCGAACCTAAGGTTCATTAGAGGGTTATTTAAGAAACTTGTATTGATTAAGTCAATTGATTGGTTTAAGGTTTTGAAACCAAGATGGTTTCGAAGAAAAATTCTTTACTAGTTTTGTTGATAACAAAAAGAAGTTTGTGAGAACAATTTATGGACTAATGTTCTAAATTAAGTGTACAAAAAAAAGAATAAACATGTACATTTTAGACCTAGAAATCTGATCAGAGGAAATGTAATAATCAGAGGAAGCAACAAGTTAGAGGAAATACGCTCAGTACAATTTGTTGCTTCTGATGTGCCCACTCTAATGTTAACTCTAAAGCGCGTAGTTTGATTTTAACTTTGCTTCTAATATGTTATAACTACCTTTGAGAGCAATTCAACACAAGCAGATTCTAACTCTGCCTCTGATATTCTAACTCTTCCTTTGATATTCACACATTGACATCTGACTTTGATTATCATTTGTCTAACTCTTAGGAAAGTCAATGCCTTTGATAAAAAGTCAACACATTTGAAAAAATGAATGCTTTTGATGAAAGTCAATGATTTTGGAAGTTGTGTATATTTTGAAGATGTAACTATAATAAAATCATGAAGATTCTAGATCAGAATTTAATACAGGAAAATGTTGCCTCTGATCTTGCTACTGAAAATTTTGCCTCTGATACTAATTATGGAAATTGTCAAAGTTCGGAAAAAGACTTGGAAAAATTCTAGAAAAGTTTTAGTCAGCCACCTACCAAATTGCATCGACTGGAAATATTGGCTAAGTAATTTTTAATTGGCAAAAAATGGTTTGTAAAAGGTTGATCATTGACAACGACAATATTTCAATTTAATACTAAAGCATAATAACTGATTTGAAGTATCATTTTAGATAGAACAAAAATAAAACAAGACAATGTTTTAATTCAATACTGAAGCAATGCGTATGTTCCATAATTGAATGTAGAAAGGATTGTTTTTTGGTTCAACAACTACAACAACGATAACATCAACAACAAGAACAACACACGACAAAAAAATTGCAATTGAAAAATCTTATAACAACGCTCATAAAACTACTTCGCAAAAATTGAGAAAGTATGAAAATAATATGTCTGGAAGGAATTGAAAACAACATCAAATACTCTAAAGTAGTTCTGAACTTGAAAATTTTATTATTTGATTATTGAGCACTTGTACAAACACATATTTATTTAAGTGCTAAAGTGTTAGACATATATGTATCATCTCATTGAGAGTTAAACACTTACAAAACAAATTCTTGTAAATTGGCCCGATAGTGCCGTTGTATTTGCCTAAATGTGTTGCAAGAACAACTAGAACATTGGGTAGACATAACTAGGTGAGCTTAAGTTGTTTGTTATAATTCAAGTTCAATAATTGGAAGAAATCCTTCAAGTGAAGGTACTGGATGTAGCTAGCCAGATTGGTGGTGAACTAGTACAAAATTCCTTGTGTGTTCTTCTTTTTCCTGTTGCATTTGTTTTCCAAATTGCTTTGATCATCAAGCCATAATTAAATATCAAAAACAGTTCCAAAAAATCCTAACACAATTCAAACTCCCATTTATCATGTTATTGAAACTTCATACGGTACAAGGAAATTGAGACGTGTTGTTGGAATCATCGGATAAGTTATGCTGGCATAACATAAGTACTTGTGTAATAAAGCATCATCAAGATAAGGGCACTTTCTATTGATTTTATATATGCTTGAATGTAGAGTGTGTTTGTATAAATGTGCACATGATTGTTAATGTATTTGATGTGATAATGTATTCATAACCGATAACATATGTGTTCCAACGTTCGTTGATGATAAATTGTCACGAGTATTAAACGTGTTTAATGAGTATTAAAAGTAAAGTCTTTTAATAACTGCATTTTGACAGCATTTCAACAAGTGTACTGAATCATTGTAAGTAATAATAAAACAGTAGTAGCGAATGTCAAACTCAGGGATTGCGTTTTACTATCGAGTTGTGTTTAATTACAAAAATTGAACAAATTTTTTCCAAAATGATTGAAATAATATTTAAAATTAACAAGAGTAATATAATTGAACTTTTATAATAAGAAAAATGTTATGAACGAGTTTCAGTGGTGCATAAATGCGTCCCAGGCGTAGGTTTTGCGCTTTAGACGAAAAGCCTCTTATTTCTGATGTACATTTTTCGCCTCTTTTGATTCAGAATTTGGTTATGTTGTCTTCATAAAAGTTGTAGCGATTGATCTTATAATTCATTTTCACTTGGTGTGACTCCAATTGGACATCTACAACTTCAAATATGGCTGAAATACTCCACATATGTCATGTTGATTTTTCACCAAAAGTCAGCACTACACTAAAATAAAGAAACAACGCAAAATACGAAAAAATCTCCACTTAATCAAGGAAATAAGCACACAAACATTTTATTAAATCCAATAACTAAAATCAACAAAATATATCAAATAACTCCTTAAATTAACTAATGATTGAAGGTAAATAAGACTAAAAACAATGAAAAATATGCATATGATGATTAGTCATCACATTTATGTTATAATTATTCTAAAAGAGTTTGAGTTTTCTCAATCATTTCATGGTTAGTGGTGATCTTGATGGATCATGGGGGTTGTTACAAGTGTTGATGGTAAACCTTATCCTTGCGAAGATTATTGAGTAATGTTAGTCTTTGTTGAGGCGCACCATAGTAAATCGTGCTAGTCTGTGTTGAGACTACACTTTGGTAAATAATACTAGTGTGTGTTGAGGTTGTACTTTTTTTTATTTATGCCCCTCTAGGAGAGCTTCAAATTTCTTCATCCTCAATTCTCCGTCATCCTCAGTTTTGAGTTTCAAGATCAGCTTAGGGTTTTATTTTATGATTTTATATATTTTCCCTTCCTCTTTGGAATCTTGTTGTTGCAAGGAAAAGTTTTTATTTGAAATAATTATGACTATATTTGTTCAATTGTTGCTTTTGAAAAAGAGTCTTGCAAAATAAAGATTTTCCTCGAATTTTAAATTAAAGGAAGATTATGAATACTTTACTCATAAGTGTTAGTTTTTTTTAAAAAAAATTTACACTCTCTTTGTTAAAAATCGAGGTGTTATGGTTTAGTTTGAATTTGGATTATATTTTAAATTTTTTCTTAAATTTATGGTTTTAGGATTCTTGATCATCACTCATTTATCGTCTTTGACTTTTTAGCCTTAGTCTCCTTAAAATTGTCTCTCCCTTACCTTGGCTCATTTACAACCTTAATAAAGACCTTTTGATCATTATGTGCATGTGTTTCAAATATAGATGTTAGAGGCTTGTCAAGCCTATGACAATGCTAGTGTAAACAGTATCCCAAAAACACTTGAGTGGTTGAGAGAATTTTATATCTTGGGAAGACTCTATCACTTATGATGCGTTCTTTAGTTAAGTTGTCCTCTTGTTTGTCTTGGTTGTGATAAAAAGCTATTCATGATTGCCTTAAGCTATAATTATTTTTTTCTCAAACCACTTTGCATTCATAAGAACATTTGGAATCACATGAATTACTTTGCTCGGATTGCATCAAATCAACATGTGAACGAGCCAGTATTAAAAAGTTATCCAAATATATCTTCATAGTTAAGTATGTGTATCTTGATAGAAATGACAAAATTACTACAAGATGTCACTTTCAAAGGATGTCGTGCACTTCTTCAGTTAGAGGATAAGTCTACTAAGATGGGTAGATGATATTCGAATGTTGACTTTATCACAGTGTTAACTTTATCAGATTGTTGATTTTATCAATTGGTCAATTTCTATAACAAGATTATCAGACGCATAATCATCAGAGTGAGCTTGTATTAACAGATTCAACAGAGATGCATTGAAAGCACATTTGTTAGAGTTAGTTATATCTTAAAAGAAATTTCCGCATAATTTCCATGTATAGCTTATCTTTTCATCATATGATGCATACTTAAATAAATTTATTAGCATAGTAAGTTGTTCCTACAAAATGATTTTTATTATCATCAAAACAATTAAGTATCATTGTTCTCCAAACATACTTCGTCTTAACAATCTCCCCCCTTTTTGATGATGACAAACATCTAATTTGTGAATAATTTTTTATTTATAATACCATGATAATTGCAAAGTTGTTCAAAGTACATCAATAAAGCTTCCTCTTAATATAATATGATCAGGTTTTCAAAAATAAAGTATAATACGAAATTTTGATAGAGAAGGTTTGCTAAATGGTAACAAATTGTTCTCACAGACATACTCCCCCATTTTTCATCATACAAAAAGATTTGTACATGGATGTAAAGCACACCAAAAATATATAAGAGTTAAGTCTTAGAAAAACATTAAAAAGGACATAGTACAAAAGTGAGTAAAAAAGACAATACACAAAAGAAAAGAAAGAAAAACTAAAAATTGAGATTGGTTAATCTAAATAAGATCAATACGAAGATATTTTGGATGGACTCCTAATTCTTGGTTGTTTGTTCCATGAACACCTCAGTTTTAGCTTCTAAATGATCAAAGTCTTCATTCTTTACAAACTGAGATGCATCAAATGTAGGTGCAAAGTGAATGGCAGAAGGGCCTTTAGAGGTAGACTCTATAGAACTTGAAGCGGCAGTAACACGAACGTTCAAGGGAGGTAACTTAACATGTGGAATGCTCAAAGGAAAATTCAATGGTGCCAAGGGAGCAACCACTAGGGATTCAAGATGAACATATCTTAAGGTAAAGTTATATTCACTCGATGGACCTTTTGATGTAGTAGTTAGTTGCTTTTGGGTATGGATTCCATGAGTTTTCTAAAAGTACAAGACCTAACGATAGAGGATCTCAGTACTATGTTTGAAAAAACTAGAGTTCTCAATAGCCAAATGCACTCCGTGTTCCTTATTTTCCATAATTCAGGTTGTGACAAAGCAAAGGACATTGTCCCACTGACTGGAGACATCATAAGCACCCAAACTATGAGCGTTCATGTTCCTAATCTATGTAATTTTAGCAGTGAAAAAGGTAATGAAGAAGTCAAGGTTTGGGAAGCCAGAAGGAATGGAGTGGATAAAAGGGTCTAGGTTCAGATCGAGGTTGGGTGAAGTCAGAAGCATGTGAGTCATATGAGCATGTTTCATAGGCTAAATCATTTACATCTTGAGTTGCTAGCACGACTGCTGTGTGGATATGATCCATAAACATAGGTGAGTGAGGGTCAAATGAAGGTATGGAAGGGATGACTGAGGTTAGTATTAGAACCAAGATGGTTTGGAGAACAATTCCTTACCTTGTTTTGATGATAACAAAAGGTATTTTGTGGAAACAATTTAATGCACTAATAATTTAATTGAGTGTGAAGAAAATAAGCTAGAGGAACCGCGTCCACCAAAGGATACCACTAAAGGATACAACCAGATGATACCACCAGAGGATACCACTAGAGGATACCACCAGATGACACCACCAAAGGGTATATCGAGAGGAAGTGACCAAAGGAAGTCACCAGAAGAAGCAAACACATTAGAGAAAAGGAACAATGCACTCCCTTTGTTGTGTTGAACTGTACATCAAAGGAAACAAGCAGATTAAGATGAAACAAAATAAAAGGACAAATTAAAAGGAAATGAAATAAAAGGATGAATTAGAGGAAAAGAACAACACTCTCCATTCGTTGTCTCCAAAGGAGACGCCTCTAAAGATCTGCCTATGCCTTTAAGTATATGAGTCTAAGGATTTGTCTATGATAGTCTGCCTCCAAGGTTTTACCTATGAAGATAAGACTTTAAAGTCAAGTGCAACATTCTCTAATAAGCTGCCTCCGACAAAGCAACCTAAGGCCAAGCATCTGACTCTGATATACAATATTGACTTTGTCTCTATTAAGTTGCCTTTGGCTAGTAATTCAACACCAGAAGATTATTAGGTTTAACTCTAAACTTCACACCACTTTTGATTCTGATTTTTAGACTATACTTCCAACAAAAGCAAATCATCTAACTCTGAGGAAAATCAATGCCTTTGATGAAAACGTCAATGCATCATGAAAAAGGTAATGCAACATGAAAAAGTCAATGTATCTAACTTTGATAAAAGTCACGACTCTCGAAGTTGACTCTGAAGACACGTTCTACATACGACTTAGAATCCTAATTGGATGAAGTTTCATTGTCTCTTACTCTGATACTATAGATTCAAATGACCAAGCTGTCACTTTTGTCCACATTTGAATGGATTAAAGTGTTTGGTCAGTTACATTCTTAATTGCACCGAATTGAATATCTCATCATTTAGAAACGATCCAATTCAAATTCCTTGCAATTAAAGATAGAACATCTTGGAATCAAAGCAACAACCAAGAAATGAATTTCAATAACTGAAAAACAACGATCAAGAATTGAATTTTAGTAATTGTCAAGAAATAAATTTCAACAACTGTCAAACAACGATCAGAAAATTTAAAGATTAAGAAGAAAAAACAAATTCAATGCAACGATTGACTAAGCATCTGGCACAAATCAAACCAAAGATCATTAGATCTTTAATGCAATAGGAAGATTAGAAAATTGAAGTAACTAGAATTAAATAATATGAACGTTGGAATTAGAACGTTGGAAAAAGAAGAGGAAGAATAAGCTATTTGAAATGCCCAAACAGTTGACATCTATATATGGTTCTCACCACTTGAGGAATTACATAAGATACGAAGCAACAAGAACAAAAAATATATGAGCTGAATATCAATCAATCATAAAATACTTAGCTTTTTACCACTTGATTGTATTATCATTCTAGTTATGCTAAGTCTGTGAGAAATATGGTAAGCTTCCTCTAGTGATAGTAAACCCAAAAATAGAAACTAAACACTTGTGTAACCGGACTTGATATTGACATAAATCATCAACAACTTGTGGTTTTCATGTTGGATGTTGAGAAGACTTAACTTGTGAAGTTAAGTGGTTGAAATTTGGTTTGAAATACTAGATTAAATCCTTCTAGGTGAAGAGACTGGAGTAGCTACCAAGTTGATAGTGAATTAAGATAAATTCTCGTGTTATCCCTATTCCCTCTATTTATTGCCTCTGATTTTACTTGTTTTATTCTCAGCATTTGTTAGCCACAAGATTTCTTAAAAACAAAATACACAATTCAAAACTCCTTTCTTGTGTATTTTCCACCTATAGTTAGATTGATTGTTTGGGTAGTTGTTTGTGAGGAGTTAGAGTGAAAAGGTGATGAAGTGGAGTGGATGAGGGAAATTCAGTATTGAGAATGTAGGGGTTTGATTTATGCCTAATAGGTGCAAGATTTTCAATTAGGGCTACCTCAAACGTATCATCTAAGGAGTTTTTTGTTTAGAGATGAGTTCATATGGTGTTGCAATAGTTTCAAGTCCAATTATTTCATTACCACCATCACCAAAATCAATAGCAAAGTGAATAGGCTCAGCAAAGGGATTTACCTTTTGTCTATTCCTCAATGTGGGGCTAGCTTCATCTTTATTGACGTTTTCATCATTTTTTCTTCCTCAGACACAAAAGATACAATGACTGCCATTTTCTTTTCTTCTCAAACTCTTCAGCTGCGCTTGGCATTGAAAAGAAAATCGGATGCATCGTTTGAGCAAAGTGGTACCACTACAAGAATTCATTGAATTTGTGAGGACCAAAAACCCTCACAAAGGAGGGGAAACAACTGCAAAGGAGATATTTTTGGCAGCCTTAGGCTGCCACAAATAAGTTGGTCACAAACCTTTGTGGTGGCCAAAACGGCCACAATATTTGAAATTTTCGTTACCATTTGTGAGGGCAAAGACCACCACAAATGCCTCCTGTTGTGAGGGCTTAGGCCGCCACAAATGTTAAAGCTGATATTTAAAATTAAGCTTTTGTGGGGGGTTAGGACGCCACAAATGTCTCCTTTTGTGAGGGTTTAGGCCGCCACAAAGGATGAAGCAGATTAAAAAAATAAATATTTTGTGAGGGCTTAGCCTGCCACAAAATTGACTTTATTAAAAAAATAATTTTATTAAATTCGAAAGTAATATTAAAAAATGATATTATATATAATAAATTAATATCAATATAAATTAAAATTTTAAATTTAAAATATAATATTACAATTTAATTAAAATTTAAATTAAATTTAAAATAACTATTATATATAAAAACATAATATTAATATTAATTAAAGGAATTACTACCAAACCAAATTAAACATTCCAAAATTAATAAATCATGTCATACAAACCAAAATTAAACACACCATAATTAAATAGAACAAGATATAATGTGTTCATACAAACCAAAAATAAAATATCAAATATTATTGAAGTACATCAATCATCGCAATAATGCCTCTGATCAATCGCTCCACTCCCTCCATCATTATTTGTTGTAATGTTACCCGACGATAGAAGTTCCTCACAAGTATTATTAATTTGTGTTGGAGGAGACATCATGGTTTAAAATTGGATTTCATCTTCAATTACACCACCACTAGTAGAAGGAGGAGCCATAGCTGGTTGAGGTTGATTTAAATCTGGTCTGATCAAGTCAACTGTTGGCATAGTTGATCGGTATGGAGTTTGAACTGGTTGAGGTTGAGGAAGTTGATGTGAAGATGACATAACGTTTTGATAACTATTAAAATATTGTTGTTGCTGAAACATTGGCTGCTATTGTTGTTGGAAGATAGAGTTCGGAGGGTCCTGGTGTTGTTGTTGGAAATTTGGAGGCGGTTGCTGCTGTTGGGAGTATGAGAGTAATTTTGTTGCTGCTGGAATAGTGGTTGTTGATGCAAATACTGAGGCCGAGCCAGGAACTGTTGATGAAACACAGGAGGAAATGAAAATTGTTGATGTTGAAACTGTTGTTGCTGCTCTAGAAATTTTTGTTTCCATTACTCATTTAGTTTATCAATTGATGCTTGTATCATTTGTTGTGTCTTTTCTTCTTTCTCACATTCTCATTATTCCTTTAATTGGTCAAGATTATCTATCGATGAACGATGAGATCGATCTGTACTAGCATAAGAAGAAGACGTCTCAGTCTGAATATAGCCTGTTGGACCTTTGAAAAATGTTGACGATAAACTACCGACACCCAACAAATGTTCATAAAACTTGCAATCTCATATTGTTTCCACTGAAATGTTCTAGCTCGCTGAGCAGGAGAAAGAGTAGCTTGACGATCATCCTATATTTTCATGACTTGTTGAAGTTGTTCCTATATAAAAAATTAAAAAGTAAAAAATTAAAAAAGTTAATTAATATATAATAATTAAGAGGACTAATGCATTATAATTAGAATGTATATATATAGTTAAAGAAATATATATGAATTTAAATACTAATTAAATATATATTTACCTGAATCGTTTGTGATAATCCATTAGTATACTCATTTTTTTTAGGATTAACATGAAGATAACGATGTATCTCAGCCTGAGTGACCTCCCTTCCAACTTGCTTTTCCTAAAATATTAAATTAATGTCAAATTTAATTGGTGAAATGTGATAATTAATTGAATATAAATTAATAGATATATATTCATAGTAATTACCATATAATATTTAATTTCTCCAGCAGACATGGAACCTCCCTTATGAGTACTGGTACCCCTCTCAAATGCTCTATTAATCTTTGTTTTTTTTCTTTTCTGTTTGTAAGCATATGTGTTGTATTTCCTCCACAAAGCACTCCAAACATTTTCACCAATCCAACTCGGCCATTTTTCCTCGGCCTTACTACATGCATACGCCAACATAGATGACAGACGCTTGGAGAAACGATGGTCAAAAGAAGCCAAAATTGCAGCATTATGCTCTCTTTTTCAAGTATATTTTATCTGTTGTTTGTTTAAATTTAAAAAATATTAAAAATATATTTCAATTAAGCAATCAAATGTATAATTAGTAATTAAATAAATTAATCTAATCACTTACTTTGAAACAATGTAAAAATTGATCAACTTCACTAAATTGAGGTGTCTTATTCTCTTTTATCTCACCCCAAGACAACCATGGTTTTTTATATTTCTCTTATATGACTTCAGCAATTGCCTTTGCAAATAATTTAAAAGGAAGATATCTTCAAAGTTTACATACAAATTAAATATAAAAATTAATTAATAAAATAATATAAAATGCAATAATTGACAAATAAAATATTTAACGGTCATAATTTAAAATAGTTTACATACCCATCTCCTTCTGGAATAATGACAATGCGGTTGTAGCAATCAACATATCCGGGTTCCATTATTTCATCTATGGTATAAGGCTCTATAGGGACCTCAGGATATAGAGGAATAACTCCAGCACTAGTACCAATCGTCGGCATCTGCATGAGAGATGGGTAGTTAAGAACACGTAGTTTAACAACTTTTTTCTTACCACGTGATGTTTTGGATATTCTTCGTTTTCCAGCCACTCCCGTTCCTACTGATCCTCCTGATCCCGACACTGAAGCCATGTCTATATATATATATATATGTATGTACAATTAACATAAATTAATAAAGAAATATACATAAATAAAGAAATATATATAAATTATATATATATATATATATATATATATATATATATATATCCGCACACACATTTCACGTAATTAATTAGTTGTCTTCGTCGTCATCATCGTCGTCGTCGTCATTTGATGAGTGAATTAAGTCACTGCCTTCATCATTCTCTAATTTTTCTATTTCTTGTTCATCAACTTCTTCTTCAATATTTGACTCATGACAAATTTGACTAATAGTCTCATCTCCAATCACATGATCCAAATTTGACATTTCATCTTTTTGATATGCAACTTCTTCGATTCCACTCGTTGGTCTTGTTTTGATTGCAGCATACCAACCTCGTTTGCTTTTGACCGTTGATGGATATGGAACATAATACACTTGTCTTACATTATGGGCCAGGGAAAATGGATCAAACCGTGGATATTTTTTGCTCATACGAATGTCTACAGTATTGGATATCAAATTGATCTTAGTTGCTCTCCTAGATGGATCAAACCACTTACAGTAAAACAACACCACTTTTTTCACATAATCTAGGAACGTATAGTCAATTTCGTAAATATGCTCAATCATTTCATAGAAATCTTCTACTACACCACTATCAGACACACTTTTCATACAAACTCCACTATTAATTATTTCTTTTCCTTCGGTACAAGATTCATGTGAAATTTGTGTCCATTGATGTAATAGGTGTTCCATTCTTTGAATAGATAAGTGCCTCAAGTGGATGTTGATAGGAGTTTGATCTTCGAGATGTACTTGTTGTTGAAACCATAATGGGAAATTTGAATGTATATCAACAAAAGATTATCCTGTAGTTAAAAATGCCCTGATTGATGACCATATGGTGAATATCAATTTAAATATATTTAAAGATGTTCCTTCAGTGCAGTTAATCAAAACATGAACATGTGCCGCATTAAATACTTTGTCACTTGGCCAAAAAATCAGAAAATCCCTACCAGCATGATGACCAAACAAGCAAAAAACTGATAAAGCATATGGGTGACGTATATCACTATAAGTATAATTTCTTTAGTTCACTGGTGACAACGTTTTGTTGTTGAAATAATGAGAACAAAAGTGTGTTGTTTCACGGTGTAGGTAAGATGAAAAAATTGAGTCTTGCCGTTGTGCTCCACCAACAACAAATTTGGTCGTCTGCAATATATACATATGTCTTTTCTAGCTTTGTCATTATCTTTTGTTTTCCCTTTCACATTCATCACAATATTAAATATGTTGTCAAATAAATTTTTCTCGATATGCATAACATCGAGATTATATCTCAAAAGATTATCTTTCCAATACGGTAGATCCAAAAAAATACTTCTTTTTATCCAATTGTGCCATTGTCCGTAACCTTGTGGTATACAAGTCACACCATTAACAACGGGTACCTTTGGCATATCTTTTACTTTACTCCAAACTTGTTCTGATGTCAATTTAATTGGAGATCCTAGACTTTCTGCATATCCCTTCATAAATGCAGCTTTGTTCCTTCTAAATGCATGATCAACAGGTAATAACCTACGGTGCAATTTAAACCACGATGGTTTCCCGCCAAATTTTAAAGTAAATGCTTTTGTATCTTATATACAAATAGGACAAGCTAATTTACCATGGGTGTCCCATCCTGACAACATCCCATAAGCGGGGAAATCATTAATGGTCCACATCAAAGCAGCTTTTATCATAAAATTTTGTCTCCGAGGAATATTATATGTCAAGACACCACCCCACAACCTCTTCAAATCGTCAATCAAAGGTTGTAAAAAAATATCAATACCTTGTAAGATTAGAAGGACCTGGTATCACAACAGCTAATAACATATAAGGTTTAGACATACACATATTAGGAGGAAGATTGTAAGGAGTAACAATAACCGACCAACAAGAATAAGGAATAGACGATGCTTGTATGTAAGGCGTAAATCCATATGAGGATAATCGAAGTCTTACATTGTGTAGATCTGACGCAAAATCAAGATGCATTTGATCAAAGTGTTTCCATGTCTAACCATCATACGGATGTCGCAAGTCACCTGAATTTCTTCTATTCTCATAATGTCACGTCATCTTTCCTGTAGTTTGTATTGATGCAAACATTCTCTACAATCTTGATACAATAGGTAGGTAAAACATTGTTTTCCTTGGAATTGATTTTCCCCTACTTACCCTAGAGTTATTCCTTTGGTGATACCTTTGTTGTTGACAAAACTTACATTCAACTAAGTTGGCATCATTTATACAAATTCATTGTCATAATACAACATGCAACCTATAACACAACAATCAATCCTCTTGACACCTAATCCTAACTCTGACACTAAATGTTTAACATCGTAATAACTTTGTGGAACACCATATCTAATAGGTGTTGCATCTAGCATCATTTTAGTCATAAAATCTAAAGCTAAATCAGGAACATGAAATTGAGACTTTAGACCTAATAGTCTAATACACAGCCGGTAACACCGAGTAACTCGTGAGGTAACACAGCCGGTAACGTCGAATGGCCGGGGTGTTACAGTTATAATAATCTACACCTAACATGTTAGTACTACTTGAAGGACCTATGTTATTCTCCACACGTGTACTAGTATTAAGCATCGCCGGAGACTCTTCCCATGATTAGTCCAAATCCAGTAGTTAGGCATAAATCCATCTTCATATAAATGCACTCTTATTTCATCTTTACTCTTAAACCGTCTACATCGACATAAACAACATGGATATCTCATCCCCCCTTCATCTTCGACAATTTTCTGCACTCTCGCAAAATTGAGAAAGTCTTCAACCTTGTTAGCAAAATATTGTTTAAGACCCTTCCTTCTAAGAAAATTCCTATCGTACATCCAACTACGGTCTATATCCATATATGTGTGTGTGTATATATATATATATATATATATATATATATATATATATATATATATATATATTGTTTTATTTTTCAAAAGCATTATATATAAATTATGACATACTTTATATGTCAATTAGGGGAGCATTTACAAATAATATAATAAATTATTATAGAGACTATAAATATATAATTCAAAATAAAATTTTAAATGATGTCTAGTGAAATTTTTCATAAAATAAGTCCTTATATATAAACAAAAATAGAGATTGTTAAAGTATATAAATTTTTTGTACGAACTCAACTACAACTTTTTTTAATGACTAACAACAAATATTAATATCATCAATTTTAATAATGTTTTTTTTTAAAAAAAAATAGTTATATTAAAATCAATAAGTTTTGCATGTTTTTCAAATTTTTATTTATCATATATTATGTAAACAACATAATTTCTATTTTTTTAAAACAAATCTATACTAATATTTCGAATGACGAGCTTTTTTATATATTTTAAAAATAATATACAAATATCTTATATTATAATATCACATATTTTATTAATCTATATTTAAAATGTACAAAATACTAACTTGATATCGGATAGTGTCTGACTTGAAGCTTTCACAAAACTGAGAACTCTTTGAAGTAAACACAATATCACCACTGTCAAAATAAAAATTAAATACTATTCATTACATAAATAACTTCAAATCAAAAATAAAATTAAAAAACTAAATATATAATATAAACTTATCAAAATTCAAGATAGTAGAGAAAAAGTTTGGAGAAATAATATTTGTCGAGAAAAGGTGGAGAGAAAATTTAGAAAGAAAGTTTAGAGAGAAGGTAGAAATGAAAAATGATAAGAGGAGTGGAGTGATATTTATAGAAATTTTTTGATTCTTTGTGGCGGCCAAAGCAGCCACAAAATCCAATGGTAACCCAATTCTTTGTGTTAGCTTTAATGGTTAGAAAAGAAGGCATTTGTGGTAGCCTAAACAGCCACAAAGTGCAACGATACATTGGACATTTGTGGCGGCCTTTGCAGCCACAAAGTGCAATGGTTCACTGATTTTGTGGCAGCCTGGGCGAGACCTTTACCCTCATAATGGGTTGATTTTGTGGCTGAAAAAGTCCTTACAAAGGACTACAATTTCAGTTGGATTTTGTGGCGGCCTAATCCCTCACAAAATGACAACGTTGTGATTTTGTGAGGGCTTAGGCAGCCTCAAAATCCAGGTGAAATTGTAGTCTTTTATGAGGGTTTTTTCTGCCACAAATAAAGACCAATTTAAATTTTAGTATTTGTGAGAGTTTTTTTGGTCAATAATTTATTAGGATTTTTTTTTGCCACAAAATATCTGTAAGGTTGGCCACAAAATGAGTGTTTTCGTGTAGTTTACATCGTTATATGTGTGTGTAGAATTATATTTTGTGGTAATATGACTTTGCAAATTTCGAGTTAAACAATGTTTTTTTTTCATATTTGTGGTTGAAGCTGGTAATCTTGAAATTATGAATTATTATTGGTTGAATATAATTTTTTAGATGAATATAATTTTTTAAATAAATATTATTTTGGTGGTTTAAAATTTCCGTGTATACATATATATCATTTCTATGTATACAACTTTTATGGTATTTATGATATGACATACTCGTGTAAAGGTATATATAGTAGGTTTTGTTTTGTTGTCTAATCTTGATGAAATATAAGTGCCTCATTTTACCGTACTTGTATGTTTTTTTAATAATAAAGAAAACTTTGGTGCTCAAAGTGTTGGAATTTATATGATGATAAGCTCTTATTCTACAACTATATTTACTCAATTTCATACTTGTGATTTCTTCACGAGATCATAAAAATAGATGCATGTTATATTCACATTTCAACAACAAGTAACTCTTAGCCCAAAAATTCCTTTTAGTTAACGTTCAATTTAATTAAGTGAAAGAAAAGCTTAGAAAACCAATTAATATATATACTTAAAACTCCCTAGAATAAAGAATATAGTAAGCGCAAAATAAGAACAAAAAAGGAAATCATAACCGGCTAAATGCATTATGGTATAT
>JBBPBR010000005.1:30933777-30961886 GCA_037974775.1 Cicer pinnatifidum | reverse complement strand
TGTTTTCCAACACCTTTAATAATTACAACTCTTGAATGAATGCTACTGGATAATAATGATCCACTAGCTACAACAAGTTGTTTGCGTCTTATTGGAATCCAAATCACAATTCCACTACAAACTTCACAGTCATCTCGAACTCAGTATAACTAGCTCCTAAAATCTAAGGCATTTTAGCACAAATCAACAACAACCTCATAGAAAAGGTCAGTAATCGAAATTAACAAATAACACTTAGCAATTATGAATATCAAAAAATGACAACTCAGTTAGCATAATTATTTCATAGTATCAACGCACAATTAACACATGACAACTATCTTTAATACAATGTATATATGTAAGTGCACATGATTCTAGAATATCTCTCTTTTCACAAAGGGGTGTGAAACTCTTGTCCACAAATGCTCTTGATCCAAATATAAAGTTCATTCAAAAAATCACAACTTAATAATCATCACAAGGATATGGTAGTCTCTGTAGATAGATTATTGACAGGTTTTAACTCTATCAAATACCATGAGCATACGTTGACTCTTAAGCAATAATTTTCATGTTAACATGGTTCTTAAAAGACTCCTTTTTTTAAGAGTCATTCAAAAACTAATAATTTTCACCACAAGTTATAAAGAACATAGTCTTAGCGTTTACCATAAAAAGATTCATAACACAAAATCACCAACCAATATGTTTTTCTCACCCATAGCAGTCATGAACAAACTTGTAAGCAATAATTTTCATTTTAACATGGTTCTTAAAAGACTCCTTTTTTAAGAGTCATTCAAAAACTAATAATTTTCATCACAAGTTACAGAGAACATAGTCTTAGCGTTTACCATAAAAAGATTCATAACACAACCAATATGTTTTTCTCACCCATAGGAGTTATGAACAAACATCAACGTATCAAATACATAACATCAAGTACATAGACTTGTTTAAGTACAAAAATCTGCCCGTATAACTATCCTACATGTGAGAACTAAAAATTTAGAAGGAACATTTCTTATAGTGATTTCTCACCAAAAGCACAATTAAACGCCTCTTTCCCTCTTACATTTTCATCCAATAAATGGGTTAGTTAAAATTTGGTCTTTAAGACCCTACTCAATCTCCCCAATTAGGTCTATTCTCCCAATCTCAATAGGATATATTTTCCTCACTAAAACAATTTGATATAAACCATCTGAAAAATAATCAAATACACACGGTTTAATTTTTATTTATTTATTAAAACTCAACTTTACAATTAATTGAAAATCCATAAAAAATCTTTACTTATTTTTCTTAAAATATCATAAGAATAATTTTTTAGAATAAAAAAATCATATCAACTCATTTTCAAACATAACTCATAGAGGTCTCACACTTTATCATCAACAAAAAGAATCATTATCTCCCCGCCCAACATTTAAGCTCACAGTTTAGAGAGAAAAAGAGTGAGAAGGAAAGTGGCTTACCACAAATAAAATAGCTCACTAACATCACCTAATAGAGAGCAACATCTTGTCGTTCAATGATTTCTTGAAAGGAAGCTTTGATCAAGGTGTAAAATGGAGGTTTTGTTCTTCAGCTCAACCAACCTATAGAGTTTTAAGAGAGATGAAGATGAATATGAAATGCAAAAAAAAAAAAAAAAGTAGTGGTCTGTCTCTAGGCTCCATATAGAATGGGGAATATATTTTTCTTCTCCTTCATTTATTTACCATCATCTCTTAATCTATAAAATTTCTCACCAAAAAAATTACTCACAAATTTAATCTTAAACACTCCCAATTATCATTTCTCATCTAAACACTTTGTTAGTACACTCGATTGAAAATTATAGACAATTCATGTCGATAATTATTGTTACAATGAAAATTATGTTTTCATTAAAATAATTAAATTTAATATTCTTCACTTGAAAAAATATTTATCGATTTCCAATTAAACCTTAATCAATCCAAGAACTCAAATAAAAAGTTTCGTTGAATTCCGAGTTTTGTAAATTTTGACAATGGTGCAATTTGCCCAAATGTTTTAGATATGGGAAATTATTCAACGAAACGTAGATATTTTCTTTTGCCGAAAATACTACTTATTAAAAACTATTAAAGATAAATAAAATAAAACATAATAACATACACGAAGCAGATACAAATACCTGAACATATTACATATGAATATAAACTTAGGGCACGAGGCATCTTATGGGACTCAATGAGGCACTCCAAAAGTATAGTACAACAACAAGCCAACTACACATGCATCCAAAATAAAAGACGAGGCCAATGACATGATGAAATCCAACAGCCCCTAGAGAAAGGACTCTATAGTGACCAAAAAGTATAAAAAGATGATGGTTTATGTCCAACTATATACATGTCAGTGTTAGTTCCTTCCATTTCATGCTAACTAAACTAGGGTGACCTCAAGAATACTCAGACACCTTCGACGTGGCTTAAGAGGATGTCATTCTCGAATTTATTATTTTGTTCCCAACCGATCGTCCCTACTCCCAAATGCCCTCTGCAAAAATAGTGCACAGTAGACGCGAGCATCGCCACTTGTCTGACGCTGGTAAGTATAAAGTGGGACATGATGGATCACCTTATGAGCTTTCTAGGATATATACGGTGCATTTTTTGTTTGATTTATTGGTTGATATTTTGTGATATTTAAGTGTTGATCTTTAATGTCAATGTATGGATGCTTATATGTTTTTCTATTTGGGATTGTAAGGTTGAACAACACCTTCAGAGACGTCTTTCGAATATCTTAAGATAGACACTCATTCAGTCTTGCAAGTCAACCACACTAAGACTCGGGAAACGTATACTTGAGTTGTAGTCGAGTTTACGAAAGTTGACGGAAAATTTACTAGACCTGCCATTTCTTTGTCTGCATCCATGCAATCCATTGTGTTTTCCATCAAGGATGCGATGCGGAGGAAGTTGAGGTCCCTTCATCAAAGTCTTGTACGAAGGTCACAAAAACAATAGAAAGGTGGGACAAGTTCTTTTATCATGGCCTTTCTTTAAATTATAGGAACATAAAATATTAGCTTTGTTGATTTTAGGGCCTTCCTCTGTTTCTTGAAACTGAATTCCGTTTATGTTGTTTCTACTAACTCCATAGATCACAGAAGCTTGTTTGCTTCTGTCTATGTCATTTGCAAGAAACTCTTGATATGCTTTTTATACTTAACACAATTACTATCAGTTGCCTCTTACCATTTTGAAACATCATTCTCTAGAGTATGATTCTCTCATTTTATAGTTTCAAAATTATTTTTAAGGGGTTGCTATTCTTCTGTTAAGATATAATATACATTTTTCAGGTTTTTATGTTTGGAATACATTTTACGACTCTTATTGAAAACTCATTTATCATGATAATTAATTCATCACGAGTATGATCACAAAGTACCTTAATATATTTTTCTTTCTTTACGGATTCACTATCAAAGTTACACTACACACAAGTCATTAGAGCCAATTTTGTTTGCTTTTCATCATCGTTTGATAAATTATTAGAGTCGTCCTATGTTTTCATGAGACTCTTCTGTTTACCTTTAAAATGTTTCATTTTTACGTTTCCTTTCTCAAGCTTTGGACATTATAATTTGAAGTGTCCTAAATCATTGCACTCATAACAAATAATTTGCTTCTTTTCCGATTTCTCCTTTTTGTCTTTGGTGTCTCTAGAGTGTCTGAAATACTTCTTGAAAGTAAGTTTCTTCCTTATGCTCCACAAATGTTGAACTCTCTTTGAGAGAGAAGATTACTCATCATTGTTTGAATCCATACGTCGATCAAATTCACTTTATTACCCTTATTCTTTAAGGCAAGAGATTTTGATTTTTCTTTTGCTCATCTTTGTTCAACTTAATAGCATGATATTTGAGTAAACTCATAAGTTCTTCTAGTGCAAGTGTGTTGAGATCCTTAACTTCTTGAATAGTCGTGAGTTATGGTCTCCATCTTCTTAGAAGACTCCTTATAATATTTATGACATGATCATCAGTTGTATAGCTCTTGTTGAGAAATTTCAATCAAGAGACTAAAGTCTAAAATCAACTTCTTCTCAATATGACTTCATCTTCTTTCATCTAAAATAATTCATACTTTATTACCAATAGATTTGCTTTAGATTGTTACAATTGATTATTTCCTTCATAGTTGAGGCATAAAGCATCAAGAATGCTCTTAATTGTTTCTTTTCACTAAATTTATCAAACTCTTTGAAGGTAACAAACTTCATTGTAAAGTTGTTGCCTCTATGATGTCGTTTGTATGACTTCTTTTTTATTAGAATTTAGACTTTATCTTGGTTATTTCAACTCCAACTGTATCTTTTGAAGCCACATAATTATCTTAAACCATATCCCAAACTTCATAATCATGTGAAATATATAAGCTTTTCAACTTATTTTTCCAGTACTCAAATATTTCTCTATCAAACAATGGAGGTATGTTGAAGTTGCCACCTGAAGCTTTGTAACCAAAGTTATTCATAACAAAATCTTATGATCTTTTCTAAACATGGTTAAGTGCTTTTCTAAACATGGTTAAGTGCTATGCCAAGAGACCGATCTCTAATGTCAATTGAAGGTGGAAAAAACAAAAGAAAAATGGGGTTTGAATTGTAATTTTTTTTTTAAATTTTCTTTTTAAACTTTAAGTGAGATTAAAACTTTTTCTTCCATGACATTGGATTGTCTTTTATAATTTTGAATGGTTGTATGGACTTGGTAGAGAATTTTGAAAATCTTGTACGAATTGTACTGTCAGAACAACTAATATGTATTTTCGAAAAATATTTTTAAAAAGGGGATTTGAATTGTGTTTTTAAAAAACTTTAAGAGAAATTAAAAACTTTTCCTTCCATGGCACTAGATTAAAAATAGAAGAAATGAAGTTTTGAATCGTGTTTTAAAAAACTTTTTCATTTTAAACTTTAAGAGGGATTAAAAACTTTTTCTTCCATGACACTGAATTGTCCTTTTCTAGTGTTGAATGGTTTTATGACCATTGTAGAGAATTTTGCAAATCTTGTATGAATTGTATTGTCAGAACAATTGACATGTATGTCAAAAAAGATTTTCTTATCCTTTTTCCTGCTTTATAATTTCTTAAGAAAAAAATATTGCTCACCAAGTTAGGATGATAAGAGGAAATAAGCATCAAAGGATTTATGTCAAAGTTGTTGTAGATGTTTCAATCAGAGGATTAACTTTAGTCAAATTTGTTTTTCAGAGAGTATTTGAATGTTGGGCTTATCAGTGGATGATTGATTGTTTCAAGGGGCTAGCTTATCGGTGGATTCTCTTATTATTGATTGATATCAACGAGTTTGAAATTTATCAGAGTGTTCACTAGAGAATCATTTTGTTGTTTGAAGTTGTTGGATCAGACAAATCAATTATAGATGCATCAGAGTGAACAAAAGGAGTGTGTTGATAAGACGGTTAACTCAGTTTCTCAGTGGAAGAAAGTAAATAGTGTATTTATTCATACGAACATGCTCAAAATATTTTATTAAAAGATCTGAACACTTAGAAAATACGTTATAAAGTATAAATTATCACACATACACTTATTATTACTAAAATAAAAATTAAATAATATTATTCTTTAAATCAACTTGGTTCTAAGACAATTCTTTGGAAGAGGAAGACTTGTTAGACCCCTATAGAAGGTCGCACCTTGTAAGAGGGTCTAATCTACTCATTATGGGGTAATTTTTCATAATGATAATGTTAAAATTGTATCACATAAATACGGTCATTGTTTTATAAAAGACGGTAAAAACTTAATTTTAAAAATTCTGTTAATTTAAAAAATTTAAATAAAGGAATTTATGAAAAATAATATTTGAAAACTTTTAAAATAAAAATTTATAGGAATCAATTTTTTCATCTGTTTTAAAAAAATCAATTATTTTTTTGGGTTACAATTTCACAATTAAAATTCTAAAAAATGGAGATATATTACAAGATTTAAACTTAGTTTGTTGATGTTACAATACTAAACTTTTAGTACTCCACGGAGATTGCTGTGGGCCTAAGTGGTTTGGTTGAATCGGGACAGTGGTATATAAGAGGAAAAAGAAGGACTGTAAAGTGATAGGCACTGTCTCAAGTTATTATTTGTGTGACTTTGGACGGTGACTTCTAACGACTGTGATTGCTACTCTCACTCTCTCTCTCTCTCTCTCTCGTGTAAGTCCACAAAATCCCATCCATTAATCAATTTATTTCTTCAAAAGTTTATTAACCAAAATAGGGTTTAATTTGATCCTATACAATAGAAGGTGGAAATCGAGAGCTGGATTTGCGTACATGTGACTTTGGTAGATCGATAAGCATATTGTAAAATCAGTACTACAAGTTGAATATAAGTGGCTCACATGCATTTATATATGATAAATATTTTTGGGTTTAAATCAATGATATTGATGGTGGTGTTAAGCATAGCACTTCTTGGTCTCCCACTAATGTTGCCACCGCTTCCTCCTCCTCCAACAATTCTCATGTTCCTCCCCATTTTTATATTGTCTCTTCTCGTTGTCGAGGCTTTCTTAAATGTTCCCCAAACATGATGATGATGGTTCCTTCACTTGGATATAGTTTATAGCGTGGTTTTAAATTGCGAATTTTGAGGTTTTTGTAAGCGCAGCTACAATTTAAAATCATGGTATATAATATTTCTTTTTTATTTTGGATGTACACTGAAAAATAACATGCAGTTATTGTAATATTTATTATTTATTTATATATTTTAGCAAATACTTGAAATATAAGTAGTCTATCTTATATTATGTTTCTCTTTTTATTTTCCTTTTGATTTTTGTTGTAATTGCAATTGAACTCATTGTGTGGTAAGTTATTCTGCAAAAATTAATGCTGAGCATTTAACCCAGCAACCAGATGAATGTAGCATACTCTTCATAGAATTCGCCACGCAAAAGAGTTAATACTCAGAATAGAGAACTCCACCGCAAAAGGTTTCCTAATGTTTACATTTTTATTTGGAAAGTTTTGGATTAAGATATTCACAATGAGTTAAAATCAGTCACGTGTATTTTATTTGATTTTGTTTCTTGGAATTTTAATTTTGACATAATTAGTTGAGGAGTACACCTAGTAGGTTTTAATTGATTTTGGATAATTTCTACAATTTTTCAAATGCAATTTAGGCATTATCTTTTATTTAAGAAATTTGGTTCCTATTAATAATTCATTAATAAAAAGAAATATAAATTATTAATATATTAGTACTGTTTCCATTAAATATATAACTCTCTTAAAAATTTCAATTTCAACTTTTATAAGATTCGTTTCAACTTTTTAACTATATTTTTTTTTATAAACTTGTTTTTAAGTGTATTATATTAATTTTTCTTTTTTTATAATATAACAAAAGTTACAATAAAATCATAAAGCAAGTTTTTCTCTTTAATAATAAATAAGTAAAACATTTAAATTGTCAACAAATTTAATAATACAAATTTAAGATAAAACTATTGGTACAACCGCAATTGAACTCCAATTAAATTTTGACATCTTAAACTAAAATGTTAATACCGGTTGTCCGATCTCATTTTTCTTTTGTTCATATTTCAAAGCAAGAACTAATTTGTTGGATTTCGGGTGATTTAGAGACTAACTTGTCACATTCATTCATGAAGAATTAATTAAATGGTTTCAGAACCAGGAGGTAAGATTGTTTTAATATCACCCACAACAAACTCATCATTAATACTATTTGCTTATAAATAAATAAATAGAATTTATATAATTTAAGTATAAAAAGAATAAATCTTGACATTTTAAAAGTTGAATACACAATTTTTAATATATTTTTCACTATAAAATTTCTATCTTTAAATATTTAACAAATGCCTAAGAGACACTTGTTATAATTTCTCTTTTAAGTAATAATTTTTATATGCTCTAGGAGTATGAAGGAGATATGCTGATTATCAAGGACTTTTATATATATGGTCATTTTAAAAAGAGAAAATTGAGTTATAAATTAGTTAAGTGTATTTGGTCTTTTATAGATAGGAACGGGTCAAACTAGTCAATCAAGAGCTTTAAATTTAAAAAAAGAAAAGTATATTTTAGATTTTTTAAAAAATGTTTTAGTTGTATCACAAGTAAAAGATATCATAAATATAAAAATATATAATTATTCAATATTTAATTAAAATATTTTGTATCTTAAAAAATACGAAAGGTAGAATTTAAATAAATTTTTAGTAAAATGTTGTTGTTGGTATTAAAAAAATCACTATTTTATTTAAATCAATGTCTTATTTATTTTTTTAGAATTTAATTTAGGTTACAGTAAATGTTTGATCGACCTCATTTATATACTAAATATTTTAATTTTTGTTAATTAAATTACAAATTATAAATCAACAATAATATTAATTACTATCAACATCTTACAACGAGTATTACTTTAACACACAAAAAAAATGGTGTCAAAATGAATTCATTTCAATCTTCAATATAATATATAATAGAGATATATTACATTATTATAGAGTAAAATGGAGTGAAAAAAGTTCATAATGGCATGAAAGTAAGAAAGGGAAGAAAAGAAAGAGCATGGAAAATTGACGGAGAGGAACGAGGAAAGACCAAAAGACTCTAGAAATCGAAACTCTCAATTTTGTGGTTGTAACTTGTGATTTTCTGCAAGGACAAAGGATATTAAATATACACAAGATTTCCTAACTGTTTTTTAAAGTAAAATTTTATTAAAATGAAAATGAAAATGAAAACAAAAATTGGGAACATAAATCTAACTCAATAAAATAAATAAATAAAAGTATCTAAAGGGAAAGAGATTGATAAGTAAAATCTCATAAAAAATTATTGCAGTTAAGATTCGAACTCAGGTTCTCTCGAACGATTTGCATATTTTCGTTATGCAATTTTTTTTCTTGTCTTTGTTATCACCTAATTAAAAAATTCTTCATTAATTGTAGAACAATTCCGCAAAGCTACTAGCTTCTCTTCATCATTAGTATATTTTCTACGCTATGTTTCAATAGTAACTCAATTTTTTTTTAAATCTTGGAGTATCTCCAAATCATGAGTAATTTTGGGATGTAAATTATTGTTAGTAACAATAATATTTAAGTTGACTTCTAGTACAAAAGAAATTTAATAGTGTTCAATATTGTTCTCCTCTAACATTGTATCACTCTAAGAACCAATAATACACATGTCTAGATATTTGATTATCCTCTCGTAGATAACATGTCTTAACTGAATTGGATAAGCTAGAATAAAAGGCTTCTCGAATCACATTTTTAAGACTTTGTGTATCATGTACCTCAAATTCCTTAAGTGTCTTTGAAATGGTTTATACTTCCTCAAAATCAACTGAATTCCAATCAGAAGCTTCACTAAAAGTCATATAATTTATTTCTTAATTTGAAGGAGAAAGTTCTTGAATAACAATGGTACCTCCTAGGTCCACATAAGAGTTAACAAGATGATGAGTCATATTACCTTGAACATTGTTTGTACCACCAATTTTTGTTAGTGCAAAAGTGGTTTTAGCCACAATTCTTTGATTGATGTTTTGATTATAACAAAATCAATAAGAAGGGTTATCACTTTACTATTTGCTAAGTGTGCAAATCAAGTTAGAAGATAAAGATTTATATTAATGACTATTTATTTTAAGGTAGCATAAATTAAGGGTAAGCTAGAGATAATAATCGAAGTATTTTTAACCTTGAAGAATATTATCATCTAATAAACAAATAGTTATGTTTACTAATATAGTAAGTGGTAATATAGCAATAAGAAACATTACAACAACATATGATAATCTATAGTCCGAGTCAAAGCGTCAAAGACAAGAAATATAGGTCAACGATTGATCCTCTGATCATAAAATATGAGAACACTATAATGATCGTCTGCCTCTGACTAAAGTAAATTAAGAATTGAGGCATGCATTGACTCTTTAACTCAAAACCAAAGAAGAAAGTTATGAATGAAGTCTCTATTAAAGTCAATGCTTTGGGAAAAGTCAAACATCTGATTAATTGAGAAAGATAATTGATTATTCAAGCCAAATGCACTTAACTTTGAAGAGCCTGTTAAAGCTATGTACAACTCTAATCAATGTGCTCGTGGGGCGCCTCTGATAATATGATTATATAAGCTCACTCTAATTATTTTGTTTTTGATAAATCTTGCAAATTAGGTTATCGTTTGATCCACACTTCAAGTCAACACTCTAATAAAGTCAACAAACCTGATAAAAAGCAAACTTTCTTAAGTCTATCATTTAAGCCTAGAACCATGAAGAAATCAACATCACAACATACTCTACTCATCAAAGATAACTTATCCTTTGACTGAAGAAGTATAATGACATTCTCTAAAAGTATCATCCTCTAATACATGTCTTCTTAAATGAAAATGTGTTGAATTAATTATGATGATATATCTTAAAGATTGATATGCTTTAAATGCATAATCAAGATCTCCAACAACAATATCATCAAATATATATTCCTCAATATTTATTAGAAAGATCTCTCAACATAATAAATGAGAGGAGACAATGAAATATGCAATGTGCTAAAAAGATTTTCTATAAAAAAATAAGTCTATAACACATAAAAAATGAACGAATGAAAAATTCTCTCAGTAGAGAGCTATTATAATTGAAGAAAATCAATCAAGTTGTTTGATACACTTGAATTGAAATAGGATTTGAAATATAATATCCTCTCAACGAGAGTTAGAATATTAGAAATATTGATTGTGTCAATTTAGACACAAACTAGAACGAATGTAAATCGACTCGATAGTGGCTACAACTCTTTCTTCTATAAGAGGTAGTTGAAGAGGTGTAAGAATATATGTGAACCTCAACAACAATTTTCCAGAACGTTGAGAAGAATAGAAATGCTTCTAATGATGATAGTTGGATAGGCATTAGGAAAATACTCAAAGCCTAAAGATGCATATTAATAATACTTGTACGCTATTGTTTACATAATGGATTAAGTCCTCGGGTGTTCTAATGCAAAATCTTTGTGTAAGGGGAGAACTAGATGTAGAAATAGTTTATTGAGAACTAGTATAAAATTATTTGTGACTTTTCTCTATCATTCTGCTGCATTTAATCTAATTTCTTTATAATTTAACTTTATTTTATTTAAACTGTTTTATAATTCTAAGTTGAATTTTTTTATAAAGAACATATATTTTTGTTTAAGCAACACAAATAATTTTCAGAAATAGAAAAACACAATTCAAACCCCAAATTTCTTGTGTTTTCCAGTACCTTCAATTGGTATCAGAACTCGCTCTCTTGATTTAGCATTAACGTGTAAGAGTAAAGATCATTTATTGTTGAAAATACCAATGATTTGGTATGAATTAGTGTATTTTTTGGTTCAATCATATTTTTAACTTCTTTTGAAATTCAAATTTTTTAACTCTTTCAAAACATAGATTGACAAAAACTTATTATTAAAGGTTGATAGTTCTACGTGACAACATATAAAATGCATTAGTAAATAATCTATTTCTTATGACAATTTCGTCTCTTTGCATTAGCTAATTGTGCTTCAATTGGGTAGATCAATCAAAACCAATAATCTAATCATCTATCTTTTGGAAACAAGCAACACGAGTATAGTGTTGGAGTAAACTGGAAGTTTATTCCTTTGATGGACCAAATATATTCCTCTGGTATGATTCATAGATGATATATTTGCAATGATTATGAAATAAGATTATCTTCAATGAAGTAAAGGACCAAAACTCTCTCATGGAAGATCATCATCCGATTCCTCCACTAGAGAAGTTTGTATAACAAATGAGCTTATTAGATATTTAAATATCTCATCATCTAGTCAAACTCACGAATATATAAGAACCTCATAAATGAGCTTTTCTATCATATCTTATGTCTTTGTGTGTCTAGGAAATAGTTTTATCCTGTTTTTGTTTGTGTTTCTTCGGGTTTACATGTGTGTTTATGAAGTTTTTTCTTGTTCATGTGGTTGTTTTGTTAGTGATGATATGGATCCTCTGTCTTATTTTGTATTGTCTTGTCCTTATTTTTATCAGTTGTTTTCAAAAACCATTCTTGTCTCATTACCCCCAAATATTTTTACATCCAAAAGATTTAAACCTAAAACTCTTAACAAAAAACCAGTTCAAACTCATATCCTTTGTTGAGTCTTCATCTTCCTATATGATCATCTTCTTACAATATACTCTTAAAACATGAAATCTTAAATTTGTTACATCCATGAATTACAGTCAACAAGATGGATTATACAAGGAGATTCACAAAATGAATCAAAAGACCACTTTGTGAAAACCTTGGATGTTAATGTCTCATTCTCCTACTAAGAACCTTTAGTACAAATAGGTAGTGAGAAAACAACATTGAACGATTTGTGCCTCATTTTGTATGAATCTTTTATAATTGATGAAATTCTGAAAGTAATAACGAAGAAGGATTAGAGCACCTACAATTCCATTAAAGAGTTATATCTCTAGAGGACTATATCTCCAATTCAATATTTAGAGAACGTCCCATCAAACAAGTTAGAGACAAATAGATAAAAGGAAAACTAAAACATCTCATTTTCCTTAGTTATGTCTGACGAGTCAAAAGGTAGTCTCCTGAATATGAAAAATTCTTCATCACTCTAATATTTAATTTAAACTAATGGATATGGTTTAGATAGCCTTTAAAGGACCTTAAAATTTTATTTTGTTTTTAATTCATTTTTTCTTTTAAGCCCTTTTGTAATAAGTACTGCTAGCTGTAATGTCATTTGTATTTATTACAAGTGTAGTATGAATTATCAATTAAATATATGTTTTTTGTGTTTAATGTAAGACCCTTAGTTTTAAATTCTAATTTATGTATTTTGGGGTATTTTTGTGTGGAATGTTTTAGGCTTTTTAGCCAATTTTATGGTATTTTGTGAGTTATGCCAAAAATATATTTTTGGAGCCCCGATTTAAAATTATTCTTCGATGAATAATTTATTTTATTTACGGTGAATCTTTTATTGAAAGAAAAATTTTATGAGATGCGACTTTTTTCAACAAAATTCATTTGTCAATGGAATTGCCACGCTGCGATGCTAGTGAGCTAGTTTCCGAAGCAACAAAGCAAGTGAAAGTTTTACCGAAATTTATCGCGGTGTTGTAATCGGTTTTAAAGCTACAAAAGAGGTAAGGGCTCCTTCAAAACTTTTAGTTTGCATTTAGGATCTTATATGTGAATTTGTGGAAAATAAATTTGATGTGTTTGAGGTGTAGATTTGTGGAAAATGAATTTAATGTGTTTTATGGGTGAAATTGTGGAATTTGAATTTGATGTGTTTGAGGTGTGGTTGGTGGTGATTCATGTTTGGTGTGATTGATATGTTCATAATTAATATTATGAATTTTTTAGATGAAATTTAGGTGCAATTTGATGAGATTGAATTAATGTGATTTATGTGTGGATTTTGTGGAAAATGAATTGATGAAATTTGGTATGAATTGTGGATTAAATTTGATGGGTGGTTGTGGAAAATATATGTTTGAGTATGCTTTGTGGTAAATTTGAAAAATCATTAGTGATAAATGAGTATTAAAAATAGGGAATCTTTTAATATCAATATTTACTTAATGATTGTTGTGGAAAGAGTCATAGTATGCTCATGCATTTCATAGTACATGGTAACCGCGATGGGACCATGGTGTTAGTGGTGACCGTGATGGGCTACGAGATGATGCCATGTGATATGTTGGTTCATCTTATTCTTGCGGGGATTTTCGCGTCGTGTAGGTTCGTGATAGACTGAACATTTTTGTAATCGTGTTGACCCGTGATAGGTGGCACCTCGGTAAATAATACTAGTCAGTGATAGGCAGTACATTTATGATTTACATTTTTTAGTAAATCATGATGACTCGTGATAGGTGGCACCTTGTTATTTAGTATTGGTTTGTGATAGACAGTACAATTATGATTTATGCCCAATCGAGAAGGGTTTTAATTGGAATTCCGGAATCATACATTTTGGCATATACGCATTGCATTAGGGTGCTTGACAAACGAGTCATGTTTGATATACTATGATGATTGTATATACATACTCGGTTGTTGTTTGTGATTGTGCCATAATTGATGAGTGTGATTAATTGACTTTGTGTTGTAAGTGTTGAATGATTTCGAAACATTTTCGAGACTGAAATATGCAAATGTTAGTAGTTGTATTCTGCTACAAACAATGTGTAGTCGGATACATATGTGAAACGTTTAGTTTTTAGTGAAATTTCATCCTTGTATTCGAATACAAGATGTTGTATTCGAATACATATATTCATTTTTTGCCACTGGCTTGACTCTTGTATTCAGCTACGCCATGTGGTAGTCGAATACAAATGTGCATAATTTTTCACTGGTTTCGCACTTGTATTCGGCTACGAGGATGCTGTAGTCGAATACAACTATACGAATTTTGCTACTGACTTATGATTTAGCACTGTATTCGAATACAATAGTGAAGTTTTGTTAAAAACTTCATTTTTCAACTTGTTTATGCATGTTTAACATATGAAAACCCTTTCAAGGTGTATGCTAAGTTGCAAAGTTATTTGTGCATTTAAAATTTAAATGCTATATGATATTTGTTAATTTCGATTGTGACCTTTACAATTATTGTGGAAATTTGGGTTTTCCCTCAAATGAGAACCAGGATCATCCTACTGGTTAGTACCTTGGAGATGGAAAGGTAGTTAGACATACTTGACCGAAGCTGTGTCAAGAGGATCTTGCAGGGTGCGTGGAGATCACCCGGATTGTATAGTTTTTGTAGTATGATCAGATTAGATGGTTGTATATGGGCTAGATGGATTTCTTTTGTGGTTGTATTTATTTCAATTTAGAAGACAGTACATATACCTTATGTTGTCGACTTGACTTTTATTTTGATGGGTCCATGTTTCACTTTTTGATGTGACGTGGAGAAAGTCGAGATTCTTGAGGCAGTGCTTTTATGCAAGTGTCTGTCGAGAATACCCCAAGGGTACGAGCTATGTCTGATAGGTCTTATAGCCCCGGTGTATTTTGTTGTTTAAATACTTTGGATTTTTGTTTCAAAAACTATTTTCACTGCTTGCAAATATTGTTGACTTTTGTCGTTGTGTTACGATTTAAATATTTTATCCAAAAGTATTTATTTCTTTATTTCTGAAATTTAATTTTAATTTTTTTTTTTATAAAAAAAAAAAAAAAAACGGGTTGTTACATTTAATCTTTAGATTCTTAGTTTTATCCTCTACTTATATCTTATTTGTTATCCTCTTTATGCCTAATATTGTGATGACATTGATATGACATCAACACATAGGAGTCACATATTCAATTAATATGTTATATTATACTCTATAACGATAAAAATTTAAATATGAATTATTTTGATTAATATTTTATAATTTCAAAAATATATTTGTCAATTTATAAATTTCAATGACTAATTTAACCGATGATTATATTTTTAAGGATCAATTTATCTATTCAGTGTAACAATGTAGATCTATGCAAATGAATGAATACTTTGTTAGTCATTATTATTAGGGAAAATCTATCAAGTGCCTTAATAACACTTTTTAAGCCTCTAACTATAGAAATATAACATTGAAAAGTGTATATTTATCTTTAAAATATTCAAATTTTATTTGATCTAATGCTAAATTTAGTCTTTAGAACACTTAAATGTAGTGGAATGCATGTAGATTTTATCCGATCAAAGATAGTGTACTAATTATTATTATTATTAAATGGCGACACGTGGTAGTTAGAAACAGGATTTTCTAAAAATTGTGAAAGAAAGAAAACGTGAGAGAACGAGGGGAGGGTGGGACTGCGAGTGAATGTTTTAAATGTTTATGTTTGTATTTAGTTTGCATTAAGTATCGTTTAACATCATAAGCAGATTCATCTGTATCACTTAAATGTTTGTACTATTTATTGAGTCTATTGGCTTTGCATAGAATCTGTGTACTCTCTTCTTATCTCGGTTCCCAACTATTTTTTAATTTATGTTTTGTATTCTCTTCTAAAATAATTGAATCATTTAATTATTTAATATATAATACAAAAGTGTATAAATAAATAAAAATTATAAAAATATCTTTTTTAAATATCAATACATAAATGTATAATTTAACATATTATGTTGAAAATAATAAAAATAATATTAATTAAAAATAAAATTAAAAAAGAAGTGTATTAAGAATTAAAAAGATAAATTATTGTAAGAATATTATATTTTTGCATATGAATCATTTATTTTAAAATGGATGAGGTGCTACTTTTCTATCTTGGGTTTGAAAAGTCGCAAGTTTGTGTGATTAGGCGGCTACCTACGGCATGTAACAACCCAATTAATTAACAGCTGGGCAATTTCTATCAATGTATAGTTTCGTACATTGGAAAGCCACACCTCAACCGATGAAGTGAATTCTTGTATTGGAGTTGGTTGCCTTTATACAAGCCATATGTATAATACTCTTTCTAGGGTATATCTTTAGTCAAGGTTTATTTTATTTAATGAAATTTCTTTTAGCTTCTAAGAAAATAGTTATTTTGTATCAAAGTCACAAAATATTAGAGCTTGATATGAATATCTTGGATTTTGGAGAGGTGATAAAGTATGATTTTTCCATCAGTTTCTCATATAAGGAGGGGTGTATCCGCACACATTGCGACGGTTAAGTAAGAATTTGTAAGAGTATGAGATGAATTTAAGTCATAATTTGTATGTACCTTTATGACCTAGGGAATCTAGTATATATAGAGATCTCATTTAGGGTTTTGAGAATCTTTCTGTGATAATTATCATGGTGTTAGACAGGTGTCCTTTGGCTATGTGATAGGTGGCTGCCATCTAATGACTACAGTCGTGGTAGAGTTTTCATCCAATGGTAGCAATTGAAAGTCTAGGTGATCTAGGGTAGACTATCAGATTGGATTCCCTGTGGTTGAGTGTTTTGCCCTAAACTCGAGAAGGTTCTGTTGTGCAACGTACTGGGTTTGGGTCGACCATATATTGGGCCTGACCTAAGTGGATGCGAGTCCAGCCCAAAATAGTTGCCCCCAAGTTGGTCATATGATGAAATCAAGGATTGACTAGAATAGGAATTTATGTATCTCGAGATGGAACTTTAGATTGGGCTATGTATTCGAAAAGTCTCATATTCGAAGTTGTTCGCTACTATTGTGGGGCTCGAGCTACATATGGTTGCTTCATTAATCACCATGTCAGAAGGTTTCTTTTGATGCCTGTTTTCAATCATTTCTTGATGATACGTATCAAGCCTGACTAATCATCATCATCACCCTAGGTATTTGTTGGACTTATAAGATTTCTCAGTCTAGATTTTTTGAGGTCGTTGGATGTGCGCATTAGGATTCATGTCCAATATGTGGATTCATATTATAAATAAAGAGAAACGCTTCGTTAATTCTTTCTTTTCTTTTCAAAATCTTGAACTTCCATATAAACTCTTGAGCGATCTTGAAACCTCTCTACAAACATTTGGGCAATCATTGGTGTGGACTATTTCAACCTTCTCTGTTTTCAAAGGAACTTGCTTGTGAGTCTTTCTTCATTTTGATTTCAATGGTGTTTCTCATTGTGATGATTTAGTATGTTGTGCCTTTGTCTCGCAATATCTTGATTATGGCCAGCGCTCGTAACGAGTTTAAGGTGTTTTGGGGTTTTTTCTTATTTTTCTGCACTATGGATGGTTGCTTGAGATCTGAGCTTATTTGTATGTTCTTTGCGCTTTTGATGGTATCTACATTTAAACACATGATAATAGAAAGGGAATTTTCATTGAATATGTGTCATAAGTTTAATACATCTTACAAACTTCTCAAATTATGCATTTGAACTATAGTATTCTTTATTTTAACCACATCATCATCACCCTAGGTATTTGTTGGACTTATAGGATTTCTCAGTCTAGATTTTTTGAGGTCGTTGGATGTGCGCATTGGGATTCATGTCCAATATGTGGATTCATATTATAAATAGAGAGAAACGCTTCGTTAATTCTTTCTTTTCTTTTCAAAATCTTGAACTTCCATATAAACTCTTGAGCGATCTTGAAACCTCTCTACAAACATTTGGGCAATCATTGGTGTGGACTACTTCAACCTTCTCTGTTTTCAAAGGAACTTGCTTGTGAGTCTTTCTTCATTTTGATTTCAATGGTGTTTCTCATTGTGATGATTTAGTATGTTGTGCCTTTGTCTCGCAATATCTTGATTATGGCCAGCGCTCGTAATGAGTTTAAGGTGTTTTGGGGTTTTTGCTTATTTTTCTCCACTATGGATGGTTGCTTGAGATCTGAGCTTATTTGTATGTTCTTTGCGCTTTTGATGGTATCTACATTTAAACACATGATAATAGAAAGTGAATTTTCATTGAATATGTGTCATAAGTTTAATACATCTTACAAACTTCTCAAATTATGCATTTGAACTGTAGTATTCTTTATTTTAACCACATTCTATGTTCTAGGAATAGGCTTTCCTTCCATGATTTATAAGGTGTATGCTCCAATTCTTGTCTTTGAAAATATTTGTTATGGCATTTCCCAGTTTGGCGCCAATTTACCTTGTCCTGCATTCTTCAGGCCGACATCTGCTTTCCGAAGTACTAAATCTCCTACTTCGAGTATGCGAGGCTTCACTTTTGTTGTTGTATTTTACTGCTATCCTTTGTTTGATGACAATCTCCTTGAGTGTCGCGGTGATTCTGTCATCGTCCAACATGTATAGTTCTTCTCTTAGCGCTTCTTCATTTTCGATCCTATATAAACAATTGGAGGTCCTCCAATTGAATTCTTCAACTTCAACAGGGATAGCAATTTCAAACCTGTAAGTAAGGCGAAAAAGGGTTTCACTAGTGGTGGAGTGTGGCGTAGTTCGGTAGTCCCAAATAAGGTGGTATTTCTTCAGCCTAGTTTCCTTTGGCCTCATCTAACCTTCTTCTCAAACCCCTTAATATCACCCTAGTAGCTGTTTCGGCTTGTTTGTTGGTTTGTGGGTGATTCAAGGAAGTGAAATATTGAGTTATTTTGAGATCGATCATTAGGCTTGAAATAATTTATTTGTGAATTGTATTGTATTTTCGGTGATGACTATTCAAGTGTACCAAATCGTGTCAAAAAAAATTTCTTAAAGAAACGAAGTATGTTACCAACGGTGATCTTAGCCAAAGGTTCAACTTCTATTCACTTCATAAAGTAGTTGACTGCCACGACCATATACTTCATTGTGAATGTGGATGTCTTTATTTATGTTTGAGAACTTAATTTATGTTCACTTGGGAGGATCCCAGTCAAAAATGGACTCCATTATTGACATCATCCAACTATGGTAGGTGCTTGGACTACAAGTACAATGGTGATGGCTTCAACAGTTACTGAGTTTAAAGTCCCTCGAATTACAATTTTTCCCTTAGTGGAATCATGTACTTGATAATTTAGATAGAACGTCGACTCTCATATTTTATTCCCTTGGAATATGCTCTATCTCTATTGTGTCAAACATATTCATTTTAGATTTGATTAAAGCCAAATATTTTTGTAGCGTTTGCTATTTAGCATAGTAGTCCTTTTTATATGGGATGCTACTAACTGGGAGTTGGTTTTGACTTTGATTTACCGGGCACCCATCACTTCGGCTAGAATGAGCCTTGCCAAGCAGGCTTCATATTCCGCTTGATTGTTGGACATGGGGAACAATAAATTTAGAGACATGTCAACCACAGTTTCAACATTATTTTTCAGTAATGGACCTCATCCGCTTCCCTTTGGATTTGAAGATCCGTCAGCGAACATTGTCAATTCTTCAGTCTTTTCATCGTCTAGTATTATCATTTCTTCTATGCAGTCGACTAATGTTTGGACTTTGAGTTCCTTTCTTGTTTTGAAGGTGATATCAAATTCATACAGTTCTATTGACATTTGGTCATTCTCCCGGCTAGGTCTAGCCAAAACAAGATCTGCTTAATGTGTAAATTTGTCTGCATTGTTATCGAATAGGCAAAGAAATACAATCGTAGCTTCTAGCTTGTCATCATCAATGTAAAAAAGAAACCCCTAATTTTAAAATTGTCATATTATTCGAAGAAAAAAAAACAAGAATTGGAAAAGAGAAAAGTCCAAAAACTATTAATAACCAACAAAATAAATACAACTTCAAACCTATAAAGTTGCAAGAAACTCATCATCTATTTTATTTATGAGTTTGCTTTTATGATTTTCATCTCTGACAAAACTCTCTTTGTAATTATTATTGAGATTATAAAACTCGAGTTATATTTTTAAAGTGTGTTATTTCTTCTAATTTTTAACAAATGATGGGGTGGCTAAATATGAAACGATACCAAATTATTAAAAACAAATGTAGCAACTAAATATAAAAATGATCAACCTACTTAACTTGTGAAAAGTGTAAATACAATATGTTTTGAAACTTTATTAATATTGGTGATTTGATTCATTATTTAAAGTTCTATTATTTTGTATGTTCATATCAATATTGCAATCATTAAGTGTTTAGCATTGTTCACAAATTTGATTGAAGACCACGTGTTTTCAAAACCTTGAATCAAACACTCTTGCTTGTGTGAATTTACCGATACTCATTTATGTTAATTCATAATAATACTGTAAATATTTAAAAAAATCGATTACAAATATGTAATTGTATGCGAGCGTATCAAGTTTCAAAACTATATTTCTATTGCGTGATTGGTAAATTATGAAAAGGGGAGAAATCTATTCAACCCATTTCTAGAGTTCATCGAACAGCCCATTTCTTGATTAACAAGTGGCATCAAGAGACTAATCTTTTTATGTTACGAGTGTAATGACTTAAAGAGTTATTGAAATAGCTAACAATGTATTTATGGAAATTATAGGGAGAGTACAATAGAGCTCCTATTTTCAAAGGCACTGACTATTTGTATTGCAAGGAGAAAAAAAAATCCATATCATTCTTTTGTATGTATGGAAACTATTGAGAATGATCCCTTTATTCTAAAGATGGTTTTAAATGATATTGAAATTGATTAACAATCAAGAAAAAAGTTTAATACAATTGGAAAATGAAAAATATTCTTGTGCTCATTTAAGACGAGGAATTTTTATTCAAATATTCTATTTTTTAAAATTTTGTATCAAAATATCCTACTTTTTAAACCTTTTAGCAAATCGTTCTCTAAGTATGCGATCATGAGAAGAATTTTATCATCTACACGTTGTGAATTTTGTTTTTGTCTCATTTTAACTTATTATTTACCAAATTAAAAATAATTAAATATTTAAAAAAACAAAATATTGTTAAACAAAGAATTACAATATACACGGCAACTGATTCATGTTGACCATGTAAGTAGTGCATAAGCATCGCTTTTATTATATTGCAAAAAAAAAAAAAAAAAATAGTATACAAGATATCTTTTTATTAGAATCAAGAGTATTGCACCAGCGCATGCAATACACAGTAAAATAAATATATTTATGAAAAGTAAAAGTTCTATCATATTAAAAATTACCATATAGTCTTACGAGCAAATTTAACTAACTATTAACAATGTCTAGCCAAGTAGCATACTTCTAATAGAAAAGATTGCCGTACTAGCATATTATGGGCATATAAGCCTTAAAATGATCTAAAAAAAAACTTGTCCATAAGCTTCCATCTTCAAGATCAAATTACTCTCAAATTTTCACCTACAAGTAATACAAAAAAACACGAGATGTCAGTATATAGATAAACAAAAAGACAAAAGCAACACACTATAAAATGAAAAATGTAAGGTCCCTTTATGATCTAAAGAAATACAACTTGTCCATAAGCTTCATCTTCAAGATTAAAAGATCCAAAAAAACACGATATGATAAATAAGTAAATACAAACGAAAAAAAAAAACTAAAATGAAGATGTAAGATTCTTTAAAAATAATAATAATGAACAAAATCTAATAAACCAAGGTTGAGGAATAATAAACATCGCATTAATCTATCGTCATTGGTACGTTTTGCTATATTTCACTTCCAGGTAAGATTAGCTTCAAATATTGCTAATCTGGTTATTTTACTTTTTTTTTTTTTATTATAGAAAATAACTTTCATTCAAATATTAACACGAGAGTAGTACAATCAAATTGATTATTAGTTGAGACATTTTTCATTTATATTTTAAAATCAACAAATAAAAGATGCGCTAATTATACAGATAAATATCGCAAAAGCCAATAAAAGATTGCTTAAATAAAAACTTAATTTTAACACCTAAACTGATATGTGCCACATATGATCAACAACTTATGCTGTTTTAGCAATATTTCAAATGATGAATTTATTTCCAAATCTATGTGCTTCTTTTCTATACATTTTAGTTGTCATAAAAAACTGCTAACTGGGTATAATAAAAGGGTATAATAAAATTATCTACCTATCAGCCTCCATCAAAGTAAGGTTGTCCGTAGAATATTGAAATATTTATTTTTGTTTCTGAAAGTTTGGCGAATGAAACGATATCTAACAACTGTTCCCGTTCTCATTACAATCGTATGAGCGGCGCAGTGAAATTAGAAACAAACACAACTTAAGTTATTTTTTAACACACTTTAGCAAAGTTCATTTGGAAGAAGTAGAGAGACATTGCTTGGAGGCACATTAGCAACCCACAGGGACACCTGTAGTTTACTCAAGCAAACAAGGGATGGACGAGCTTGTCAAAGCATATAAGACAAAATTCATTATTTCCCCTTTTTAATCAATGGAAAATCACTAACGAATCATCATCACTCTGTCTTGCCACGAACGTATCACTTATGCCTTTTCACATCCACACCGGAACATTTGTATCGCTTTAATAACCTCAATAGACGTTGGTCTCCACTATTGTTGGTGATATTTTTGGCATAAAAAAAGAACCTGTGTGGAGAACTAGGAACCTTCTAGTTTTTATTCAAAATGATGTATTTATGTGTAAGGAGGGTTAGTGTAAACCTACCTACAAAAAATAAAAATTTTGAACAATGATAAAAGTAAATCCTTTATAAAGATTGATTAAACTTACTCCTCAAACAACCTACACCAGTTTTATTGTTACTTTTGACGGCTAATAGGTTTTGATAAAAAAAATGGAGGCCGATAGGTAATAGATTAAATCCTTTTGTTTATACTCAGGTTAATTTTCTAAGATAAAATATTAAAATTAATCAGTGTCATCGAGGATACATGGACTTACAAAATGAAACATGTAATTTGAAAATCGTCACACTAGAAATTATTGTGACAGAGAATGAACTATGAATTTAACAAATAACGAGATATCTCTATAACTTATACTAAAAATTTCAACGGTTAAATGTAGCAATGGACAAGACCTCTTCAATTTGAAAAGAATGTTCTATACTTCTAACCTAAGGTCTCTATAACTTGTCGAGGTTTAGAGCTCACCATTGATTTGGTTTAAGAAAACCCTCACACCAGCATTTTTTATGGATATGATAGAGAGCTAAATAAGGATATGATAAGGATATAGACAAGATATATTTATCATATCATGTGTCTAATGCGTATGGGGTAACAAGAAAAATAACATTTTATTATATCATTTTTTTGATATACATATCATAATGACATGATTAATTTGATCATATTTTCAAATCAATAAATTCATGTCATTATAACGTGATTACCATGATTATGTCATTTTTAGGGGTAAATCAATACATTATTTTGATCATGTCCTAATTGTTTCGAACCCAACTCAAATTCAGAATAAAAATTTCAACTAGAGAGACAAAATAAATTTTATGATTAATTATCATATATTGTTATCTCATCAAATACAGGATTGAGACAGAATAGGATACAATTATCCTACTTGTCTTTTAGAGGTTTCCATAACCAATATGTGGCAGTTGTAAACATATGTCGTGTACCCTTTTCCACAATTTACACTAACATATTATGTCCCAGTAGCTACTTGTCTTGAGGACAAAGTATATGGCAAAACAAGGAAGAGAAAATAAAGGGAAAAGACAGCATAACATCTACATCATGTGGAAAGGCCAAAAGAGCAAGCAAAAGGGATGAAAACGACATTTAGGTCATTTTTATCTTCACATAACAAGATTTGAAGCAACTTGCCTACAATGCAGCATTTAATCTTATAAATAAATTGACTTTTGATAACTAAAGTTTTCATGCTTGAACTGTCCTTTAAAAGACATATCTACAGTCATGTGAATCAACAACCAAACAAGTAAAGAAATAAAAAGAAGTCTATCCAAATCTTTTACGATAGAATCTTGGTTTTGACCTCAGTAAAGTTAGAATGAGAATACCTTTCAAGTTGGTCCAAGAATTCAGACTTATACTCATAGATATTCCATATTGCAAGATCCCAAGAGAACATTATGAGAGGAAAATAAGATAATTAAAAGGCTAGATCCTTTGATGGTTAGAAGCTTCACGTTCCTGACGACGCCTTTCCCTCTGTAAATTAGATTAGGTGAAGAATTAGTCGGTCAAACCTAATTACCAAATCAGATGCATATAATCTTCACCCTATTTTAATAGTTAATACTAGTCACCGCCAAGCAAAACCTACATAAAATGCCCCATGCTGAATTACTTGAGCCTTGCCCATTTCCATACAACTAACAGTACAATGCTTATTATGCATAGGCTACATGGACAATGTATATTACACTTATAGCTACAAATTCATTAAATTTCCATTTCTTTTATTTGGTGGAGAAGGATCCTCATTGAGTTTTGCATATACTGGTGACAGCTATAGTGTATGGTTTTTTCCAAATCAGATGGCAATTGAAGGAAAGAGCTAAGCTGATTTAAAGCTCTAGTACGTAAAAATGACAATTCAAAATATCACAAAAGCTAATTCAGGACCAAAAGCCACCACATTAATAAGGAATGTTGCTATAAAGTACAGAAATACAGATATTTTCAATTCAACAGTCTCGAATCGTTAATTCCATAACACTAGTGAATCAAAATGATTTGGTGATTTGAGAGAGTTTGCGTGACAGTGAGATCACGAGTTCAACTCCTCCCTTTAACAAAATTAACATCAATAGTTAGTTTTACGAGATCATCACATTTTTATCTTTTATTTGATTTCAATTTCAATAGAGTTGTCATAGTAGATGACCAATTTCAACAACTAATGAAATTGAGATATGCTCCATGTTCATTGGGTAATAACATCATCAGTAACTGAAATAATAGATAAATGGAGAAAACTAAATAATAATAATAATAATTGAGAAAAGAAAATTCTCACCCTTCTTTCCCAGTAAGGAAGAAAGCAAACAAAATCATAGACTGGAGTAATGGTTGCACACAAAACAGCATTTATCGATGTAAACAACAAGAGCGCAGTCATGGGTCGAGTTCTATGAGGCATACTCGCTTCTTATAGACACCGATCCTGAAAAAGAGATCAACCGTAATCATGAAGTATAAAGTAAAAAGGAATTTATTAACCGGTAATAAAATAATCTCGCCTGGGGCGAAATCGCGGTGCTTTTCGCGGCGGTGGCGGGTATGCGGCCGCAAATGACCTTCTCGCGCGAGCAAAAGGAAGGGGAAGGCAAATCCGAACCTGGGATGTCGAAGACCAACTCTGCCTGCGTTGAGTTAAGCGTGACTACAATTTGATACAAGTTTTATTATTATTTATTTCAATGAATTGCTTTGTTTTGTAATAGGGTTTTTAATATTCACCTGTCTTTGGTTAGAAGGATTTGAAACTGAGAATATTTTTAAAATGTGTTTGATATTAAATTTGAAATATCTCCTAATTTTTTTTATCTTCCTCTAATTTGAGGGATAGGGAGAGAGAGAAAGAAAACAATTTGTAAAATTGTTAAAAATCTGTATTTTTTTCTAGAATTAAAAATAAAATATCAAAAATATTTTATCTTCCCTCTTGTGAAGTAAATATGTTCTACTTATTTATCTTTTTCTTCCATTCTGCACCCGAATTGGCTCAAAAAATAGTTTGGGTCACGTAAATTAATTTGAATAGGTCACAAAATAGCAAACCGAATAAAAAAAATTGGTATTGGGTAAAACTAAACCCAACTAATTCAATCCAAGGGACTCAATTCCTAAAAACTAGCTATTTGGTTGTTTTAGAATGTGGCACTTTAGTTATTTTGCTGTTTGCAAATATTTTATGCAATTTTAATAATTTCATAACTTTGGTTATAATAATGATTGCAATGAAGGTATTTTACAAAAAAAAAAAATTATGATTTTGATATTTTCATTAATGGTATGTTTATATATATTAGTTGTTAAAAATTAGTGAAAATAGGTTACACTATATTTTCTAGAGAAAATTAAGGTTGTGGAATTTTTTTGGAAAAAATATGATAGCCCATCATTAAATATTAAATTAAAAAAAAAAGTGGATAATCCATTATCCAACTCAACTCAATATGAAAAAGTAAAATTTGTTTTTGAAAAGAACTCACAGTTTTTCTAAGGATAATCAACTTCAACTCGAGCTGATTTATGGAAGATGCCTACTCTATCAACCCTCAATTTCTTCAGTTTCAACGTTGGGTTTTTCCTCGTTTTCTCTTTATCTACTTTTACTACTATTATTGGTTATTTTCTAGAGATTGAATGAAGGAAATAGACATGCAAGGGGTTGGGTAGGTGTAGAAGACTTCAGATAACTTTTGTGTTTGAAGGATTTTTGAAAGAAAATTGATGGACGAGGGAGACAGTGAACAATAATTGGTGTTGGTTGTGTTTTAGAATGTTAAGAGAGAAAGTAAGATTTGTTGATGGAAAAGAAGGTGCAACCAGTGGTGAAATAAAACAGAGGTTCTTGTTAGTTAAGTATACTCGTAAGAGACAGAAAAAGAGAAAGGTAGTTGGTTCCTTATTTGACACTTGGACTTGTTAATATCATTATTTTTCTATTCTTCCATTAATCTTAAATTAATATTAATAAAAATACAACATTAACAATTAGTATAAGTGACAAGAACAAGAGTTTCACTATTTTTCTTTGTTCTTTTTTTTTTCTTTCTACTTTTTCCTTTAATTTTTTTTCTTCTTTTTCTAGTCTTCTCCTAATTGGGCAAAGTGAGTATGCAAGATAATGAAGGTGAAAGTGAGGGGAAATCGGCCAGATGTTGTAGGTTTACAGGGAATTTTTTATTTCTCTAAATCTGTCCCCAATAAAGACTATTGCGAATATTTTTCAACTATATTTTTTTTTTAAATATAATCTATTTTGAAATTTATATGTGAAAACATCATACATAATGTTTTTTCCTCCACCATGTGTTGTATTATTATTATTATTATTATTATTATTATTATTATTATTATTATTATTATTATTATTATTATTATTATTATTATTATTATTATTATTATTATTATTATTAATTTCATAACTTTGGTTATAATAATGATTGCAATGAAGGTATTTTACAACCAAAAAAAAATTATGATTTTGATATTTTCATTAATGGTATGTTTATATATATTAGTTGTTAAAAATTAGTGAAAATAGGTTACACTATATTTTTTAGAGAAAATTAAGGTTGTGGTATTTTTTTAGAAAAAATATGATAGCCCATCATTAAATATTAAATTAAAAAAAAAAGTGGGTAACCCATTATCCAACTCAACTCAATATGAAAATGAGCAATTTGACTCAACTAAAGGTTGGTTTGATGCGCATAATAGAAAGAGACAAGATAGAAAATAAAGTTGGATAAAAATATAATATAAAATCTTTTGCAACTAAAAATAAAGTAGTGTCAATGAATAGTTTTAATATAAAATTATTTCATTATTTGTTTAATTTTTTTTGTTAATTCATAATACTTCAAATATAATAAGTTAATTTAAAAAATAATATGTAATTATTCACAATGATAATTTTGTTATTTAAATATAATATAATATATATTATATCATATCATGATGAGATATGTATCAAATACATGACAAAATAAAATATTATCATGTT
>JBBPBR010000005.1:30915345-30933239 GCA_037974775.1 Cicer pinnatifidum | reverse complement strand
TTTGTAGAGATTGAAAAAGAAACTTTGAAATTTTATTAGCATTACAAATTTCCCTATCTGCGTTTCGAAGATCATAATCTATGGTAAAATAGAAGGACAAGAAAACAAAGAAATATGGACTAAGATCTACATACAAGTATAAAATAGGTATGATGTGTATAATAAGATAACTAACAACTCTAAGAAATGTGAATTATTACACCTATTTTTAGCTCCAATTTATGACATTCTTGAGTTAGTTTCTTTTGAGTGAATTATAATATTTTTAAGTTAGAATTCATGTTGTGTTGTATTAATTTGTGTAGCGAAGAATGAATGGAGAAGTCTGGACATATGCTACAAGCACATGTAAATATACTTATAACCAAATTATATATTTAACTATCTTTGTTGTCATCTAAAATTCTAAATTAGATTCAGTGTCTCTTATCTAAATTTGCATATTTATTCTCAATTTATTTTTAAGTTATTACCAAAAGTATTTGTTTTTTTTCTTTTTACAACAAACAAAATTATTTGCCTAAAGAAGTATTGATCAATGCATTTTTCGTACATATTTATGGCTTTGTCCTATTACAGTTAAAAAGTTATTTTCATCCTAGAATTGCTTTTTAGGATCTTTATGAATTTTGGGTCGTAGTTGAGTTTTAATGTTATTATTTGTATATTGATCTTTGCTCGCTCTGTAGGCCATAACTTGAGCTTTGTATATCGAATTGACACGTGCAAGCAGGCGTTGAAAAGTTAAGAGTCAGAGTTACAACTTTTATTTTGGTGCAAAAGCCCAAGTCAGAACCATACTTGGTCAAAACTGTTGATTACGTGACCATAGTTTTTGTAATAATTTTTAGTATCAAACCATTTGTTTTAAAGTCCAAAACACGTACTATATATTTTTAGTCTTTTTAGGGTTGAGGACATTTTGTTTTTAGACTCACACAATAGATATTTTTGTCGTATTTTAATTGAAGGATGAATTCCCAAGATTAATTCACTATTTCAGAATTTCATGAAGACCTTGAACTTTATTTTATAATGATAATTTCACATTGATGATTCTATTCTTATTTTTTTTATTTGATTACATTGTTATTCTGATTGCTTAATTCGAATTTCAATAGAATTGATAAATTTAGGTTGACATAATTCAGTTTCTAATCTAATCCATTGTAGGTTTTCTTTGCTTGCTTGTTAACTATAATTCATCAATTATGGTGATGCTTAATCATGTCAAAGAAACAAAATTCACATAGCATTGATTTAAGCTTGCTTAATCAATTCTATAGTCAAACATAAATAGAACTACAATTTAGAAATTGAGCCTATTTATAGAATATGTGATAGGTTGGAAATTCCTGAAGTGGTGGATTAGTAATTTGAATGTACGTGACTTTAATTCGTTTACTCAATCTGTTTGAAACTAAATACGAAACCCCCTTTTCGTTTTCGTTGATTCTAAATTTGGTTAATATAAGTCACAAGTCCTATGCTACATTTTTATTACTCATATTTGACTCGTGTGCGACAACAAATTAAATATTTAACATAATAAATTCTCATGGGAACGATCTTTTATTATACTGCCTGCTTTTTACTATGTATACATGCCCAAATAATTTACACAACAATAACATATGTTAAAATAGAAGTGCGATCATAGCATTTGACACCGGTGATTGATAACTGTTCCAGAAAACTTTCTCTATTTTCGCCCAAATTTAAGTATGTTATTTCATTCATTTAACTCGTCAATTAAATATAATTTTCTAGATTTTTAACAACCCCAATTTGTCTATAAAATACCCGACACTTTCCTTTAAAATTCATTATTTTGCACCGTTCTCATTCACCGTTAGTCCGATTTGAGTGAAACCAACGCCAAAACGTCCGTGTGAAAAGTTGCTATATTATCCACTGATTGGGTTTTGATTTATGGTAATTTTCCTTGACCGAATTTCGAATTTAGTTTTTAGAGTATCTTCTCATAATTTATTTTTAACGTTTACCCATAAACTGTCGAGTTAGATCGATTGAAGGACAAAGAGTCAATGAACAAAGGTTGTTTTCTCGTGGAATCGAATTCGTGTGTGAAAGCGTCAAAATAAGGTAAGGGGTGAGAGAGCATTTGAATTTGATGAGTATAATATAATTTGAGATGAACAGGAAAACCGTATTTCTCAACGATTCATTCGGGGCTCGCTACGTACGACAGTAGCCATTTGAGTGACAAATTAATTAATATTAAAATATGGGAATTGTGAGATTAAAATATGGAATAAAAATATTTATAAGGTGTTGATTGATTTAATTTCGTTAAATGTGTAGTATTGGATATTATTGTGATGTTTGATTTGTTTTTATTAAATGTGTGTAATTGATATTATTGTGATATTAGATGTTGAATGAATTTTATGTATATGTTTGATTAGACGTGTTTATGTGATATGATAATAAAAAATGAATTTATTTTGATACGTTTATGTGATTATGATGATGTTTAATTAATAATAACGATGTTATAAATTTGTGACAAGCCTATGTGATGATGTATGCTTGATGATAGTGATGCTATAAATTTGTGATTAGTTTATGGGATGAGATATGATTAATGATAGTGATGTTGTGAATTTGTGATGAGAATATTGAAGTTGCCCCATAGTTGGTGCAATAATTGTGATATCAATTTGTGTTTGAGATGACGATCTTAATGGAGTATCATAGGCCAACGAGGGGAGAAAATAAATATTGAGAAATCGTGAAGTGAAGATTATTTTGTCATCATATAGGTAGTGCCTGACAAGCCTAGTGATTTCGGGGAAGTACAACTGAATGAGCCTGATCGTGGCGGTCTGCTGTAGAGCCTTAAGGCAAAATTGTTAGACCTTGGAGGTATTCGGGTGAGAAATTCCTAGGTGACTTGGAGGTAGCACTCCAAATGTCGGGAGCTACCACACAACACACGTTTACCTCGACTGTCACGTATATGTGTCTCGGGTTGAGTTGATGGGATCTATGAGGACAGGGCCAATTTGAATTATCCGTCCATCGGGATGGTGGCATAGTATCAAACCTCCTAACCAAGTACTTCAGAGTTAGAATGGTACCACATTGTGAAGTAGAGTCTAAGCTCATGCATAGCATTGCATTTTATTGTAATTGTTTTGTTGTTATTAATATGTATCGTGTGTGGTGATAATTTCTCTTAGACAATTTGATGTTATAGTGAAATCTACTGATTTTCTTGATGGAATATTTGTGTAATGATACGGTCCCATTATGATTGTTTGCGTGTTCTTCTTACTTGTATTATACTGTCATCATGATTAGAGCTACAACGTTTGTGTTGGAAGAAAACACCAATTCCGAAATTTACTGGACTTAAATTACAAATTTCGTAATCTAGACTTTTGTAATAATTTTAAATAGTGGGTCACTTGTTTCTAAACCCTAAACCCCAATTTTGAGTACTATATATTGGGAGTTTTCTTTCTTTTTGCCAAATGATATTTTAGGATTCAGATTGCTACGAGAAATAAACACTTTTTATTTTTATTTCATGGATGACTAATTTTATAAGATTAATTCACGAGTTCAAAGTTTCATCAACACCTTGAGATTCAGGTTACACTGTCAATTTCGCTTCATGATTCTATCTCTACTTATATGATTATATTCATATTCTGATTGGTTAAATTGAATTTCAATAAGATCGATTAAATTCATTTGACATAATTTGGTTTCGGTTTCTAATTTAATTGAATTATAATTTTGCGACACTTGATCGTTAATTGTAATATTTTGATGATTGTGATGTTTAATCCAGTCAAAGAAACTAAATTTACATAGGATTGATTACGCTAGTTTGATCAATTCTATAGTCAAATAAGAATATAATCACGAATTATAAATTAAACTCATTGATAGAATCTGTGATAGGTTTGAAACTCAAATTAGTGGATTAATCATTTTGCTCATATGTTAAAACAAAAATCGAAAAAACCCCTTTCTAATTTCAACTATCAATTCGGTTAGTATTATTATATTAGAAGTCCTTGCGAAACGACTTGAGTTATTACCTCTATTTACATTTTATCAATTGTATTTGACCCGTGTGCGACAACGGATCAAATTGACACCGTTGTTGGGGACTCTCTAATAACAATATAGACCAATAATAATCAGTTTTAGAGTAGTACTAACCATCCTAACAATCCTTTCTTCGTGTTTTGTTGCTCTGCATATCAGATAGGCTTGTGCTTGCTCGTATACATGTTGCTAGTAAAAAAAACCCTTTTTTTAGATGACTGACTCGAATTGCTCCAAAATTTCGCTAGAAAATAAAAAAATAAAAAATAAAATCAAGGAATAGGAATCCTTTATAAGGAACTTACTATGGGACACGACGCTCAAAATCCCAAATTTCTTCATTTAGACCCTTTTCTTAATTTTTTGAATTTTTCATTTCTCCAAAAATTCAAAAAAAAAAAAAATTGAGTTGCCTTTATTTGACTTTTAGAATTTTTTTGTGGTATTTTAATATTTTTTGGATTTTATTTGATAGGGTTTTCGATTTTTTACTTCAATTTTAGGAATAGGGACATTGTTGGTATTTTCAGAATTGTTATTTTGCATTGCATTGTTATGATGATGCATGACTAGGGCTAGTTCTGTAAATTTGCATTCTCTTGAACCTGAAATAGATAGGACATTTCATTTACGTTGTAGACTTAATAGAGTTGCTAGTGTTAGCGAGTCAAAGTCAGATAGTGAAAGTGATAATTTGCTGCAAAATATGGCTGATGCGAATAATAGAACCTTAAGACAACTTGTTGCACTTAATGTCAATTATAATGCATTGTGTATAACATATTCTGAAGTTACTATTCCATTTGAACTTAAATCTGATTTAATACACTTGCTTCCAAATTTTGGTGATCTTGCAGGTGAGGATCCCCACAAGCACTTGAAAGAATTCCATGTGGTGTGTTCTACCATGAAGCCTCAAGAAGTCACAGAAGACCACATTAAGCTAAGAGCCTTCTCATTTTCACTCCAAGATGCTGCCAAGGACTGATTATACAACCTTCAACCAGGTTCTGTTATAAGTTGGAATGATCTCAAGATATTGTTTCTAGAAAAATTCTTTTATGCCTCACGAGTTGCTTCAATCAAAAAAGAAATATGTAGCATTAGGCAGATTGACAGGGAATCATAACATGAGTATTGGGAGAGATTCAAGAAATTAGTGTCTAGCTGCCCTCATCACCAGATTTATGAACATTTGGTCATCCAGTATTGTTATGAAGGATTGCTACTTATGAATAGAAGCATTTTGGATGTTGCTAGTAAGGGAGCACTTGTCGATAAGACCCTAGAAGCGACAAAGTCTTTGATTGAGAACATGTCCATTAATTCTCAACAATTTACAACTAGAAGAAATTCAATAGTGTTGACAAGGGGTGTGAATGAAATTCAAGCTTCTTCCCACAAGAATTTATTAGGCAGACTTGATGGGCTTACATCTTTAGTAAAAAAATTGGCAATAGGTAAAACCCAAGCAGTGGTATGTGGTATTTGTACTTCTCTAGAGCATCCTTCATATTCATGTCCTACATTGCAAGAAGATCCAATTGTTGATGCTCCTCAAGCATATGCAGCAAATATATACAATCCACAAGCCAACTATGGTATGTCATCTAATAGGTACAATCCTTGTTGGAGAAACCATCCCAACTTGAGATGGGTGGAATTCATATGCACAACAACAACCTAGGCAGTAGCAACAACAAAATATTCCTCAACAGCAAAACAATGCACCTTCATTAGAGGACCTCGTTAAGCAGATGGCTGTCCAGAATCTCCAATTTCAAAAAAGAACATATTCCACCACTCAAAATTTGGAAACAGAGATTGCTTAGCCACTTCAATTAATCAATTACAGACTCAGGGGTCAAATCAATTGCATGCACAGTCAGTAGTAAATCCAAATGCTCCCAATGTTAGTGCAATCACATTGAGGTTTGGGAAAGCTGTTGAAATACCAAAGGTACCTGAAACTGTTGTGAAAAATAACAAGGTTGTTGAGAACACTTTGATACCTGAAACTGTTGATGTTGAGCAAAATATACCACTTCCTTTTCCTCAAAGGGAAGTGAAGACTAAGAAAATGGACGAGGCAAATAAGGACAAGGAGATCTTGGATACAATTAGGAAGGTGGAAGTGAACATTCCCTTCCTTGAAGCAATTAAACAATTTCCAAGAGATGCAAATTTTCTAAAAGATTTGTCCGCACACAAGAGAAGGTTAAAAGGTAATGAAAGGGTAAACATGGGACGAAATGTTTTAGCCTTCATTCAGCCTATGCCTCAAAAATGCAAAGATCCAGAAACTTTTTCCATTCCATGTACCATAGACAATAGTCAATTTGAAAATGCTATGTTAGATTTAGGAGCTTCGATTAATGTTATGGCTACATCTATTTTTAACTCTCTTGCTCTTGGCCCTTTATAGAGTACAAGTGTTACCATTCAATTGGCAAATAAGAGAAATGCTCGTCCTGCTTGACTTGTGTTGATATTGATATTTCAACTAACATAATTGATTTTGCATACTTAGCTTCGGCCACTAGTGTTGTTCCCTCCATTGAACAGCCAATGACTATAGATCTTAAACCACTTCTTGGAAATTTGAAATATGCATATTTAGAAGGAAGTGGAAAGTTACATGTGATTATTTCAGCCAAACTTGAAGATGAACAGAAAGAGAAGTTGTTGCAGATTTTAAGAAAATACAAGAAGGCAATCAGATGGACCTTGGTTGATGTTCTTAATATTAGCCCATCCATGTGTATGCATAGGATACTACTGGAGGATGGGGTAAAATCATCAGGCAGCCCGAAATGCGAATTAACCCATTAATTTTGGATGTTATAAAAAAAGAAGTAACCAAGCTCTTGCAAGCAGGCATTATATACCCCATCTTTGATAGTCAATGGGTGAGTCTGGTACAACTAGTCCCTAAGAAAACTGGACTCACAATGGTTAAAAATGAAAATAATGAACTTATCCCCACACGAGTGGAGAACAGTTGGAGGGTATGCATCGATTACAGGATAATAAACCAGATAACTAGAAAGGATCATTTTCCTTTACCATTCATTGATCAAATGCTTGAACGGTTGGCTGGTAAGTCCTGTTATTGTTTTCTTGATGGTTTTTTGGTTATTTGAAGATCCATATTGCACTAGAGGACCAAGAAAAGACCATGTTCACTTGTCCTTTCGACACATTTGCCTATAGGAGGATGCCCTTTGGCCTATGCAATGGTCTTGGCACTTTCCAACGCTGCATGATTAGTATTTTTGTTGATTTGATAGATAATTGCATAGAAGTTTTTATGGATAATTTTACTGTTTATGGTTCCTCATTTGATACATGCTTGAACAATTTAGATAGAGTTTTGCATAGATGTATTGAAACTAACCTTGTGCTGAATTATGAAAAATGTCATTTTATGGTAGAACAAGGCATAGTTTTGGGACAACTGATCTCTAAGAACGGGATAGAAATGGATCCTACCAAGGTTAGTGTTATTTCTAATTTGCCTTACCCTTCTTGCATCCGCGAGATTTATTCTTTTTCTTGGCCATGTATGTTTTTATAGATGCTTTATCAAGGATTTCAGCAAGATAGCTCTTCTGTTGTCAAATTTGCTGCAAAAAGATGCTAGTTTCACCTTGGATGACAAATGCAAGAAGGCGTTTGATTTCTTAAAGGAAACACTAACATCTACTCCCATAACTCAGCCACCCAATTGGATCCTCCCTTTTGAAATTACGTGTGATGCATCTAACTATGCAGTGGGAGTAGTCCTTGCACAAAAGGCTGGTAAGGCTATCCATGCTATTTATTATGCTTTTAGGACTTTGAATTCTGCACAAGCTAATTATACTACCACTGAAAAGGAACTTTTGGCTATTGTTTTTGCACTTGATAAGTTTAGATCATATTTGTTAGGTTTGAAGGTAGTTGTTTTTACTAACCATGCATCTTTGAAGTTCTTGCTGAAGAAACCATAAGCAAAATCGAGATTGATCCGATGGATGTTGTTACTCCAAGAATTTGAATTAGAGATTAAAGATAAGAGTGGAGCTGAAAATTTGGTGGCAGATCATTTGAGAAGAATAGAAATGGATGAGGACCCTATCCCCATTCAATATGACTTTCCTGATTAGCAACTGCTACAGTTGTGTGAGGTAACTCCTTGGTTTGCTGATTTAGTTAATTATCTAGTTGTTGGAGTCTTTCCTACATATGCATCTAGAACATAAATACACAAACTTAAAAGTGATGTCAAATACTATATGTGGGATGATCCATATATGTGGAAATTTTGTAGTGGCCAGGTGATTAGGCGGTGTGTTTCCCACCATGAGGCTCAATCCATTCTTCACTTTTTTTACTCCTCTCAAGCTGGGGGACATATTGGTCCTTAATGGAAAGTAAGAAAAGCCTTAGACTCGAGTTTTGTTTGGCACACTTTGTTTAAAGATACTTTTGAGACTTACAATACTTGTGAACAATGCCAAATAGCAGGAACAAAAATCCCTCGTAGGAGTAAGATGCCTCAACAACCTATGTTTTTTCTGTGAAGTATTTGATGCGTATGGCATTGACTTTATGGGGCTTTTTTTTTTTTCGTATCTTTTGGTTTTGTCTATATTTTACTAGTTGTTGATTATGTTTCGAAGTGGGTGGAAGCAATACCCACTAGGACTAATGATTGTAAAGTTGTTGCAGGTTTTACCAAATCAAATATTTTTTGCAGGTTTAGAATACTCCGTGCCATCATAAGTGAACAAGGTACTCATTTTTGCAACCACACCATGGATGTTTTGCTTCGGAAGTATGGGGTTGTGCACAGAGTTTCTACACCTTATAATCCCCAGACTGATGGGCAAGCTGAAATCTCAAACAGGAAAATCAAACAAATCTTATAAAAGATGGTGTAGCCAAACAGGAAAGACTGGAGCCACCGACTTGAAGAAGCTTTTTGGGCTCATAGAACAACCTTTAAAACACCAAAAGGGATGTCCCCTTATCGACTTGCGTTTGGCAAGGCATGCCACCTCTCAGTGGAAATAGAGCACCATGCTTATTGGACGGTAAAGAGTTGTAACCTTGAGATGGAGAAAGGAGGTTTGGAAAGAAAGCTTCAATTGCAACACCGAGAAAGTGGATTGGCCCTTTTGTTGTTACTAACATTTTTTATCATGGTGCAGTGGAAATAAAAAGTGAAAACACCGAGAAAGTGTTCAAAGTAAATGGACAACGCCTCAAGCTATTTCATGAGAGCTTTGTGCTTGAAGATACTACCATAGAAGAGTTATCCTTGGAATAGCTAACCTACACTGAAGTTTGAACAAGGAGATCATTTTCCTTACTCTTATTTTATACTTGTTACTTTCATTGAGGACAATGTGTAGTTTAAGTGCGGGGGTGTTATTTAGGATTTTATTTGTGATATTTCAAAAAAATAAAAAATGGAAATTGCACTGCATGCTTTTTCATCATATTTTGTGATTGTAAATGTTGATAGTTTGTTTGGACTAGCATGATTAGATAGTATCTTTGCATTCTTGGTAAAATAAATTAGATTAAAATTCTAAATTGTGTATCATTTGTGATAGGTCATTAACCTTTGTGAGATTTTTGAGCCTTATTATGAATGGAATACATTTTCCATCTTTTTTTTCTTGTGTGTCATCTCACTTATGATTGCTAGTTACGCCAGAACTTGACTTGACTTTTGTTCGCATGCATATATTGAAATGATATAGGCATTTGTTTCTTGTTAAGATACTAGCCAAATAAGCCTATCGTACAATTATTCATTTGTTTAAGCCCCTTTGAGCCTAATTATCCCATTCTTTGTTATATAGCTCATTACAAGCCTATAAGTGAAAAACAATGAATTGACCCAATCTTGTGGGATAAAGGAATCTTTCCTTAAATAAGTACATGGGTGCTCAACTTGTTTATTTAAATTTGAAGGTTATAAAAAAAAAAAGAAAAAAATATATGAGGAATAAAATGAGAAAAAATTGTTGAGTTACTTCTTAATGTTTTTTCTCTCTTAATTATTACTCATTTATCCTCTTTGATTTTCAGCCCTAGTCTCCTTAGGATTATCTCACCCTTACCTTGATCACGTTACAACCTGAATAAAGACCTTTTGATCATTATGTGCATGTGTTTCAAATATAGATTATAGAGGTTTGTCAAACCTATGGTAGTTATAGCTTTCATGATGTGCTTTGAGTGTAAACAGTAGTCCAAACACTTTGAGAGAATTTTATATCATGGGAGGACTCTATCACTTATGATGTATTCTTTAGTTAACTTGTCCTCTTGTTTGTCTTGTTTTTGATAAAAAAAAATATTCATGATTGCCTTAAGCTAGAAATATTTTTTTTCTCTCACCACTTTGCATTCATAAGAATATTTGGAATCGTATGCATTGCTTTGCTGGGAGTGCAAAAGTTTAAGTGTGGGGGAATTTGATCATAGCATTTGGATACATGTTTCTAGCTTTTTAGTTTGGTATTTTAAAAGCTCTTTATAGCTTAGAATAATTTTTGTGCTTGTTTCTAAACTTTGGGTCGAAATTGAATTATTATTTTATTATTTGGGGAATACGAGGAAGCGTTGGAAAGATAAAAAGTTGAGCTACTGTTGGTATAAATGGCATTTATCCTTAGAAAGTTATACACAAGATTATTATCCAATTTCTTTCTAAGTGATGAACTTAATATTAAAACCAACTTGTTTAATATTAATTCCAAGTTAATAGTGATAGTTTCAAAAGATTATTCCAAGCAGAGATTCAAACATTCAAGAACATAACAGTAATGTATTCAGAACTTATTCAACACAAACATTCAAGAACAAACATATATAATATCAATATAAAGAGAAGAGAGAAAGAAAATTGTGCACCAGGAATTTTATACTGGTTCGACTATCGATTCGATAGTCTACATCCAGTCCTGAAATCAATCACATATTTCAGCCTTCACTAGTAATGACTTGAGTAATTTTTACAGACTTTCCAGCAATCTCTCTGCCTATCCATCTAACTAAAACTCAACTACTACAAATACCAACAATCCTTAAGAGCTACTCGCCAAGCTCTAGCAAGATCTGTTGAGGTTTCTTTTAGATGAACACAAGCATCCTAAAAGATAACCACCAGTTTAACAATACTGGATTTTCCACACTTTCTTTTTACAAAGATTGTTTCTTACAACAAGAACTAAGAACACTTTATTCAATCACACAAATCTCACACTCTAAGTATTTTGCCAATTGATATTTGTGTGTTATAACAGTTTCTCTCAAGGTGTAATTTTCGAGTAGACAATGAAAACTCTTTGTTCTTTCAAAATGTATTAACTGTTATGAAAATGGTGATAGATAAAGTTTATATAGTTTCAGAAAAACTTCAATAAATCAATTTCCCAATCGATTTCATTAATATGTATTACCAGCGTAATCGATTTCCTAATTGATTATCGCGTTTCTTGTTTTTCTTTAATCTTGAAAATAGATGAACTAATCGATTTCCTAATCGATTCTTTTAATGCATATATCAGAAACTGATACTCAGTTTGTATCAGAATCGATTGACTAATCGATTATACTTGTTTTGTTCAAACAACGAGATCAAAAAAATCGATTACTCAGTTGATTCCTTTAATGCATATATCATAAACTGATACTCAGTTTGTATCAGAATCGATTGAATAATCGATTATAAGTGTTTTGTTCAAACAACGAGATCAAAACAATCGATTACTCATTCGATTCTTTTATTAACATAATCGATTTGGCAATGGGCTAAATTCTCCCTGTAACTCAGACATTTACTCCAATCGATTTGTCAATCGACTTGACATGTCCCAGTAACTTAGATATTTATTCAAAATCGACGTGTCAATCGATTATGCAATATGTTTCTGATAAATGATTAACTAGTTCATTCATGCAATTGATTTCCTAATCGATTAGTAGAAAACCTGTAATTTAAGAAAAATATTTCAATCGATTGTCCAATCGATTTCTCTAATCACAGAACACAAGTCTTGATGAAAAACATTCTAGTAATCGGTTTGTCAATCGATTAACTCAATACAAGCTTTGTTCTGTGAATCTGAAAATCGATTTACCAATCGATTTACCAATTGATTATCCAATCGATTTTATTAATCACGGAACACAGACCTGATTAAAAACATTTTGGTAATCGGTTTGCCAATCGATTGACTCAGTACAAGCTTTGTTCTGTGGGTTAGAAAATCGATTACCCAATTGATGTGCAAATCGATTGTCCAATTGATTTTCTTAATCATAGTATACATACCTGATTAAAAACATTTAAGTAATTGATTGTCCAATTGATTTTCCAATCGATTAACTCAATTGATCATAGTATACATACCTAGTTGATTTATCAATCGATTTACCAGTTGATTGATTTACTTACATATTTTATGATTTCATTTTTAATTTGGCAAATACTTAGGTATGAAACCATAGTGATGAATCTACCTATTAAATACTATGACCACTAGACAAAATTGCATATAATCTTCAAGCTTTGTATACTATCATCCATCTTTGCTTGATTGCTTGAGATCCAAGATTTGGCCAAGTGTTTGATTCTTTTTCACATAATCTTCAAGCTTTATGATTATTCTTTGCTTCATTGATTTCCTGAAATGTATCTCAACTTACACTATTAGATTTATCATATAATGCATATACATTGTATGTTTGAAAGTTATATCAAAATCAATATCAAGGAGGCATATTGCTTACAGCTACAACTTTTGTGATTGAAGAAAAGACCAATTCCGAACTTTACTGGAAATAAACACTTTATATTTTAGGATTCAGATTGCTACAAGAAATAAACACTTTTTATTTTTATTTCATGGAAGACTAATTTTATAAGAATAATCCACGATTTAAGGGTTTCATCAACACCTTGAGATTTATGTTACAATGTCAAGTTCGCTTCATGAGTCTATCTCTGTTTATATGATTATATGGATATTCTGATTTCTTAAATTGAATTTCAATAAAATTGAATAAATTCATTTGACATAATTTGGTTTCGGTTTCTAATTTAATTGAATTAAAATTTTGCGACGTTTGATCCTTAATTGTAATATTTTGATGATTGTGATGCTTAATTCAGTCAAAGAAATCGAATTCACATAGGATTGATTATGCTTGTTTGATCAATTCTATAGTCAAATAAGAATAGAATCACGAATTATAAATTAAACTCATTGATAGAATCTGTAATAGGTTTAAAACACAAATTAGTGGATTAATCGTTTTGCTCATCTGTTAAAACAAAAATCTAAAAAATCCTTTTCTAATTTCAACTATCAATTCGGTTAGTATTATTATATTAGAAGTATAAATACAAGTATAAATGTGATGATGGAGTGTAACGTATGCTGACTCAAGCCACTTAATGTTGTCGAGAATACCCCATAAATAATGGTTAGGTATGTGATGACTACATGACACCAACATCTTGTAAATAACGGTTACATGCCACTTGTCTTCTCATGGAGTCTAAATGTTATAAGTAGGTTGCTCCTAGAATTGGTCAAGAGACTAATCTCACCATGCTAGCAATAATAATAATCCCCAACAAGATTCGACCACAAATCAACTTCGTGAGACTATTCACACTATAGTGGTTTTAACTATCCTCATGCAAGTTTATATGGTGTCTCATATAATATATTGGTATCTCAATCTCATAAATCCTAAATTTCCATTCAAGTATTATTATTATTATTATTATTATCATAATATCAACATCTTAGATCAAGTACATTCCATCATACCCATTTATCAATTCCTTAAATACTACAGTAATCCTCGATATTCATAATTCATGTTTTCTCATGTTCCCCACACTTCCTAACCTCACACAATCATCCTAATAACTTAATTAGACAAATCGGTCTCCCTAATACCAATCATACGATCAAGTATTACAATAAACATGTAGTACAAGTAATCACATACATAACACATATTACACCAAATATTAAACAAGCATCTATCAATAACCCCTAAACATTACAAATGAGAATAAGCTTTCCTTTGCTGACTATCTCTAGTAGGGCATCTCGAAAGGAAAAATAAAATATAGTTAGGCATCTCAAACTAGCAAATAAAAAAAAGCTATTTGTAACTTCAATATTCATTTAAACCAAATATAAGCATTTCATCAGGCAATTGATGGGGATGAAAAAAAATTCACATCTAACATTAGGTATTGGGTGATTCTAAATTTAGACACAAAAGAACCAAGCTCTGCCCCAGTAAATAAAACATGCAGTTTCATTATCTCAGCCATTAATATGAGATTTGATGGTTCAAATTACAAAATGATAAATCAGCTAAAATCGATCTCAGACGATAATGTAACATCGATGGAGATCGAAAACTGCATGACACAGTTACTGCATCAAAAACAGTCCAAAATGCCAATTTGCCGGAAAATGCTGTCAGAAAACGCTTTTGGAGTTTTGGGGATTTAGGATCTGGGATTGAAATTTGGGAATTGGATGGATAAAAACCGATTTAAATCCAAATCCAAAAATAAAATATGAGTGGTTATCCAACCTCTTATAAATGAATTGGTTTATATTCATATTCTTTTAACCGGATATTTAAAATGGTTTTGGATTTGGTTTTGGATTTGGGTCTCGTAATCGGATTTTTTTCACAACCCTACTCATTATCATGATTGGCGATGCAAAGTTGCTAGATTGTTTTCTCGATGGAAAGGACAAATTTCACATTTTTAATTTTATGTTAAAATGTATGGATTTGCTAATTATTTTTAAAAAAACTTCATCTTGTCTCCCATTATTATTGCTAAGTTTTAGTCATTGTTACTTTTTTTTTTATTATTTCAAAAAATTCAAGGATAAAATCACATACTTGTTAGTATCAAAACATGAACTCGTTGTAGCATTACAATTATGAATATTTCTTAAAATCAAAGAAATTTAGAACAATATAAACTTTATGATCTATGACCATGGTAATTAACATCTACGCCAATTTTGTTTCCAAAATTAAAAGGTTCAATATAATTTTTTAAACATATTGTTATTTCAATTTTTGTGTTTCTTTTTGTCAACATTTCAAAATATAAGATTTGAAACCAAAATATCAGCCAAAAGTCAAAACCATACAATGTCATTAATAAAAATCAAGACTTAAATCAATTTTTAAAATCCAAACAAACAAAATTCATGCATATATAAACTTGAATAAAATTGTCATCAATTATATATACTAGCAAGTAGGCAACATGACATGCAATCTAGACGAATATACTGTCTTTAACTTAATATTAAAATTACATGAATATCAAACATATCATATATTAATATAAATTAAATTGATTATGTACCTTTCACCATAGTCATAAATATGTGATTGTTCATCTTCTTTAAAGAAGTAGCCGTTGTTTAAAAATAAACTAAAACCAAAATCGAACCTAAAGATTGTTGGATGCTACAAATCTTGAACAAGAAGATGAAACTAATGATGATGAAACTAATGATGATAAATGTTGCACAAATAAGAGTATGCTGCAAATCTTGAACAAGAAGAAGATGAAATTAATGATGATGAATGTTGCATAAATAAATCCCAAAGTGCGTGTATCATATTAAGCTTTATGGTTGATTCATCCCGACAAATCTATATATATTCGATGCAAACAGGCTAACCGGTGAATCCTCTTTCGGGCACTTTGGAATTCTTGAAGTTAATTTCACATTCATATCTAGCCTATCGATCAATGATAGTTTATTGAATAAAATTTCTTCATTTACTCTTGTGCACTAAATAAAAGAAGAAATGAATCATAAATATTTTTTACAGAAATTTAACTCATGTACCATAAAAATTTGTGTTCTTTTTCTGCCTCTAAAGTGTCCCTATTTATAAAAAAAATAATATCAATTGGTGAAGGAAAAAATTCTTGAAATTTTTTAACCCTTGGTAACTTAACAGATGCATTTTGGATGGCTAAGAGGTGCATTAAACCCAAACAATGCAACCACTTGACCAATTGATATATTAAGTTATTTTATTTTGCTACATTAATATAGTTAATAGAGAATTTCACATATATTTTGGAAATTGTAGAGGAAGCATGCTCATAGGTAGAGTTAGAGTTATCATGATCAGAGGTAGAGTCAGAGTTAGCATGATCAGAGGCAGAGTCAGAGTCAGCATGATCACAGGCAGACTTAGGGACAAAATGATCATAGGCAAAATCAGAGACATCATTTTCAGGCTTAGACAGAATGATCAGACTCAATGATTGCATGATCAAAGGCAAAATTAGAAACAACATGACCAGACTTAAAGACAACATGATCATATGTAGAATAAAAAACAACATGATCAGAGGCAGAAATGAAGAATGAAATTAGAGACGAAGGAGAAGGAAATTAGGGTAAAATAATAAAAATAATTAGGAGGAGAACAACATGTGTAGGAATTTTGGGAATGCAATAATTATGTATTCCACCTATCACGATTAATTTTATTTTCTGAGGTTCATAACATCTGAATCATCACACCAACATATGCATAAAGGATGATTTTTAAAAGAGTTAAGTGCATATTTTCAATATTTCCTGCATGCTAAAACACATAGTTTCCTCTCACTCTCAGTTTTTAATAACAATCCAACATCAAACTCGGAAAATCTTGTCTACAGTAAATTAGATTTAAATTGGACCCATAAACCCACATGAAAAAGTAAAATTTGTTTTTGAAAAGAACTCACATTTTTCTAAGGATAATCAACTTCAACTCGAGCTGATTTATGGAAGATGCCTACTCTATCAACCCTCAATTTCTTCAGTGTCAGCGTTGGGTTTTTCCTCGTTTTCTCTTTATCTACCTTTACTACTATTATTGGTTATTTTCTAGAGATTGAACGAAGGAAATAGACATGCAAGGGGTTGGGTAGGTGTAGAAGACTTCAGATAACTTTTGTGTTTGAAGGATTTTTGAAAGAAAATTGATGGACGAGGGAGACAGTGAACAATAATTGGTGTTGGTTGTGTTTTAGAATGTTAAGAGAGAAAGTAAGATTTGTTGATGGAAAAGAAGGTGCAACCAGTGGTGAAATAAAACAGAGGTTCTTGTTAGTTAAGTATACTCGTAAGAGACAGATAAAGAGAAAGGTGGTTGGTTTCTTATTTGACACTTGGACTTGTTAATATCATTATTTTTCTATTCTTCCATTAATTCTAAATTAATATTAATAAAAATACAACATTAACAATTAGTATAAGTGACAAGAACAAGAGTTTCACTATTTTTCTTTGTTCTTTTTTTTTTTTTTTTCTTTCTACTTTTTCCTTTAATTTTTTTTCTTTTTTTTCTAGTCTTCTCCTAATTGGGCAAAGTGAGTATGCAAGATAATGAAGGTGAAAGTGAGGGGAAATCGGCCAGATGTTGTAGGTTTACCGGGAATTTTTTATTTCTCTAAATCTGTCCCCAATAAAGACTATTGCGAATATTTTTCAACTATATCTTTTTTTTTTAAAGATAATCTATTTTGAAATTTATATGTGAAAACATCATACATAATGTTTTTTCCTCCACCATGTGTTGTATTATTATTATTATTATTATTATTATTATTATTATTATTATTATTATTATTATTATTATTATTATTATTATTATTATTATTATTATTATTATTATTATTATTATTATTATTATTATTATTATTATTATTATTATTATTATTATTATTATTT
>JBBPBR010000005.1:30802685-30914880 GCA_037974775.1 Cicer pinnatifidum | reverse complement strand
ATTAAAATATTAAATACATTAAAATTAAAATAAAAAAATTATATCATATTAATAAAAATTAAACAACTTACATTAAATAGAAAAAAAATACATTAACATTAATGTGGTTGAATAGATGTACCATAGAAAAGAACGTGCTATAATATTTTAACAATTCTCTTCTATTTTGCAGTTTATTGCAAATAAATAATAGGAGATGGTTGTTAACAAAATATGATGAAGTCACTAATTTATTTGCAATAGGCTACAAAATAGGAGGCACGTTCTTTTCTTTGACACATCTACTCAACCACATTAACTTTGATGTACTTTTTTATTTAATGTATTTTGTTTGATTTTATTAATATATTCTAGATGGATATGGGTAAAGTTCCTTAAACCCAAAGACGAGTTACATAAAGTATTCAATAGCTTATGTAAACAAGTGTAAAATGAAAAAAGTTTTTGTATTGCATTAATTCGTAGTGATTATGAGGGTGAATTTGAAAATAAGCTTTATGAAATTTTTTTAAAGAGAATAAAATTTTACATAACTTCTCTTCTCTTAGAACACCTCAACAAAACGGTGTTATAGAAAGAAAAAATAGATCTCTTCAGGAAATGGCACGGCACGCACCATGAGTAACAAAATGAATGTTGTCAAACACTTTTGGACAAAATCAGTGAACAATGCATGTTATACTTAAAATAAAATCTATATTAGACCTATTCATTATAAGACTCCCTATGAACTATGAAAAAGAATAAAGCCCAATATTTTAGACTTTCATCAATTTGGTTGCATATGCAATATTTTGAATACCAAAGAGAATCTTGGAAAATTTGATTCACTATCTCAAAAGTGCACCATTTTGGGATACTTTGAAAGGTATAAAGCCTATAAAATATACAATAAAGGAATAATGATTGCTGAGGAATCATTTCATATCAAGTCTGATGGAAAAAAGTTTGACCATAAAAAGTCAAAGCTAGACGTAGATTTGGTTGATCTATGGATATTAGAGGAAGAAGATATATTATTGGAACAAACAAAACCACCTCTAATGAATAAGAATATATAATTGGAAACTCAAGGAAAAGCAGTTATGAACCTCCCATAATTCAAGATAATCAGGAACCCAAACCTGGACGGAAATACAAATATTCACATCTAGAATCTCTAATCATAGGAAGTGCAAGTGGTCATCTGAAACCAACACAACATTTAAAGAAACACCTATGTTAGGTCTAATATCTAAAATTGAACCTACAACTATATACGAAGCTTAGCATATGATAGATGGACAATTTCTATGCAAGAAGTGCCAAATCAATTCAAAAGAAATGACGTATGGGACCTTATACTCAAGTCTAAAGAGAAAAAAGTTATAAGGACCTCAAGAGCATGAAGATGATCCATATTTTAATAAATTAGGATGATATTTATTTATTTTAATTAAATTTGCAATAATTCTTAGTTTTCTTTGATTTGAAATCGTAATAGTTTTATTATAAATTTAGTCTATGTTATATGTAAGTGAAGATACTTTACTTCCTTATATTAAGTTTATTTTAGAAAAAAATAAGATGTAAGTTGTAACACCCCGAATTTCAAAGCGAGGGTGTATTTTTTTTTCAAAACAAATTCATAAAATAAGGAAACACACAAATAAAATACCTTTGAATACATAATTAAGTAATTGTAATTTACAAGCAGCGGAAAAATATGCATTCGATGTATTTACACATCAAAAAGCGGTACATGGAATCCATCGAATATAACATGTCATGCTGACAATATTAGTACATGTACAGTCTTCCAATTTAAAATAAACGCAATCCAAAAGAAAGACATTTGTTCCCTCTATGTCAACCTAATCTGATCATTCTACAAAACAAACTAAAAACTATACACCCTGAGTGATCTCCACGCGCCCCGTAAGATCCTCCTAACGTAGCTCCAGTCAAGCATTCCCATCTCCATCCCCATCCACAGGGTATGACCCGGTAGGATAGTCCTGGCTATCATCTGAGGGCAAAGCCCAGATTTCCACAATAGTTGTAAAGGGTCACCAACCGAAATTAACAATTAACACATAACATTTAAGATTTTAAATGCACAAAATAACCTTTCAACTTAGCATGCACCTTAAAAGGATTTTCCATATGCTAAAAGTTCATATAAAACTTGCCAAGTAAAAATGAGATCAAATAAAGTCTTATATCAATCAAGTAATAAACAACAAACCAATCCATTGATGAACCAATCGAGCAATCGATTATCTAGCTCAAAATAAGAATTTCCACTAAGCAAATCGATTGGGAAATCGATTGCTTGAAGGTGTTTTTGTAAAATCTGTACTCTGAGCTTAAATCAATTGATTGGGAAATCGATTGAATGAATAGATGAGCCCCTATAACATATCCAATCGATTACCAAATCAATTTTGTCCAAATAGCTGAGCTGCTGTAATGGCCAAATCGATTGGCAAATCAATTGTTTCAATATATTTTCGAGATTCAAGAAAACAGGAAACATACCAATCGATTGCCAAATCGATTTCTTAAATGGTTTTGAAAACAGATTACAAAATCGATTGGCAAATCGATTTTGTCAAAATAGCGAAGTCCTTGCAACTCATCAAATCGAATGGGAAATCGATTTCCCTGCTTATTCTTCCAAAAATACATAAACTAACTCAATCACATTCATACACAACTCCAAATCTTAACACTTAGCAATTTCAACACAATTACTACAACATCATGAACTCCGAAATAGTTTTGCAATCAAACATGCTATCACACAATTCCAAAACATAACACTTAGCACTTATAACACAATCACTACAACATCATGAGTTTCGAAATAGTTCTACAATCAAACATGCTATCACACAATTCCAAATCATAACACTTAACACTTATAACACAATCACCACAACATCGTGAGCTTCGAAATAGTTTACAATCAAACATGCTATCACACAATTCCAAACAAAACCCTCCGCGAGAGGCGTAAATCCTAAACGTACAGTTTCTCACGAACGAACACGAGCGCAATCTCTCATGGACAAACACGATTTACCAGGGTGTAGTCTCTCACGGACACACACCTGTGCAGTCTCTCACGGACAAACACAATTTACCAGGGTGTAGTCTCTCACGGACAAACACCTGTGCAGTCTCTCACGGACAAACACAATTTACAAGGGTGTAGTCTCTCATGGACAAACACCCGTGCAGTCTCTCACGGACAAACACAATTTACCAGGGTGTAGTCTCTCACGGACAAACACCTGTGCAGTTTCTCACGGACAAACACAATTTACCAGGGTGTAGTCTCTCACGGACAAACACCCGTGCAGTCTCTCACGGACAAACACAATTTACCAGGGTATAGTCTCTCACGGACAAACACCTGTGCAGTCTCTCACGGACAAACACAGTTTACCAGGGTGTAGTCTCTCACGGACAAACACCATTAAGTAAAGGCAGATATTAAAAGATTCCCCGTTTTTAATACCCAACTAACTCTTACAATTCGAACGACAATCATTAAGTAAACGTAGATATTAGGAGATTCCCCATTCTTAATACTCATTTAACTTAAAACGAATTCCACAACAAACATTAGTAAATAGAGATATTAAGAGATTCCCCATTCATAATACTCATTTAACTTAAAACGATTTTCACAACAAACATTAGTAAACAGAGATATTAAGAGATTCCCCATTCTTAATACTCATTTAACTTAAAACGATTTTCAAAACAAACATTAAGTAAACAACACATTAAGAGATTCCCCATTCTTAATACTCATTTAACTTAAACGATTTTCACAACAAACATTAAGTAAATAAGACATTAAGAGATTCCCCATTCTTAATACTCATTTGACTTAAACTATTTTCACAAACACACATTAAGTAAACAAGACATTAAGAGATTCCCCATTCTTAATACTCATTTAACTTAAACGATTTTCACAAACACACATTAAGTAAACAAGACATTAAGAGATTCCCCATTCTTAATACTCGTTTAACTCTAATGGTTTTCAAATTCCACACAAAACAAACTCAAACATATTATCAAATCCAATCCATAATTCACACCAAAACACATCAAATCATTTCTCCACAAAATCCAGCCATACACATATCAAATTTCATAAGCATTAATTATGAACACGTCAAGTACGATAAACACAAATCATCACAACGTACCACTCAAACACATCAAATTTCATTTACTCAAAATCATACACAAATGAGTTAAATTCATTTCCCACGAAACATTCATCAATATCACCAAAACCTAACTCTAAGATTTTACCCATAAAGCCTTAGATTCATTTTCCCCAAATCAACACTTTAACCCTAACCAAATTCTTTTCCACACAACCACAGATAAGTCCCTAAATGCAAACTAAAAGTTTGGAAGGAGCCTTTACCATCACGTTAGCTTTCACGTTCGATTACGGTACCGCGAGTAAATCCGGTAAAATCTCCGCTCGCAATGTCGCCTCCAAAGTTGGTTCCCTAGCACCATAGCGTGGTAGTGAGCAACTTTCCCTTCTATCTCTTCGCGAAACGAAGCTTAGATCTAGATGAAACAGGGAGGTTTGTGTTTTACGGTTTTGAAATCCCTAACACCGTTTTTCTTCGTTTTCAAATCAAAGAGGAAGATTAAAGCTAAGAAATCCTTGTCTTCTCACCCACCAAGCATTGGGTTTCTTTTCTTGAAGCCAAAGGAAGAAAAGAAAATGGAAATAAGTAGGAAGAAGAAGAAGAAGGGTTCTCGCAAGACTGGGAAGAAGTTCCCTCTGTTTTGTCGTGTTCCTTCTTTTTCTTTCCAATATATATATATATATATATATATATATATATATATATATATATATATATATATATATATATATATATATATATATATATATATTATACTTAAAACCAAACCCAGACGAATATCTAACAACTCTCACACCCATCACTTCACTCCCATCTCAATCTAAATTGATAAAATATCTACTCCCGACGCAACTCAATTGTCAGGTAAATTTTCAGCACCGAGTGATATTTTGAACAGAACTGCTCGGTATTAAATTCTTCGCAACAGAAATAAATTATTCTCCAACAAATAATTTTATTCGGGCTCCAAACATATTTTTGGCATTAAATTCATTAATTACCAAAATACAATGATTTGACTAAAAAGCCTCAGAGTTCAATACCAAAAATACACTAAAATACATAAAGTATAAATTAAAATTATGGGTCTTACATTACTACCCCCCTAAAATTAGTTTCGTCCTCGAAACTTAAAGTACGAGTAACAATCCACACTTGGTTTGTACTCGAATTCAACATACTAGTTTCAACTTGTTTCACCCGACATTCTCGAAGAAAGTGTTGTCTACCCGTTTTCATAGGGTGCTTAATAACTCTACCCACATCCATAGTCGGTAAGGATCGTCCATTCCATTTAACATGATTTTGTCCAAACTGTAATAGCGCTCCCCGCGACTTGCACTTAAGGTTATCCTAATGCACAAGCAATCAACCAAAGTTCTCAAGGTCCACTGAGTTTTCCGTATTTTCCTATAACTTTGCTCTTATTGACGAATTGCAATCACCCAAGACTATGTCTCGTAGCCTCATATACGTACACCTTGTACGAACATCCATCTAGTACCAAACCTAAACACTAAGTATGAAACCGACACATTGAGTACAATATTTCATTACCTAATGATAGGACTTCCAATCCATACCAAGAATGATCTTGGGTTATTGTAGAGGTAAACAAATCAAATTAATCGAGAAATCTCTATTATGGACAATTACTTGGCAATGTAAACATGCAATATTTTCAGTAAAAGTCTTAGCAGGCGTAAAAACAACCAAATCAAAAGGGTAGAGGCAACACAGATAACTTCAAACGATTCACACAATCCATACCAATAAAGGAATGGGTTGCCCCTGAATCAAAAAGTGTAGTTAGAGTGTTACCTGCAATCTCACAGTCACATTGAATCAGATTGCCAGATGGATTTCCAACTTCAGCACTCACGCAATAAACGCGTTTTATAGCAGTAGGACGAGCAGCCCTAGTTACATTCACAACTGGTTCCACCTTCGAGGCCGTGCAATTCTTTGCAAAGTGCTCTGGTTTATGGCAATTGTAGCAAGTAGGACTGTTAAAGATACAAGCATTAGTATAATGTCCCCCTTCTCCACATCGGAAACATCGTATCACTTGTCCCACTTGTCTCCCAGAGTCTTGGTTCCCTGGGTTATTCTGTCCCCCGTTGTCATCATGTGGTCGATTATAAGGTTTAGCAACTTGTTTTCCCTTGTTCTGATAATTCACCCGACTAGGCACTCCTGAGTTAAAATTCCCTCCTCGGCTAGCTCTCTTATTCTTCATATCCTCAACTTCTCTACATTTTTCCACAAGAACTTGGAAACGTTGAATTCCCAAGGGTAAGATAGAGTCTTGAATCTCATACTTTAGTCCGTCTTGGAAACGATGACACAAGAATGGTTCATCAATCTCTTCACGGAAAAATCTGAAATGCCTTGATAGTGATTCAAACTTAGCAGCATATTCATCCACGGTCATGTTCCCCTGATGCAGTTTCAGGAAATCATCACCCAGTTTAGTCCTGGTACTCATCGGGAAGTATTTGTCTAAAAACTTCCTTTTGAATGATTCCAAGTTCACCTCCTCGTGAGCTGATCTCATCAACAATCTTGCACTCCTCCACCAGTACTCAGCATCCCCTAATAACTTATAAGTGGCATAGTTGACCTTCACTCCCGCCTAACAGTTAATCATTTCGAAGATCTTCTCCACTTCTTGGATCCATTGATATGCTTTCTCAGAATTTTCATCCCCCTTAAACTTGGGAGGATTGTAACGACGAAAGTCTTCTAATCCTCTTGACTCTGCAAAACGGATCTCTCTTTCCCTCTTTTCAAGATCACGTTGAGTCTTGGCAGCCGTCTGTGCAGCAACAGAATCAGCCATGTTATTCATAGCCTCCGCCATCCGATCATCCCTATTAACATTGGCTCTTGGAACGTCATTCCTTCTTGGCGGCATGGTTTTCCTATATAACCATCATCAAGTAGAGTCTTAACACTACTTTAAATAATTTCCAAAACTATCTTCCGACCACATCAACACATATTAATTATTTGCGGACCTGACAACTCAAACCACCTAAACCGACGCATGATCAGATAACAACTCCCAACCTATAGGTTGACCTACAATCTATAACTAAAGGCTCCACAGCCCCCAAAGAAAACCAAACAAAAGCTCTGATACCACAATGTAACACCCCGAATTTCAAAGCGAGGGTGTATTTTTTTTTTCAAAACAAATTCATAAAACAAGGAAACACACAAATAAAATACCTTTGAATACATAATTAAGTCATTGTAATTTACAAGCAGCGGAAAAATATGCATCCAAAGTATTTACACATCAAAAAGCGGTACATGGAATCCATCGAATATAACATGTCATGCTGACAATATTAGTACATGTACAGTATTCCAATTTAAAATAAACGCAATCCAAAAGAAAGACATTTGTTCCCTCTATGTCAACCTAATCTGATCATTCTACAAAACAAACTAAAAACTATACACCCTGAGTGATCTCCACGCGCCCCGTAAGATCCTCCTAACGTAGCTCCAGTCAAGCATTCCCATCTCCATCCCCATCCACAGGGTATGAACCGGTAGGATAGTCCTAGCTCTCATCTGAGGGCAAAGCCCAGATTTCCACAATAGTTGTAAAGGGTCACCAACCGAAATTAACATTTAACACATAACATTTAAGATTTTAAATGCACAAAATAACCTTTCAACTTAGCATGCACCTTAAAAGGATTTTCCATATGCTAAAAGTTCATATAAAACATGCCAAGTGAAAATGAGATCAAATAAAGTCTTAAATCAATCAAGTAATAAACAACAAACCAATCCATTGATGAATCAATCGAGCAATCGATTATCTAGCTCAAAATAAGAATTTCCACTAAGCAAATCGATTGGGAAATCGATTGCTTGAAGGTGTTTTTGTAAAATCTGTACTCTGGGCTTAAATCAATCGATTGGGAAATTGATTGAATGAATAGCTGAGCCCTTGTAACATATCCAATCGATTACCAAATCAATTTTGTCCTAATAGCTGAGCTGCTGTAATGGCCAAATTGATTGGCAAATCGATTGTTTCAATATATTTTCAAGATTCAAGAAAACAGGAAACCTACCAATCGATTGCCAAATCAATTTCTTAAATGGTTTTGAAAAACAGATTACAAAATCGATTGGCAAATCGATTTGGTCAAAATAGCGAAGTCCCTGCAACTCATCAAATCGATTTCCCTGCTTATTTTTCCAAAAATACTTAAACTAACTCAATCACATTCATACACAACTCCAAATCTTAACACTTAGCAATTTCAACACGATTACTACAACATCATGAACTTCGAAATAGTTTTGCAATCAAACATGCTATCACATAATTCCAAAACATAACACTTAGCACTTATAACTCAATCACTACAACATCATGATTTCGAAATAGTTCTGCAATCAAACATGCTATCACACAATTCCAAAACATAACACTTAACACTTATAACACAATCACCACAACATCGTGAGCTTCGAAATAGTTTTGCAATCAAACATGCTATCACACAATTCTAAACAAAACCCTCCGCGAGAGGCGTAAATCCTAAACGTACAGTTTCTACGAACGAACACGAGTGCAGTCTCTCATGGACAAACACGATTTACCAGGGTGTAGTCTCTCATGGACAAACACCTGTGCAGTCTTTCACGGACAAACACAATTTACCAGGGTGTAGTCTCTCACATACAAACACCTGTGCAGTCTCTCACGGACAAACACAATTTACAAGGGTATAGTCTCTCACGGACAAACACCTGTGCAGTCTCTCACGGACAAACACAATTTACCAGGCTGTAGTCTCTCACGGATAAACACCTGTGCAGTCTCTCATGGACAAACACAATTTACCAGGGTGTAGTCTCTCACGGACAAACACCTGTGCAGTCTCTCACGGACAAACACAATTTACCAGGGTGTAGTCTCTCACGGACAAACACCTGTGCAGTCTCTCACGGACAAACACAATTTACCAGGGTGTAGTCTCTCACGGACAAACACCCGTGCAGTCTCTCACGGACAAACACAATTTACCAGGGTATAGTCTCTCACGGACAAACACCTGTGCAGTCTCTCACGGACAAACACAATTTACAAGGGTGTAGTCTCTCATGGACAAACACCCGTGCAGTCTCTCACGGACAAACACAATTTACCAGGGTGTAGTCTCTCACGGACAAACACCTGTGCAGTTTCTCACGGACAAACACAATTTACCAGGGTGTAGTCTCTCACGGACAAACACCCGTGCAGTCTCTCACGGACAAACACAATTTACCAGGGTATAGTCTCTCACGGACAAACACCTGTGCAGTCTCTCACGGACAAACACAGTTTACCAGGGTGTAGTCTCTCACGGACAAACACCATTAAGTAAAGGCAGATATTAAAAGATTCCCCGTTTTTAATACCCATCTAACTCTTACAATTCGAACGACAATCATTAAATAAACGTAGATATTAGGAGATTCCCCATTCTTAATACTCATTTAACTTAAAACGAATTCAATAACAAACATTAGTAAACAGAGATATTAAGAGATTCCCCATTGTTAATACTCATTTAACTTAAAACAATTTTCACAACAAACATTAGTAAACAGAGATATTAAGAGATTCCCCATTCTTAATACTCATTTAACTTAAAACGATTTTCAAAACAAACATTAAGTAAACAAGACATTAAGAGATTCCCCATTCTTAATACTCATTTAACTTAAACGATTTTCACAACAAACATTAAGTAAATAAGACATTAAGAGATTCCCCATTCTTAATACTCATTTGACTTAAACTATTTTCACAATCACACATTAAGTAAACAAGACATTAAGAGATTCCCCATTCTTAATACTCATTTAACTTAAACGATTTTCACAAACACACATTAAGTAAACAAGACATTAAGAGATTCTCCATTCTTAATACTCGTTTAACTCTAATGGTTTTCAAATTCCACACAAAACAAACTCAAACATATTATCAAATCCAATCCATAATTCACACCAAAACATATCAAATCATTTCTCCACAAAATCCAGCCATACACATATCAAATTTCATAAGCATTAATTATGAACACGTCAAGTACGATAAACACAAATCATCACAACGTACCACTCAAACACATCAAATTTCATTTACTCAAAATCATACACAAATGAGTTAAATTCATTTCCCACGAAACATTCATCAATATCACCAAAACCTAACTCTAAGATTTTACCCATAAAGCCTTAGATTCATTTTCCCCAAATCAACACTTTAACCTTAACCAAATTCTTTTCCACACAACCACATATAAGTCCCTAAATGCAAACTAAAAGTTTGGAAGGAGCCTTTACCTTCACGTTAGCTTTCACGTTCGATTACGGTACCGCGAGTAAATCCGGTAAAATCTCCGCTCGCAATGTCGCCTCCAAAGTTGGTTCCCTAGCACCATAGCGTGGTAGTGAGCAACTTTCCCTTCTATCTCTTCGCGAAACGAAGCTTAGATCTAGATGAAACGGGGAGGTTTGTGTTTTACGGTTTTGAAATCCCTAACACCGTTTTTCTTCGTTTTCAAATCAAAGAGGAAGATTAAAGCTAAGAAATCCTTGTCTTCTCACCCACCAAGCATTGGGTTTCTTTTCTTGAAGCCAAAGGAAGAAAAGAAAATGGAAATAAGTAGGAAGAAGAAGAAGAAGGGTTCTCGCAAGACTGGGAAGAAGTTCCCTCTGTTTTGTCGTGTTCCTTCTTTTCCTTTCCAATATATATATATATATATATATATAAGTTATAATAATAATATATATATATATGTATATATATATATATATTATACTTAAAACCAAACCCAGACGAATATCTAACAACTCTCACACCCATCACTTCACTCCCATCTCAATCTAAATTGATAAAATATCTACTCTCGACGCAACTCAATTGTCAGGTAAATTTTCAGCACCGAGTGATATTTTTAACAGAACTGCCCGGTATTAAATTCTTCGCAACGGAAATAAATTATTCTCCAACAAATAATTTTATTCGGGCTCCAAACATATTTTTGGCATTAAATTCATCAATTACCAAAATACAATGATTTGACTAAAAAGCCTCAGAGTTCAATACCCAAAATACACTAAAATACATAAATTATAAATTAAAATTATGGGTCTTACATAAGTCTGATATGGGCCTAGAGAATTGTGTCACTTATGACCCATTTAGGTTTAGAGATAGACTTAGTATAAATAAGCATTTGTAGCCTCATTGAAGGAGATTTCTTATCGTTATTTTTGTGAGGTTTTTGCTCTCTACAGTTCTTGAAATATTTCACTTCGAACTTACCAAAGTTGTTAATCCTTGTGGCGTTCTTTTTGGCTTATCAGTCACTAGATTGTGGCGCCATTTTGTTCTTGGTTCGTTTGTTGAATAATAATTTTGAGTTTCCTCTACATAAAACCGTAATACTCAAATTCTAGTAATTTTGTGTTTAGTAACCTGCGATCATATCTCTGGTTTTACATACTTGTTTTCCGGTGATTCGATAGCCTAACTTATGTTTCAGAACGTCATCGTTCACCCCATTTTGGAATCGTCCGATTCTAGGTTTTGTAGCTTCAGTTATCATGTTCTCCAGCAAAATGAAATTTGAAAACAATATGTAAGTTTCCAACCAAGAACGATCCTTAAATTGATTCATAAGAAACAAGGTCATATCATGATAACGACATCAAGAGCATGAAGATGGTCCATATTTAATAAATTAGGATGAACTTTATTTATTTTAATTTGGTTTGCAATAATTCTTAGTTTTCTTTGATTTGGAATTGTAATAGTTTTATTATTGACTTAGTTTATGTTATGTGTAAGTGAAGATACTTTACTTCCTTACATTAAGTTTATTTTAGAAAAAAAAATAGATGTAAGTCCAATATGGACCTAGAGCATTATGTCACTTATGATGCATTTAGGTTTAGAGATAGACTTAGTATAAATAAGCATTTGTAACCTCATTGAAGGAGATTTTTAGGACATTATTTTTGAGAGGCTTTTTTCTCTCTAGAGTACTTAAAAGAATTCACTTTGAACTTATCAAGGTTGTTAATCCTTGTGACGTTCTTTTTGGCTTATCAATTCATAGATTGTGGCGCCATTATGTTATTGGTTCTTTTACTGAATAATAATTGAGTTTCTATTACATCAAACTCTAATACACAAATTATGCTAATTTTTTTGTTCAGTAACTTGTCATTATATCTCGAGTTCTACGTACTTGTTTTCGGTGATTCAATAGCCTAATTTGTGTTTTAGAACATCATCTTTCACTTTGAACTTATCAAGGTTGTTAATCCTTGTGGTGTTCTTTTTGGCTTATCAATCTCTAGATTGTGGTGCCATTTTATTCTTGGTTCGTTTGTTGAATAATAACTTTAGTTTCCTCTACATCAAACCTTAATACTCAAATTCTATTTATTTTCGTGTTTAGTAACTTGCGATCATATCTCAAGTTCTACGTACTTGTTTTCGGTGATTCAACAGTCTAATTTTCGTTTTGGAACGTTATATTTCTCCTCAAGTTGGAATCGTCTGATTTTGAGTTTGGTAGCTCATGTTATCGTATTCTCCAACAAAACGTGATTTTGGTCCCAATCTGTAAGTTTCCAACCTAGATAGATCCTTAAAGTGATTCATGACAAACATGATCATATCAAAAAGTCAATTGAAACCAAATGGGTTTTATAAACAAACTTAATGAGAAGGGTGAAGTGATTAGAAACAAGGCTAGACTTGTAGCCTGAGGATACAATCAACATCAAGGTATTGATTACACAAAAACTTTCGCACCTATGGCAAACTTAGAGGTTATTAGAATTTTACTTTCATTTTTGGTATTTAATACAATCATTTTATATCAAATGGATGTGAAATTTTTTTTTCTGAAATTGTTACATAAATAAAGAAGTGTATGTCAAACAATCTCCTGGCTTTTAAGATAATGAATTTCCAAACTATGTTTCCAAATTAAAGAATTCTTTGTATGATCTGAAATAGGCTTCAAGAGCTTTGTATGATAGGCTAAGAATTGTTTTATTAAAGAGTGATTTTGAAAGAGGTCAAGCTGATGCTACTTTGTTTAGAAAATCATCGAAGAATGACCATCTCACTGTCCAAATTTATGTTGATGATATCATTTTTGGTTCTACTAACGACAAGCTTTGTCAAGAGTTTTCTAAGTTAATGCAGAATGAATTTGAGATAAGCATGATGGGAGAACTAAAATTCTTTCTTGGAATCCAAATTCATCAAAGCCCATATATTTTAATCATTCATTAAACCAAATACAGAAGATAACTATTTCAAAAAATTAAAATGGATGAATATTAGTTTGTGTCGACACCTATGTATCCAACATGCTCTTTTGATAAGGATGATTCAGGTAAAAAGGTAGATCATAAGGTATACATAGGAATAAATTGGTATCTCCTCTACTTAATTGCCTCTATACTTGATATTTTGTTTAGTGTGTGTGTGTGTGTGCAATATTCCAGTATGACCCTAAAGAATCCCATTTAACTATTGTTAAGAAGACCTTTAGATATCTAAAAGGTACTACAAATCTTGGTATGTGTTATAAGCCATTCTTTGAGTACATACTTGTAGGTTTATGTGATGTCGACTATACTGGAGACAAGCTAGAAAGATAAAGAAAATGTGGAAACTGTACATTTCTTGGTGAAAATCTAATATCCTAGCCAAGAAAAACACAAAGGAGTATTGCTCTGCCCAAAGCAAAAGCATAATATATCTCAACAATAGGTTGTAGCACTCAATTATTGTGGATGAAGTATCAACTAGAAGACTTCAAAATCAATGAGAGTAGCATTCATAACTTTTATGATAATACTTTAGCTACATGTTTAACCAAATATCATATTTTACACTAAAGGACAAAACAAATTGAGATTAAACATCATTTTATAAGGGATTATATCCCGAAAAGTATTTTAGACATTAAATTTGATGAGACTAACCATCAGTGGACTGATATTTTCACAAAACCTTTTGTTGAGGACATATTAAATTTTATAAAGAAAAATCTAAACATTTTGTTTATAGAAGAATGATGTTGAAGTCTATGTATTGTTGCCTCTAATGAAGTTGAATTTACTTGTACCTCTGGTCAATCTAAATTTAATTAATATTAATATGAAAAGTTTTCTTGTATTTTGTGCATGGTCTATGACACTCGGACATGAATTGTTCATGCATGTTTACACGTGTGCATTAGCTGGTTTTAGAAACTCAAACATTTTTATAAAACCCATTGACCAGTCACAATCACTTACGTCCCTCACATATTGCCACACTTTTTCTTGTACTCTATTTTAAACCTTGAAACTTCCAAAAAAACTATATGAATCTCTCCTGCTTTAAATAGCTTCAAGTTCATCCTCGAACACTTCTCTCGGAAACGTCGCCTATGTTCCTACCATCCAATGCAATCTTGATCAGTTAGAAAATCTCCATGAACTCCAAGTAAATTTGTCAAACCTTGCAGAAAATGATTTTGATTTTATTGAAGACTTTGCTGGTTAAATAATTTGGATAAATAATATGTGGCTTTGAACATTTTGGTTTTGGACATTTTAGTTTTGGACATTTTGGTTTTAGAACAAGATGTGGCTTTGGACATTTTGGTTAAATAATTTTGGAGACTTGTTAATGCAAACAAAGTCAAAGAAGTATCTAGTACCTTATTAGGGCTTCCTATTAGGACTACCCAAAAATCCTTAGAGGCTATTACCAAATGTCTAATGAAGGGATGTTGACTAAGAATGGTTATGAGTTAAGGGTAGGCTCATTCCAGATCAATAAGGAATTGTTCGAAGATCCTAAGGTCAACTCCAAATTAGACTACTTGAAACCTAGATACATAGTATTTTTCAAGTTTTGATTGGGTGTGTAATACCCAAAAGTGGGTCTGTGGACCACATTAGCAAAGAACACAAGGGTCTAATATGGAATATCTCCCAAATGATCAAGTTCAATATTCCAAACTTGATTTTAGAACACATCGGGTCATGTGTCACAAACTCTAGATTAGGAAATATTAGAACAATCCTCTACCTTAGACTCATTATTGGTGTACTAATGAGAACTCTCCTTATTCAAGCTCTAGATGAAGTAGGAGAAACAATTCAAGAGGAACAATTGGTTTCTTCATCTAAACCTTTGTTCAATATTTCTAATGTCATCAAGATAAGGTTGATCTTTCCTAATATATGCATTCGACCCAATGGTGATGCTACAAGGATATATGGTAAACTAATGGCTCTCAAGACTTTCCTTTTGTGGTTGAAGACTCATATGCTACTACATTGGAGGAAGATAATAAAGTAGTAGTTGTGGAATACTTTAGGATGTTCCAGTCTAACCAAGAAATGACTTTATTCTGCCTTCATCTACCTAAAGCAACTTAAGTTTTTGAGAAGAAAAGGAAAAGAACTATCAAGACATTTAGTATAGAAAAGGATGAGGAAAAAGAAACATGTACAAATGTGGAAGAAGCTACCCTCACTTTGAGGAAGAAATAAAAGGTAACACCAAACCCTAAGTAAGCTACTTCTTCTACTACTTTTGGTAATACAAGTAGTGATGAACAACCAAAACCTCTAATACTCTCTACCCAACATACAAACTTAAATGTCCCTTCCTCTGAATTTACACTCGATACCCTTGCATACTCTGACACCTTGGGTGAACATTTTGCACCCCTCAGATATAAAACACATCATCTCCCTCTTAATACCAACACTCCAAACCAAAACCTACCAACTCTACCACTCCATAAACACCTACCAACTCTACAATTACACAAACACCCACCCTATCCACCCCTACATAACTCACCAAGGCTTGTGAATCCCTTTCACGAATCAACTTTTTAAGTCGTCATTAACTTAGTCTTTGATACATCTTTAATAGAATCTTATAAATAAACCTTAATGATTTTGCAAACCAGTGGAACAAGTTCCTCTCATTTGTCACTAACTAAATAAGGGACAACATGAATCATGGAATGTAGTTAACTTCCTAGAATTATACGGCTTTCATAAAAACAATTGATATCCTCTATCTATAGATCTTGTAGCTTGAGAAAGCCTACAATAATCGGTCTAGAAAGCTACTAACAACCACGGCATGAGGTTTGTCAAGGAAAGACTCATCTCCTTCTAAGGGTGTTCATATGGAACCCCTATTGTTGCTCCCTCAGCACCATTGCAGTTTCCTATGGCTATTGCACAAATTGAGATACCTTGCTTGGATGTTCTTATTGTTGCTGCTTTAGGTTATGTAGAATTTGCCTCAGGAAGTAAATTTGTCATACCCTGTGTCCCTATGTTTGATCCTTCCTAGTTTTTTAAAAAGGAAGACTTTGATTGGCTACAAGCGAAGACTAAGGCGTTCACGGAATAGACAGCTAAGCTTCAGGAGAACATTCAAACTACCTTTAGTTTAATCTTAGCTAGGTTGATCAACCCAAATTTGTAGTTCCTTGCATTTTTTGTTTGTCTTTGTGTATTTCTTTTCATTTGTTGTACTTTTTGCTTTTCTGCTTATTGGTTACTCTACTCTTTTTGTCTGATGACAAAATGGAGAGAATATACTGAAAAAGTTTAATGAAAATCTCAAGTTCTTTTTTTAAAATTTCAAGTTCTTTTCTAATTTCAATTACTAACTCTTATCAACTATATTGTCATAATATCTCTCATCATTCTTACATTTAAACATTCATATATTAAGGGGGGAGACTTGCTGTGATATTCTATGTTGTTCTTTTTACTCCTTTAAAATTAAAAATTATTCACAAAAATAGATGTTTGTCGTCATAAAAAAGGAGGAGATTGTTCGAACCAAGTTGGCTTGAAGAACTATAACCCTTACTTGTTTTGATGATGACAAAACTATTTTGTGGGAATAAAATTAAAGCACTAATGTTCTCTATAAGTGTGTAGTTCCCAAATCAGATAATTATGAAAAAACCTAACGTTACATCCCCTAATGATTGAACCTAGTTAAAGGAACACCAAGACTCCAGTCTAATTTTTGTATTCTAAGTTTGGTGAACGCTATTTGAAACTTGCCTTTGGTGACCCTATCTAATACAAGCAATGCTCTGATTGGTTTGCCGCTGATATATACAACCAACAACTATTTAATTCTACATCTGAATTTCTGCCTCTGATAATCTTGTCTAGCATTTGATCATTTGCCTTAGTTGAAAAGTCAATGTTATGATAAAAAGTAAACACTCAAGATAGTCAATGCTCTTATGGAAGTAATCGCTTTGAAATGACAAGCTTTGAAAATGTCAATGGTCCAAAAATTCACCGCTCTAAATAGTCAATGCTCTGAAGAAGACAAATAATGTATCATTTGCTTTACACCAAAAATATGTTATTTGTTTGAATGACTATGTGACATACTGAGATCATAATACCCTCTACTTTTTCTATTTCCATATCAAGATACACATAATCAATTACAAGGACTACTTCAGGACAAGCTTTAATGGTGAATCAATTTGTGAAAGCTTTGATACAAAAGATCATCATTCGTGTTGATTTCTTATAATTAGTACAACAACTAGAAACCCTAATGCTCTCTATAAAATGACATGAAACATTGATTGAAACAATAACAACAATAGAACAATGTACCATAATAAGCAGAAAACAGTCTGTCTTGCCCTTTTGTTTCTCTAGGTTTTGAGAAACAGTTTTTTGAGAATACAACTTATTTTTGTAACCTAGCCTAGTAGTGGTAGCATTCCTCAATAGCTTGATTGTAAATAGCTAGAAGGTTGAGAAGACTTGAACACAGTCAGTTTGACTAGCAAGTGTTTATTAGAAGTGTGATTCAGTTGCTGAACTAGTTGATAAGGACCTTAAAGACATGAAGATGATCCACATTTAATAAATTAGGATGAAATTTATTTATTTTAATTTGATTTGTAATAATTCTTAGCTTGTGTTGATTTGGAATTGTACTTGTTTTATTATAGATTTAGTTTATGTTATGCGTAAGTGAAGATAATTTACTTCCTTACACTAGTTTTATATTAGAAAAAAAAATAAGATTTAAGCCCAATATGGGTCTAGAGAATGGTTTCACTTGTGATCCATTTAGGTTTAGAGATATACTTACTATAAATATGCATGTGTAACCACATTGAGGGAAATTTTGAAGATTATTTTTGAGAGGCTTTGCTCTCTAGAGTTCTTGAAAGAATTCACTTTGAACGTATCAAGGTTATTAACTCTTGGGGCTTTCTTTTCGTATTATCAATCCCTAGATTGTGGTGCCATTTTGTTCTTGGTCCATTTGCTGAATAATAATTTTGTGTTTCCTTTACATCAAACACGCAAAGTTCTATCAATTTTTGTGTTCAGTAACCTGCGATCATATCTCAATTTCTACAACTTATTTTTGGTGATTTAACAGCCTAACTTGAGTTTCAGAACGTCATATTTCACCTCGATTTGGAATCGTCTAATTCTGAGTTTTGTAGTTTCGGTTATTGCGCTCTCTAGTAAAACATTATTTTGGCTTCAATCTGTAAGTTTCCAACCTAGAACAATCCTTAAAGTGATTCATGATAAACATAGTCATATTATTTGGTACCAGAGCTTTTCTTTAGGTTTGGAATTGAGTAAAATTATGTTTATGCATTTTTTGGTGAAACATAAATTGCTAGTTGTGTTGCTTTTTCTTTAATTGTGTCATTAGTTACTTTAGTCGTGTGTTTCTAGTACTTGAAAAAAAAACATAATAAAAAAAAAGTGTCGTTAAAAATATTGCACACTACCGGTTTGACAAAATTCCTAAAAGTATTTTTCAATCACATTACTGTTGTTTTGTGTTACGTTACTTTATTCTAACCAATGTTGGCTCCAATCTACTCTTGTTGATTCAACTAAGAACTTAAAGAGAGCAATTGAATGCAAAAAAAATATGAGAGATTACATTATAGAAAAAGGCTAAATTGAGTGAAACACGAGTGACAAATTCAAGATTGTAAACACATGAGCTGTGTGATGAGGTCTTTTTTTTCACTTTTGTTTGTTTGTGATTTAAAATATGGCAGGAATATATGCTGATAAGGATCAACAAAAAAAATAAAAATATATCATATCATCAATATATTTGAGATTTTATATTGGATTTGGAGTATGTAAAATATATGTACGAAATGGATATGCAAAATAGAAAATAAAAGTAGAGAAACTAGCCTTGAGAGAGAAAAAGAAAATCAAAGAAAGGAAATAAGAAGAGGAGAAAAATTTGAGAGACAAAGGGCAAGAAATTGACTCCAACTATTTGTCAAACTTTGACAATTCTCTATTGCAAGTGCTTGCAAAGTGTCTCTAAAGAAGGAATGTCATCGATATATTAACATTGAAATTAATGAGATAGATGATGGTAAAATTGAAAGTCTCTTTAAACAAGAGAGTGAGGCGAACGTAGCAATGTTAGTGTTTGAATGTGATTATTCAAAGGATCCTCAAAAGGATGGTTGCAAGGAAAATATCGGGTTACCATTTTTTTTGTGATAAAGAGAATGTCCATGAGACTCAACTTGTTTTGAAACCATTGCAAATACAGACTAAAATATTGTTTGCCACAAATTTCAATCCAAAGAAAGTATATTTGGTCATGAATATCAACTTCCAAAGGTATAACTTTAGCTCCGCTTGTAGAATTACTTACCTTTACCATAAATTTGATAGGATGTTAAAAATTCAAGATGGAAATTTGTTTCACCGACTTATCATATTTGGTAACTTTTTGAAATTTCCATTTGACCCCGGTGGATATGATGACCTTGTGGTTTGCTTGGATTATATATTCATGTACAATATAATGGACCTTAAATTCGTGGTCGAATTTCTTCAAGAAGGAGAAAATGATAAGGACCTTAAGAACATGAAGATAATCCATATTTGATAAATTAGGATGAACTTTATTTATTTTAATTTGGTTTGTAATAATTCTTAGTTTGCTTTGATTTGGAATTGTAATAGTTTTATTATAGATTTAGTTTATGTTATGTGTAAGTGAAGATACTTTACTTCCTTACATTAAGTTCATTTTAGAAAAAAATAAGATGTAAGATCAATATGGACCAAAATAATGGTGTCACTTATGACCCATTTAGGTTTAGAGACTTACTATATTTAAGCATTTGTAACCTTATTGAAGGTGATTTTGAAGATTATTTTTGTGAGGTTTTGCTCTCTTGAGTTCTTGATAGAATTCACTTTGAACTTATCAAGGTTTTTAATTCTTGTAGCGTTCTTTTTGGCCTATCAATCCCTAGATTGTAGCGCCATTATGTTCTTGGTTCATTTGCTGAAAAATAATTTTGAGTTTCCTTTACATCAAACCCTAATACGCAAAATTCTACCAATTTTCTAGTTCAGTAACCTGCGATCATATCTCGAGTTCTAGATACTTGTTTCCAGTTATTCAACAACCAAACTTGTATTTCGGAACGTCATCTTTCACCTTGGTTTGGAATCGGTTTATTCTGAGTTTCGTAGCTTCGGTTATCTTATTATTAAGAAAAATGTGATTTCTGCTCCAATCTGTAAGCTTCCAACCTAGAATGATTCATAAAGTGATTCATGACAAGCAAGATCATATCATTAGTGGATTAAAGCCTTTAGGTTGAAGGGACTAGACGTCGCTATCGTGTTGGGGTGAACTAAGTAAATTGTTTGTGTTGTTTTGTGTATCTATTTATCTATTTTGTTTTCATAACTTTGTTTTAATCTTTATAAAAAAGTTTTTAATTAAAAACACAATTCAAACCTTTATTTTTTGTGTTTCTTGTTCTACAATATTGACAGTTTTCGGTGCCGTCAAGGATATGAGCGATATATGAAATCGATGGAATTGGAGATTTTTTTATGAGAACAAATAGTACATAGTATATGTTGTTGGATCGTAGAAGACGAAGAACTGAAGAAGATGAAAAGCTTTTTTTTATATATAATATGAAAAACTGGACAATTTAACGAGAACAAGTAAGCAAGCAGAGGCACAAGACTTTTTTAAAAGTAGCTTTAAATCTTAACATTTGATTTTGATATAAAAGTGAATAATCATTGTTCTTATTTTCACATAAAAAAAAAATCCTTAATAGATATGTCTCCATGTAAGGGACACATCTCAAAAAATAATAGATTAAAACAGGATAAAATAATAATTACCATATAACAAAAATAAGGTGTAAATGTTGGAACGAAGTTGGTCCAAAAATAATAACTTAAAATGTATTTTGATGATAACAATGCAAAAGGTAATAATTTATTGTCTGATTTTTGCTAAGTGTGTAAATGATAATATTCAAAGACCCTTGTAACATCATCTAATCATATAGTCTAATAAAATAAGATTGACATAAATTATGTTTGGTGTTATACAAACGCATTTTCTAATTATATGAAAAACATGAAAAATATTAATCAAAGTACATGGAAATCGTTGCCTTTTGCTTTGTTGTCATCAAAACAAATTATGGTTTATTATTTCTAGACCAACATAGTTCCAACAATCTTCTTTATATGGTGTAAATATGGGATTTTGTTCGTTTCTTCTCTTAAAATATGAACCAAATATACTTATTAAAATGATTAATAGTTTTTTTGGTCTTTGTAATATGAGATAAATATGGTTTTAGTCCCTATAATTTTTTGTGTAAGCACTAAAATTTAATTTTTGTACTTTTGAATTTAGAACTTGTATCATTTTATTTATTTATAATATGAGGCATTTAAATTATTTTGTTTATCTAATATAATAAAGCCCTTGAGCGAAATTCATTTAGTTACGATATCAAGTAGATGACTCGATTGTGAGATGTCATAGAACTTCACTTTCAAACAACACGTGGTTAAGTATTATTATAGAGGGCAATAATAATAATACAATCGAGACTATTATATGTGTTGATTGATAACCCTATCTAACATATTATGGGGATGAGATATCAAATCACAACATAGGTATACATTAAGTTGAATGTATATTGGATTGATATGCCATGAGAATACTACATAATGTATTATGTAAGTGTCATCAATTATTCTCATAGTTATAATGGTGTATGTCACCATTAGACTTGAAACCACTATGATCTATAGATATAGAGTTGGTTGTTTATTATCGTCTAACGTTGTATATAATAAGACAATTATAGAGTTGATTAACTAAATATTAAATGAGTCATGATGAGGGACATGAATGACCTAGGTGAGATTTTACTCTGTCATATAACAGGAGTAATATCTATCAACCTCTTGATAGAGTATGATTATTAAACGCATTGTCATGTTGAGATAAGTCAATATGATGCATTGACTATTGTAAAGTATACTATAATCCAACAACTTCAAACTAATAATCTCTACCTAGAACTTCAAACATAAGATAATTCAATAAATATTGAATTTTTGGGAAAAGAATAAAAGCTTCTCAAACTTTGAGAAACGATATGAAAAAAAAAACTCATAAAAATTGTTCAAGAAAGCAAAAGAACTTGGACAAGTCATTCAACAAATTTGTAAAACAACAACAAAAACAAATCCTCGCTTAACTTATTGGAATCACACCATAATAACCACATAAAACAACAGGAAAATCAAACTTTTGGAGGTGTAGTAAAAACAAAGCAATCAAAAAGAGAGAAAGATGAAGAGAGACAATGGAAGGCTATGTTTCTCAACGTCGAGATCGAGATGGAGAATCAATTTTGCGATCTAGAGAAGCAACTGAACAGGAGGTCCAAATTGGTAGTGTAAGTAGTAAACTTAGAATCATCTTGAGAAGGTTTGAGTATGAGATTAAGGTTTTGAAAACTGAGACAATAAAAGGATTTGCATGAGTAATGGTCCAAAATGACAGAGGAAAGAAGGAATTTTGTTGAATGAAATAATTCATTTTGTTAGTTAAGAAGTTACTTAAAACAAGTTAGTTAGAAAGACAATTAGGTAGAATTTGTTGACAGCTTTGTAAGCCCAATGTAAGACTATGAAATCATAAGCTTATGAGCCTATTTGTTGATGTATATAAGCCTTAGAAATGGTACTCGTTATAATATTCCAATAATATACATAATTTTCTATCATTCAAATCCAGTTTGTGATTGAGTTACTATTAGTGGAAAAGTTTTTTTTAGATACAATTCTTTAGTTGATGTTTTGATGACAGCAAAAATAAACAAATAAAGAACAATTATCCCCTAACTATATATGTTAAGTGTGCATATTAAAGGCAAAACTCATAAACTACCCATTTTAAGGTAGCTTATAGTACAATTATATTAGAGATCTAATAATGGAGCAAGTTATAATATAGCAAAAGAAATACTGCAAAAACAAGCGCAACAAAGCATGCGTGTCAATATGAGTTATATCCTCTTATGACTAGAGGAAGGAAAAAGAAACCAAGACTTCACTTCAACTCTACAACCTAAGTCTGGTGGCAAGCGACGTTGTACCTCGGTTGCCTCTAGAAACGCAAGCAAAAGCTTGATTCTATTACCTCTAATAGACTCAACAATAATTTGCCTCTGACAAGCAATAATTAGCGTATGACAAGCAATAATCTACGACTGCCTTTGGCAAGCATGGCAACCAATAATTTCCTCTGCCTCTAACAATAAAAAACATGCCCCTTCCTCTCACAAGCATGAATAACAATAATATACCTCTGATAAACATGACAAGCACGTAAATGTCTCTGCTTCTGATAATCACATCAAGCATATGATTGTCTGAATCTAAAATATTATGTATCCTCTAAAAAAGTCAATAATCTGAAGAGAAAAAAATTCAGCGTTTTGAGAAAGTCAATGCTCGAAAGAATTCAAAGCTCTGATAAAAGTCAACGCTCCAAAGAAAATAAAGTAATTGCACATCCTTTGGTGAAAATTTTGAATCAATTATGTGTCTGAAAGTCTTTAATGTTTGATTTGATCATAATATCTTCTAATTCTCTGTCCACAATACCAAGATACGCATAATCTTCCATGGAGATATATATAGACACCTATTATGATTTGCCTTAAATGATGATAAAGGATCTCCAACAGTAATATTTTTAGCATACACTTCTTCTTTGTATTGAAACGAACTCACTCAGTCCTTATGAGTGAGCGTGAGAGAGTGTGTGCGAAAGAAAATGAAAAAGGCTATGTGTTAAGAAGAAAATCTTAAAAAGCCAAGAACACATCAAACTAAAATAATGAGTGAATTATCCGTTCATAGAGAGTTATTAGAGTTGATGGAAATAAGTCAAAGTGTTATTACACAATTATACTGATATAGGATTTAATCTGTAACATCCTCTCAATGAGAGTTAGAATTCTAAAAGCAAACTTTGTGTCAAATCAAACACAAACTAGGACTGATGTAGATCAGCTTGATAGCGACAACAACTTTTTTATCCTCAAGTGGTACCTGGAAAGGTACAATGACCCTCATGAACCTCAATGGTAGGATGCTAGAATATTGAAGAAGGTTTTAGGGGTGATAGTCTAGAGAGGCTAGAGAAAAGTACTCAAAGCCTAAAATGGAAGAGAAAAGAATACTTGTACGTATTTATGAAAATAATGGATTAAGTCTTCGATTGTACTTAGGCAAAATCTCTCCAAAAGGGGAGGACTAGATGTAGCAACAATTTGTTTTGAACTAGTATAAAATTTGTGTGTCTATTTTATCCTATTCTAGTTGTCACATCTTAGTTCTTAATGGTTCAACCTTTCTCTATATCAACCTTTTTTAAAAGTAAGTTGAATGTTTTCATAAAGAATAGTTTTTGTAAGAAAATGGAAGTATATTTGAGAAACAACAAATACAATTCAAACACCTCATTTCTTGTGTTTTTCAACAACTTCAATTGGTGTCAGAGCTCGATCTCTTGATTGAGCATTTTACCATGTAAGAGCAAAGATCCCTATATGACGGAACTACTAGGAAAATGATCTGAAATAGTGTATGTTCTTTTATTCATTCTTAAATAGAAGAATGGTCAAAATCTCTGTGTTCGGGCAAGTGAGTACTCAAATAGAAGAATGGTCATGAATAAGGATTTTCATTGTGTCCTTTGAAATAGAGTAATCATCTCGAAGAAGTCATATCTATATGAAAGATACTTTCTCAAATGAAATCATCTAAAGAAAATATATCCTAGTGTGATCAGCCATCCTTTGGACAATAGATTAGTATACTCCTTGTGTTTCTTTCGTAAGATATGTCTTTATATACTATGAAAAATTCATTCCTTCCATTTTGTCTTATGGTTGTTTTTTTAACTCTTCACTGACAAATTTTTACAAAACTTGCATGCTTATGTAAGGCATAATAAGTTACTTAGTGAGAAGAGTCTATTTGCTAACACGGATATTCATCCTCTAATAGGAAGAAGTATTAGTCGATACAACATAATTGTTAGTGCAAAATAATGGAAATGTTGTTGGAACCGAATTCATTTTATACTTAGAGTTTTTATGATAACAAAAGTATTTTATAAGAATAATATATTTGAATTCAAAGAGTATGAAAGAAGATATGGTCAAGATTTGTAAAAGATTTGATCAAGATTTATCTACAACAAAATATGAACATAATCAATCTGAAGAATTTACAAACGCCATATGAACAAATTACGAACAAAATCAATCTGAAGAATTTAGAATCAGAATCTAAACAAAAAAGGAACAAAATCAAATTGAAGAATTTACAAACGCAATCTGAACAAAATACAATCCATAATTAAACATGGACTACATTAAAGCCCAAATTTTAACTATAAATAGATACTCAAGGCTGAAGAAGAAAATCATCGAAAAACAGAAAAGAGTAGAAGAAATCAAACTTAAAATTCCAAATTCATATTAGGGTTCAAAGAGAGAAACACTTGTTCAGGTTAGAAATATTCTTTGAGTGTTCTTTTATTAGAGTGTGAGAGTTATTATTATTACAGCTTTATTAAAAGCAACTACTCAAGTTCCAATCTTTTGTATCAAACCTGATAGTGGTTTAATTATTTCTTCAATTTGGGTTGTTAGGTTGTTAGAAGAAGACTTGGCTGGTAGGGTCAAAGTGGTTAGTTCCTCAAAAGTCTGAGGTTGTTAGGTTGTTTGTGAAGAGTGGATTGGAGGGTCAGGTGCTTTGTAATTCAAGATATTTGAATTAGTGGATTAAAGCCTTATGAATGAGGGGATTGGATATAGCCAAGTAAGTGGAACCAAGATAAATATATGTGTCAGATTATTTATGCTTGCATTGTTTGCTATCTCTGAATCTGATTTGCTTCTTATCCAAGTAATTCATAAAAACCAACTAGTCGTCATCAAATTAACAAAAAGTTATCAACTTTGTCAAACACAATTCAACCATCCTTCTCGTGTTTGCACCTTCAATTGGCATCAGAGTTCGGTCTCAAGGTTGAATACTTTACAATGTTTGAGAAAAGATCCAAGGGTTCAACATGTATGGATTCAGTGAATCAGCAAATGAAGAAATTGAGGTATTTTATGAATTTACTCAATCTAATTTAATTACTGCTATAAATGATATTTTAAATAAGAATCACAAATTAACATTAAAACTGAAAACACATAGGAAAGAAAATACAAATCTAACTGAAAAAGTTAACATTTTAAAGAATCAAAGTACTGAATTTAAAACATAAAATGCAACTCTTAAAATGGATATTGTTGAACTTAAAACAGAAAATGCGACTTTGAAAATTGATATTACTGAGCTTAAGACATATAATGCAACTTATGAAAACTGATATTACTGAACTTAAAATCGAAAATGCAAATTTAAAAACTGATATTGCTGAACTTAAGACTGAAAATCTAACCCTGAAAAGTAATTATAGTTCCACATCAGTTGAAAATACCACATGTAAATCTAATATGCATGAAGAAGTATTTCAAGATTTTCTTGACAATGATATGGAAAGAAGCAAGTGTGCATCTATGATTTATGGCGTTAGTAGGAATGGTAAAAGAGGAATAAGATTTCAAGAAAAAATAATTGAACCTAAGTTTGTTCCCTTTGATGATTTATGTACTATTTGCTATAAGAAAGGTCACACTAAAATATATTGTCTTATGCTAACCACATGGAAAGATAAGAAACCTTTAACAACTAAAAAACCAGGACCCAACCAATTTTGGGTACCAAAGGATAAAATTGTTAATGTTGCAGATGTTCTAAGCAACCAAATTGAAACGCTGGTCTTGGTGTCTGGTCAATGGATGGTTGCAATATATGAAAGGAAAAAAGGTTTATGTTCCAAGACCTAACAAATAGAAGCCAACTAACTCTGGTGGAAGAAGGACTGCTGATAGCTTTTCAGCAAGTGTATTGAATTGTTGCAAGTAATAATTTAAACGGTAGTACCAAGTGTCGAACTTAAAGATTGCGTTTTACTATCCAATTATATTTAATTACTGATATTGAACAAAAGGTTCCCAAATTGATTGAAATAATATTTGAAACTAACAACAATAATAAAATTGATCTTTTATAATTAGAAAAATGTCAGGGATGAGTTTCACTTCGAATCCAACCTTGGTGCCTAATTTGATCCTAGTTACTGAATTCCTTTATTGAATTATTACCGAATTCTATTTATTATTCTTGCCCTAATGTCTTAGTGACAGAACCTTTAATTCCAAAGTAACCCCTAATTCCTTAGTAGATTTAAGATTAGAATTAAGCATTACTGTATAGGAATTCTCTTGTTAAACTATTGCCTTTGTAACTAATTTAATTGGTTTCATGACCTGTATCTATCCCTATACTACAAATTCATGAATTTTTCATCTCAAGCATTCGTAAAGTCCACTTCCGTTTCAAAATACAAATTGTAGAACATTTTAATGTTAATCAAGCAATAAAAAGCATTAAGCACACTGATGAGAAAAATAATTCAATAAACTCATTCATATAACTAGAAATCAAATCATAAAAATAAGGGTTTCATTTGGTTACACTCATCCCTAACAAATAGGATTTAGTTACTCATGACAGAGATACAAAAGATAGGGATTAAAGAAGAATTACAAGAATGATTCATGGATGATTCTTGATAAAACTGCTTCAATGGTGTTAGAAACGGTCGTATTTGAGTTTCTATACTAGGGTACAAGTCTCCCAACTTCCCAATAGTCAAAAAGATCCCTAAAAAGTGAAAAATTGCGTTTTCAATGAATGTTGTCGCGTCCATGCGCTCCAGGCGCAGAAAACGCGCTTCAGGCGTAGAAAACGCGCTTCAGGCGTGCACTGGCAGTGCTGAAAGGCAAGAAAAGCGTCTTAGGCGCGGCTGTTGCGCTTCAGACGCACAACATCTGATGTCTGACGTATACTGCATTTTTCTCTTCTTTCCAGTCTGAATTTGGTTTTGGTGTCTGCACAAAAGTTGTAGCTATGGATCTTAGCTTTCATTTGAACTTGGTTTGACGCTAATTGGACATCTACAACTCCAGATATGGCTGCAATACTCCACATAGGTCATGTTGATTTCTCACCAAATTTCAGCACTGAACTAAAACAAAGTAACAACGCAAAACTCCGAAAAATCTCTACTTAATCAACGAAATAAGAACATAAACATTTCATTAAATCAAAGAAATAAAATTAACAAAATATATCAAATAAATCCATAAATTAACTAATAAATAAAAGATAAATAAGACTAAAAACAACAAAAAAATATGCATATGATGAAGAGTCATCAACTGCTCAGCAAAATACCTATCAGAACTAGAACCGGATGATGAACTAGAAATATCAAAAAATCTGGAGTATCAACAAAATCAAAACTGGCAGAGAAATCACACATATCAACAAAAATCAAAACTGACAGAGAAGTCATAGATATCAACATAACTGGAACTACCAAAAGAATCAGAATTACCATAAGTTCAAAATTACTAGAGGAACCCGATACATCAGTAGAAACAAAAGTGTCAAATGAACAATCAAAATTAGGAGACTTCTTTTAATACTCCAATCAAATTCATCAAGACTACAAACCTGAATGGGAATTCAAATCCCTTTATCTAGACTCTCTAATTAGAGAATATGCAAATTCAAAATATGAAAACCAGAAATGAAGAACTAAGAGGGTTTTCAAATCCTTGTGTTCCTTCTCTCTCTTTATACTCTAATATAAGTTCTTTATGATTCAACTTTATCTTTGCTAAACCTATTTTTAATAGCAAATCGAATGATTTGATAAAGAACATATAGTTTTGCTTAAACAATCAAAGTATTTTTCAGAAATGTCAAAACACAATTCAAACCCCTGCTTTCTTGTGTCTTCCAACACCTTCAGGGAGTAGGCTAACCAAATTTGGACAGCTTCCTACAAGGCTAAATGGTTATGAGCTTATACTAGACTCATCAGTGAATGAAGATGGGTATTTGGTGCATCTTGCATTATTTTCAAAAGTTGAACTTGTAAGTATTAAGGAAGCAATGTAGAAGTGTTGAAACAAACTCTCAAATTAAAGTTTAGATGAAAATAAACAAAGATTAATTAAGAATGTTAATTATGATTCAAAATGTAATGTTAATTTAACCCGTACTTTTTGAGTGTGTTAATTCATAGATAGGAATCAAGCAAAACGAATAAAACAGTTAAAAAATGAACAGACAAAGAAATAAGAACACTCAGAACAAAATGGAGAATGATCTCTAGATTCAAGACTGACTGTCACAATCAATCAATCTCCACTATTTTAACAAAGCTTTTGCCTCTGAATTTTATACTAAGGATATCAGTACATGGCAAAAAACAAATAGGTCACATCTTAGTCAAAGAAAGCTTTCGAATCATTGAGATAAAAGGTCCCAAATTGAGCTGGTTGAAATAGTTTGGAACACTATCATCCAAACTGTCAAGAAAGCACAATCAACCTTGATCTATACAAAAGACATCAGGAAGACATCCAGATCAATTAAACTGAATCCTCAGATTGATCATCAATCTCCACAAAGTTCAAAACTTCCAATACCAGATTGATAATCAATCTCCGTTTCTGCAGAATTCCAGTTTTGATATCCTCTCTTCTGCATAGGTTTACAATCATTCTTCAAACTATTTTGGACAGATTCAAGGCCCTATATCGAAGCTGTAACATCAATAGTTGAGTGACAAGATTCAGAGATCTTTAACTTAAGGATAAACTGTTTTATAAAAGCTGTAACAGCACAAGTCAAAACCGATTTAAAATATTCAAAGGATTGATTATTTTTAATCGTATTTAATGGTTTTGGTCAAAAAGGACAAAGTACTATCAACAGCTCTTTTGACCCTCATTAAATGCTCAAATCTCCTATAAAAGCAAGGGTAGCATCTTGGAAAATGCAGAACTTCAAGTGCTATCAAACTCTCATAAATCATTCAAATTCACATACTTGAAATTCTCATTTTCAAAAAACAGGAATCAGTTCAGATCAATTATATCTCACTGTGATATTGCTACTGATTTCTTTAAGAATCGAATCTCAAACAAGAGTTGAGAAATCTCAAATTCTATTTACACAATCTTATCATTATTGTAAAAACTCAAGCTATAAGAGTTTAAGTATAGTTTGAGTATATTGTAGCAAATCCTATCAAGATTGATAGGTTATTAATTTACTTTCTAGGTGGAAAGAAATGGAGCTTGTAACAGATCAAGGTTGATCTAAGCTAGGTGATGTAAAACCAAGAATGTTCTTTGTTTTGAACACTTAGTGGAAAATCTCACAAGTTGTGAGGACTGGACGTAGCCCTAGTTGGGTGAACCAGGATATATCGGCGTGTGGTATTCTTTCTCTTATCCTTTTATTTATCAACCTTAATCAATTAACTAAGATAAAACATAAACTGAATTTCTATTTTAAAGCTAACCAAGAACGTTCTCCGTTTTCTAGTAAAAACCAAGAACGTTCTCGATTTTCTGTTTCTCTAACCAAAATCATTCTTGAGTTATATTCTTAAGTTTTAACAGGAATTTTTAAAAGGTGCATTTACAATTCAAACCCCCTTCCTTGTAAATCGACATTGTAACTTCAATTGGCATCAGAGCTCGGTCTCTAGAAAGTTAAAAAACACCTAACATGTGCTAGAGAAAATATCTAAAAGAAAAGATGTCAAAAGCTAAATACATTGTTGAATGAAGATCTTCAAACAGACCACCATTCTTTGATGGATCTGATTACTATTTCTGGAAGAATAAGATGCAGCTGTTTCTGAAATCTCAAGACACAAGGATGTGGCGCATCATTACAGATGGAGATTTCACACCAAGAGTTGATCAAGATGACTCAACCTCTACTTGAAAGAAAGAAGCAGACTGGACAACTGATGATAAAACTAAGGTACTCCTAAACTCTAAAGCTCGGTTATTCCTATCATGTGCTTTAAGCAAAGAAGAAAGTGAAAGAGTAGATGAATGCACAACTGCAAAGGAAGTATGAGATACACTACAGACTCACCATGAAGGAACAAGTCATGTCAAAGAAACAAGAATAGACATTGACATAAGGAAATTTGAACTATTCGAAATGCAAGAAGGAGAAACTATTGATGAAATGTAGTCAAGGTTCACAACAATAGTAAATGAAATGAGTTCTCTTGGCTAAGCTTACACAGTTCAAGAAAGAGTAAGAAAAATCATGAGGTGTCTTCCAATCATATGGAGACCAATGGTAACAGCTATAAGCCAAACCAAGAATCTTGAATCACTTCCCTTGGAAGAATTAATTGGAACTGTAAGAGCACATGAAGTATTGCTACAAGAAGACAAACCAATCAAGAAGGGAAAGGCAATAGCACTAAAAGCATCTCAAGAAAAAATCACAGAGGAAGAACCACAAGAAAATGAACAAGAAGATGTTGATGAAATTGCTCTTCTCACTAGAAGAATACAGAGAATGATGAGAAGAAGAGATCAAATCGAAAAGGGATTTCAAAAAAAAAAAAAATATCCCAGAACAAAAGTAGACAAAAGCCAAGTCACGTGTTTTGGATGTAACTAATTAGGACATTACAAAGCAGAGTGTCCCTTAAACAAGAATCCACCAAAACGATTTCCTTTCAAAAAGAAATCAATGATGGCAACATGGGATGATTCAGAAGAATCAGAAACTGAAGAAGATGAGGAAGCTAACATATGCTTAATGGCAAAAACAGAGAAAGATAAGATAATAAATTATGAACCATGTTATTTATGTGAACAAATGGGAATTGAATTTGATAACATGTTGAATGATTCAAATCTCCTTATTCAAAAATGTAGTTTCTTGAAAGAACAATTTCATAAAGAAAAAGAAGAAAGTCAAGTTAGGAATAATGTGCTCAAAAACATCATTCAAGAATTAAAAGAAACACAGAAACAAAATATTGAAAAACAAGAAGGCCAAGAACGTTATGCGCTGAAAACGGAGAACAGTCGCCTTCAAAATGAAAATGAACTTCTTAAAACTGATCTGTTAAATTTCATTAAAGCTACTGAAATGTTTCAGAAAATTATGGGATCTCAAATAGGAATCTTTGATAAAGCTGGTCTTAGGTTTAATCAAAATCAAAAAACAAAGTTGTATGAAAATATCTTTGTACTAGAAAGAAAAGAAGAAAGATGCAAAACTAGATGCTCATATTGTAAAAAACTTGGACATCTGGAATTTGCTTGCTATTTTAGAAAAAGAGATGAAAAGGTTAAAAACAAAGGGTTGATTAAAAAAGGAGATCGTTCTGCCAAGCCAATATTAGAAAAACAGCAAAACGGAGAACATTCTCCAGGCTATCTTCAAAACGGAGAAAGTTCCAAAACGAAAGTTAAACCTTCTCCAGAAAAACTAGTAAAAGGAGAACAATCTGGAAGTGTTTCAAAAACAAATTTAAAATCCTTTGAAACACAGATTATCAAATCAATTCCAAAATCAACAATCAAATGTTCAAATTGTTTCAAAAACAATCATGGAAAAATAATGTGTTATTTTAAGAAGAAATAAAATCTTAAAACTAACTCTCAAGGACCCAAAACAAAGTGGGTACCTAAGGCTGAACTAACATCGTATGCAGGTTGGATCTCCAAATATAAAGAGAAAGCCTTGGTTCTTGGACAGTGGTTGTTCAAGACACATGACAAGAGATAAAGACTGCTTTATAACATTCACCAAGAAAGATGGAGGATCGGTTACTTTTGGAAATAACCACCAAGCTCAGATTAAAGGTAAAAGAACCATTGGTAAGACAAACTCTGCTCAAATAATTGATGTTCAGTATGTTGAAGGTTTAAAACACAATTTGTTAAGCATAAGTCAACTGTGTGATAATGGATGTGAAGTTATTTCCAAACCAAAATTTTTGAAATCAGAAAAACTGAAACTGGAGAAACTTTATTTTCTGGAAATCGAAAGAAAAACTTATATGTTTTGTATCTTGAAGAACTACCTGACGAATCTTGTTTTATATCAATCAATAAAGATAAATGGATATGGCATAAAAGAGCTGGGCATATTAGTATGAAAACAATCTCAAAAATTTCAAAATTAGATCTTGTTAGAGGATTACCCAAACTGAATTTTGAAAAAGATAAAATATGTGAAGCATGTGCAAAAGTAAAACAAGTCAAGAGCAACTTTCATTCAAAAAGCTTTGTATCCACAAATAGAACTCTTGGACTACTTCACAAAGATCTCTTTGGGCCAGTTAAAACAACAAGTCTAGGAGGAATAAAATATGGTTTTGTTATTGTTAATGATTTTTCAAGATTTATTTGGGTGCTATTTTGCAAGACGGTGCATTTGACACATTTAAAATATTTTGCAAGAAGGTACAAAATGAGAAAGAATCCAATATCATTTCTGTAAGAAGTGATCATGGAGGAGAATTCATAAATACGCCGTTTAAAAACTTCTTTGATGAACTTGGCATTTCTCATAATCTTTAATGTGCAAGAACTCCACAACAAAATGGAGTTGTTGAACAAAAAAATAGAACATTACAAGAAATGGCAAGAACCATCTTGGAAGAATCCAATGTTGAAAGGCATTTTTGGGCTGAAGCCATAAACACATCTTACTATATTATGAACCGAGTATCCATCAGAAAGATCATCAACAAAACACCTTATGAAATCTGGAAAAATAGAAAACCAAATATTTCTTACTTTCATATTTTTTGTTGTTATTGCTATATTTTAAATAACAAAGATATCATTGGAAAATTTGATGCAAAATCTGATAAAGCAATTTTTCTTGGGTACTCAACTGATTCTAAAGGATATAGAGTATTTAATCTAAGAACTAATGTTGTAGAAATAAGTATTCACATATTATTTGATGAGTTTGATGACTTAGATATAAGTAAAAAGGCTGAGGAAGAAGAAACTCCAAATGAGTTACAACAGCAAAACAGTTTGCAGAAAACAGAGATTGATAAACAATCTCCGTATCATTCTCCACCAAAAAGCTGGAGAACGATTGAAGATCATCCTCAAACACAAATTATTGGAGACACTGCTGATGGGATTCAAACAAGAAAGTCATTCAAGAATGATGAAAACAACATGGCAATGATATCCCATATTGAGCCAAAATCAATTAAGGAAGCCATTATTGATCAATCTTGGATAGATGCCATGAAGGCAGAACTGATGTAGTTTGAAAAAAATGAAGTATGGGAACTGGTACCTGATCCATTGGATCAAACAATTATTAGTACCTGATGGGTTTTCATAAATAAACTAGATGAAGAAGGTAAGGTTATCATGAACAAAGCAAGATTAGTAGCTCAAGGCTACAATCAACAAGAAGGTATAGATTATGATGAAACCTTTTCTCCAGTTGCAAGGTTAGAAGCTATTCATATACTTCTTGCATATGCATCTCATAAGCTTATTAAATTGTTTCAAATGGATGTTAAAAGTGCATTTTTTAAATGGATTTTTGAATGAACGAGTTTATGTGAAACAACCCCCAGGTTTTGAAGATCAATCAAAACCAAATCATGTTTTCAAACTTACCAAAGATCTATATGGCTTAAAACAAGCACCAAGAACCTGGTATGAACGATTGAGTTCATTCTTAATCAAAAATGGATTCTTAAGAGGAAAAATTAACACTACATTATTTAAGAAAACTGAAAAGAATGACTTACTCATTGTTCAAGTAGATGTTGATGATATCATTTTTGGATCAACAAATGAAAAAATGTGTGAAAGTTTTTCAAAACTTGTGCAAAGTGAATTTGAAATGAGTATGATGGGTGAATTAAGATATTTTCTTGGATTACAAATTAAACAATATGAAAATGGCATTTTTATTTGTCAAGAAAAATACATTAAAGATCTGTTAGTCAAATATAAAATGAATGAATCAAAGATCATGACCACTCCCATGCATCCATCTTCTTCTTTAGAGAAAGATGAAAATGGCAATTCTGTTTCTGAAAAAGAATATCGAGGAATGAATGGTTATTTTCTTTATTTAACTGCTAGTAGGCCTGATATAGTATTTGCAGTAGGATTATGCGCTAGATTTTAATCAGCACCAAAAGAATCTCATCTGACAACAGTAAAACGAATATTTATATATCTTGTTGGAACCACTAATCTTGGTCTTTGGTATAGAAAGGTTCGCATTTTGATATTATAGCGTATTGTGATGCTGATTATGCTGGAGATAAAATCGAAAGAAAGAGCACAAGTGGAGCATGTCAGTTCTTAGGTGAAGCATTGATAAGCTGGTCTTGTAGAAAACAAAACACTATAGCTTTATCAACAACTGAAGCTGAATATGTCTCAACAGAAAACTACTGCTCAACAAGTTCTATGGATTAAAAATCAACTTGAAGATTACTCAATAAGCTATTCTAGAATTCCAATTTATTGTGATAATACTAGTGCTATAAATTTGTCTAAAACTCCAATACAACATTCTAGATCAAAACATATTGAAATAAACCATCATTTCATTCGCGATCATGTCAATAAGCAAGATATCGAATTAATCTTTGTTGATACTCAAAATCAACTTGTTGACATCTTCACAAAGCCTCTGGTCGAGGATAGTTTCAATTTGATCAAAGAGAAATTGAAAATCACGAAAAATCCAGAAAATTCTAGTTAAAATCTGCTTCTACAGAAAACAGAGAACGTTTATCAATCTCCGTTTTTCCAGACAACAGTCTCTTTTCTTAACCATTTTCCCTCTCAAAACCAAAAAGGCAAAACTTGGCATTTAATGCATGTGTCTCTCTATCTGCAAAGGGAACTAACACACTGCACGCTTGTCCTCAAAATCCTCTTCTCCTTCCCAAGGTTCAAAATCATCTTTGCTACTTTTTCTCAAAAACAGCATTATAGACACTAACTATTCCATCTTCCTCCTTTTTCTCCTTAAAAATGGCAAACAGTAAACTAAACTTCTAATCTCCTTCCTCAAACCTCTCTCACTCAAAAAACCTTTGCAACCCACAAAAAAGGCGGGCACAAAGCATTCTGCAAGAAAGAATGCATATACGTACTCACCATCTTCATCATCCCCATCATCTGAATAATCACAGCGATCCCTTTCTCCACCACCACGACCAACTCCTCCATGTATTTCCTCTGACACCTCCTTCTTTGACTACATTTCATCATCCCCAGAAAATAACCCTAATATCACCATTAATCCCAAACCTTTATCCACCATTCTTCCACCACTCTACACACGACCTCCTCCTAATCTTGCTCAAGTTCCCCCTCACTTGTTCACAACAAGACGTTCCATGAGAGTACAATCTGGCATTGGTACCTCCAAAGCTTCTATTGAAAAATCCAACTACTTAATCCTCTCAGATTCAGAAACTGATGACTCATCAGATGCTCCTCCTCATACAACCACCACAGAAAAAGAACAAACCAAACCCCTCACTCCATCAAAACCTTTTGTTTCCTCTAAACCATCTCAATCTACAACCCCTAATCAAAAAAGGAGATTGATAAATGAAATTTTCTCTTCCCTTCCTAAACAATCTCAACCTTCAACTCAAATAAAAAAACCAACACAACAATCCATGAAAACTAAAACTACCATGACCATCGCCCAATACCTAGCCAGAAAAACCTAAAAAATCCTCAAAGAAAGAAGACACTTGCACCCAAACAAGAACATTCTCCATTACCCAAATGTTCCCCAACCCTACCTTCATAACGTTATCCTGTTCAAGAACGTTCTCCAGCTCGTACTCCTTCTCATTCCTCACCACCACAACGTTCTCCTACTCCACCATTATCTACTTCCAAACCTCCAACATCTTCCTCTCATGTTCCTACATCTTCCCCCTCACCAAAATCCAAACGTTCATCCACACCTACACCATCTAAACCCTCTTCATCTTCCCCTGCACCATCTTCATCTCCATCTGAGACATCTGATCCATCTCCACCATTAAAAAAATTCAAATCAAATACACTGCCTCTTATTTCACCAAAAAACTCCAAAAACTTCAAAGCCAAATGGGGTCAACGACTTATTGGAGTAGGCAGAGTTTTTGTTTTTGATAAACTTATAATCGACGACAACACTGTCAAGCATCATACTGATGAACTCGGGTGGACTTCTTTTCTCCAAACATCTGAACATTACTACCCATATGTTGTAAGAGCCTTCTACTGCAATGCCATTACCTTTCCAGAAAAATCCCTAATTGTCTCCACCATTAAGGGAATCAAGATCAAACTCACTCTAGAGATCTTGACTTCCATTCTTCAACAGCCTACAGAAGGACCTTCTGTTTTTGGAAATCAATGGTACTCAGATCTGAATCTCAAAGAGATTGAGGTCCTCTTTGACTTGTTTCAAGAAGGTTCCACCCGCTACCTCTCCACATACCTCAAACCTCTTTCAAAAGTCTTCAACAGCATGAGCCAACATACTCTCATTCCTCACTGTGGAAGCCATGAGTATGTATTTGCTAACGATGTCTTAATCATCTATCATCTCCTTAACTGTAAGCGTCTTAATCTCCCTCATGTGATCATTCAACACATGATTTATGTTGCCAATAAAGACTACAAGAAAAATACCGTTCCTTATGGAATGATTTTAACTAAGATCTTTAGGTATTTTGGAATTCCTCTCACCACTGAAAAATCACTCATTAAAATTTCAAAATTTTCCACCAAAAATCTCTCCCACATGCGCAAAACTTTCTCTGCCCAAACTACTCCTACTCCTATTCCCTCCTTTTTTCCTACCTCCTTACAACGCAAACGCTCGGCAGGACGAAGAGCTACTACACACCCTATTCCATTCTCACCTCATCCATCTGATCCTGAAGGAAATACATCAAAAGACACAAACCTAGAACATTCTTCACCAAACCGAAAATGTTCTTCACCAAACCCAGAACATTCTCCACCACCTCAAGAACGTTCTCAAGAAAGAATCCCAACTCCTTCAACCCTCTTTCCTCAATCATCCACCTTATCATCCACAACTTTTCCCTCCTACTCTCAAATACTCCGCTCTCCTCCTTACGACTTTGGTACTTTACTATACAATTCCCATATATCTACCATGTCTCCACTGTTTGTATCCCCACAAAAACCAAGCTCCTCCATTTTCAGTATTAGTCAGTTCTTAAACTTTCCAGAAGTTGTTGGTTCATCTAATAGAACCTACCCAACATTTGATCCCTTACCATCATTATCATCTTCCTTTGTGACTTTTCCATCCATCTTTGAAACACCAATTCCATAAAACAATGTTGTTGCTACCACTTCTCAACCATCTACTCACCTTCATTCCTCTCCTCGCTTAGCTGAAACTTCAAATTCTGACATCATGGCTGCTCTTCAGATAATAATAGCACGTCAACTTCAGCAAGATCAATAGACTACTCTATTGAGAACATGGCTCACACAACAAGTTGCTCCCAAGCTGGGAATCCCACCTCCTCCACTTCATCCTGTTCCTCCACAAGTTCTTAACCCAGGAAAATCCTCCTCTTCTAAAGGATCTTCTCCGTCACTGCATCTTAGTTTTCTTTTACTCCTTCCTTTTTGTGTGACAAAGAGGGAGAATTAAGATAGTTTTTATTCTGTTTTAGTATCTAGGATTAGCAGACTAATGATTTGTACCTATTTTGAATGAATGAAAAAAGCTTATGTCAAAATTATATACTTGTTTGAAACTCTGTCAAAATCACCTACTGCATTAATTGAGGGAGAGCTATTAAAGCTCTTCAAAATTGATATTAGAATCAGAATTAAAATCTAAATTAATATGTTTGTCATCATCAAAAAGGAGGAGATTGTTGAAACAAACTCTCAAATTAAAATTTTGATGAAAATAAACAAAGATTAATTAAGAATGTTAATTATGATTCAAAATGTTATGTTAATTTAACCTGTGCTTTTGAGTATGTTAATTCAAAGATAGGAATCAAGCAAAACGAAGAAAACAGTTAAAAAATGAACAGACAAAGAAACAAGAACACTCTGAACAAAATGGAGAATGATCTCCAGATTCAAGACTGACTGTCACAGTGACTTGACCAATCAATCACCACTATTTTAACAAAGCTTTTGCCTCTGAATTTTATACTAAGGACATCAGTACATGGCAAAGAACAAATAGGTCTCATCTCAGTCAAAGAAAGCTTTCGAATCATTGAGATAAAAGGTCCCAAATTGAGCTAGTTGAAATAGTTTGGAACACTATTAGCCAAACTGTCAAGAAAGCACAATCAACCTTGATCTGTACAAAAGACATCAGGAAGATATCCAGATCAATCAAACTGAATCTTTAGATTGATCATTAATCTCCATAAAGTTCAAAACTGCCAATACCAGATTGATAATCAATCTCCGTTTCTGCAGAATTCCAGTTTTGATATCCTCTCTTCTGAAGAGGTTTACAATCATTCTTCAAACTATTTTGGACAGATTCAAGGCCCCAGATCAAAGCTGCAACATCAATTGTTGAGTGACAAGCTTCAGAGATCTTTAACTCAAAGGATAAACTGTTTTATCAAAGCTGTAATAGTACTAGTCAAAACAGATTTAAAATATTTAAAGGATGAATTATTTTTAATCATATTTAATGGTTTTGGTCAAAAAGGACAAAGTACTATCAACAGCTCTTTTGACCCTCATTAAATGCTCAAATCTCCTATAAAAGCAAGGCTAGCATCCAGGAAAAATGCAGAACTTCAAGTGCTATCAAACTCTCATAAATCATTCACATTCACATACTTGAAATTCTCATTTTCACAAAAAAGGAACCAGTTCTAATCAATTCTATCTCATTGTGATATTGCTACTGATTTCTTTAAGAATCAAATCTCAAACAAGAGTTGAGAAATCTCAGATTCTATTTACACAATCTTATCATTATTGTAAAAATTCAAGCTATAAAAGTTTAAGTATAGTTTGAGTAGATTGTAGAAAATCCTATCAAGATTGATAGGTGATTAATTTACTTTCTGGGTGGAAAGAACTAGAGCTTGTAACAGATCAAGGTTGATCTAAGCTAGGTGCTGTAAAACCAGGAAGGTTCTTTGTTTTGAACACTTAGTGGAAAATCTCACAAGTTGTGAGGACTGGACGTAGCCTCAGTTGGGTGAACCAGGATATATCTGCGTGTGGTATTCTTTCTCTTATCCTTTTATTTATCAAGCTTATTCAATTAATTGAGATAAAACATAAATTGAATTTTTGTTTTAAAGCTAACCAATAACGTTCTCCGTTTTCTGGTAAAAACAAAGAACGTTCTCCGTTTTCTATTTCTCTAACCAAGATCATTCTTGAGTTATATTCTTAAGTTTTAACAGAAATTTTTAAAAGGTGCATTTACAATTCAAACCCCCCTTCCTTGTAAATTGACATTGTTACTTCAAGAAGCACTGAAAGATGAGTTGAATTCCATAGAAAGGAATAAATCCTTAGAGCTAGTGAATTTTCCAGGTCCAAAAAAGCCTATAGATGTTACATGGGTGTATAAGGTGAAGTTGAATCCAAAAGGAGAAGTCACTAAATACAAGGTCAAACTGGCGATGAGGTGATTTTTGTATAAGGCATGAGTAGATTAAGGTGAAGTATTTTCTCCTGGTGCTAGAATTAGGGGTAATAAAAAAACCAAAAACTGAACTAAACTGCAGAATTGAAATAAACTAAACTATTTTTGAACTGAATTGATTTACAAAAATTGAGAACCGAACTGTTTTCGAATTGATTTTTTAAAACTGGAACTGAACCTAACCGATTTTCAGTTTGAAAAACCGAACTGAACTGGTTTTCAATTTGAAAAAATTAAACCGAGCCGGTTTTTATTTCGAAAAACTTGAACCGAATTTTTAGGGGTAATTATGGAAAATTTGGCCTATATAAACAAAAAAACTAAGTTAAACCGGTTCGGTTCAAAGTAATAAACCAGTGCACCAATTTATAAAACAGTTCGGTTCGATTTTTTGAAATGAAAACTGGTTCGGTTCAGTTTTTTCAAACTAAAAATTAGTTCGGTTAAATTTTCAAACGATTCTAGTTCAGAGCTGAACTTTACCCACCCCTAGCTAGAATGGAGACAATGAGGATGGTGGTGGCTCTGGCTAGTGTGAATAATAAATAAGAATTTTTAAGAACAAAAAACTTAAAAATTTATACTTAATTCATCATTTGTTAAAAAAAATTCTAAATGTTTGTTTGGAAGTTTTTAAATATGTACCAAACATTACTATTACTGCAAACAATCATTAGAAAATTCAAAGGATTCACAGTAGTTGACTTAAAATCAGGGACATAAAATAGAAAGGAAAACTTTTAAGAGACTAAAAACAAAATAGTGAAATTTTATATGAATTAAAAACTTATTTAACCCTTTATTTTTCATGGCATTATTTTTAACAAAATACATCACGCGGTCCCTTGTGTAGCGATTTTTTTTCTTGCTATACTCTTTTCAGTCTATCTTTTTTTTTCCTGCTTTGATCATTTATTTAATTTTAAGTAATAATTTGATCATTTATGTCTTAAAATGTCAACAATATTATCGTTTTTACATAAATAAAAAAAACCATCAGCATCTTCAAACAAAACTTAATAAATGCAAATTCACAATAAAAATTTGACACATTCTTTAAAAATTATGGTTTTGTTTACCATGTCATATTTTTTTATGGATAAATGACTAAAATTGGTTCATATTGGTCCCTCTATTTTGAGGATTTGAAGAGAAAAGAGTGAACAAAAATAAAATAAAATTCCTTCTCTCGTTTAAATTAAACAAAATATCATTAAAAAAATTCATAAACCTAAAAACCGTAAATTTCAATTTGTTTTCCTTCTATTTTTGGAGAAGAGGAACGAAGAGATGACAAAATAAACATATAAATCATTTAAAATTATCTTTTTTGTTGAATCAAACATACTCTAAAATTCAATTTATTTTCCCTATATTTATGAAGGATTTGGATGAGAGAGATGACAAAATAAATATATAAATCATTTAAAATTACTCTTCCCCTTAATCCAAACATGATTTTGATTAAAGTCAAAACTCTTTCGACCCCTCTTGGTCTTTAGTTCACCAATCAAGTTACATACGTAAGACCTAACATATTTCTCTACTCTTCTTTTCTGAATCAATCATATCTCAAATCTCTTTCATCCTCCTTTAAAAATATTGAAAAAACAACATAAAATATAAACATATAATATCATGTTCTTTTATTTTTTTTAAATATCAATTATTTATCAAAATATAGACTTATCACTCCAAAGTCCTTCAAAAATTAACTCGCAAGTTACAAACACGTTATAAGGGACTAAATTCGATGAGACTCCTCTAAAATAAACAATTTATTTTAAAAAATAAAATAAATAATATTAATTATTATTAATAAAATAAAAAATTAATATTACATGCATCAATCATAAATAATTATAATATTAATTATTGATTTAGTTAGTTTATCAATTTTTCACATTCTATTCCCACGTAGTCATTCCTTCACTTGATTGGAGACACACCATTAGTATCATACACCTCTGCGCACCATACCTCAAAATTCAAATATTCTTCTACTCACTGCCGAAACCCTCTTCTTCTCCACTTTCACTCCTCCACCGCCCCACCTCCTTCACCGGCGACTCAACCGTATCTCTCTCCTCTGTACACAATTTCAGTTTTGTAAGCATATCCATTCCACCACTTCACTTCACCATAGTCACATCATAATTGGAGTCGTGTTCATGATTCAGAACTTGGGGATTTTAGCGTGTCGAGCTAGATATATTTTGCTGAGAGAAATATGGCGTGGAGAATTTTCGCATCACCACTTTTCAATAAATTTCACTTCCACAATAATCTCATCCCCTTCTTCTCCTCCAATTTCTTACTTCGCAAAACAAGGTACCTCTCTCTCTCTCTCTCTCTCCCCCCGTTTTTCTTGTTCGCTTTGACAAATGAGTGACAAGAGTTTTGATAATATTTAAAAAAACGCGGAAGAAAAAATAAAACCTGAAGGTCTTGATTTTGTATAAGGCTAAGGCCATGTTTGGATAAACACTTCTAGGATAAAATCAAATTGTTTTTATATAAACTATAAGCTGTTGAATAACTTATGAAAATTAATTGAAAAGAGCTTATAGACATGTTACAAGCTGTTTCCATGAACTCTCCTTAACAGCTTATGCAAATAAATAAGCTGAAATAGAGGTTTTAAAGTCTAAATAATCATGAAAGCAGGTTTTGTTTTTAAATTTTTAAATATTTAATTTTATAAACAAATGTTTGGTTGAATATTGACTTACAATTTTGTAGTTTGAACTATGATGTTATATGCAAGGTTTATGGGCAGGAACCTATATTTGGCCACCGTCAGGATTTGAAAGTTCCTTGCATAGTAGGGTGCCTAAGCTTTCATTCCAGTCCATTTTCAAAGTTTAATAATGATAATAAGGTTGTGGAGCAACTTCAAGATTCTGAAAATTCCCCTAGTACTAATGGTGATGATGTCAAAATAATGAGGAAAAAACTCAACGGGAAAAGAGCTGTTGTAAGGTGGCTTAAGTTCTTTAGATTTAAGAAGAAGAAAGAGTATGAAAGGATGACCACAGAGGAAAGAATTTTATACAAGTTATTAAAGGTAATTTCTCTTCTTGCATATTAGTATTTTACTTATTACACATGGTTTATAATTGGGATTTGGATTTCCTACTGTCAAGGTCAAGGGAATATGGATTTATGAAATCACTGAATTTATAGAGTTGGATTTCACCTGGTATTTTATTTCAAGAGAAAGATGCAAATAATTGGGGATATAAAGTTAGTTTGGTGGCTGAGGTGGGGGAGTTAGGGAGTAGAGTGACAAGGTCGCAAGTTCGATCTCAACCAAAATATTAACAATACTAAGTGATGTCAAAATATTTTTATGAAATGACACTAATTGAAGATATGTAGCTGTCTGAGTGTGACTTTAATTGCTTGAATCAAAGATTAGCAATTGTAGTTGCACACTCTGGCTCCTACTTTAACACCACATTATTAAGATTTAATATTCTTACTCTTAGTTGATTGATACTAGGTTAACAATGATCCCGTCCCTCCTAGAACAAGGGTGGATCAAGAGGTCGTTTGTGTGTTAGTGTTAATAAAGAGGAGAAAGTATTGCATGCCGTTGCTAAATTTTTTCTAAGTCTTTATTACTTGTTAGTGTTACTGATATTCTTGGGAAGACATCTTCCGGCAAGAGATTAAATAATGGTTAATGTTTTCTTGGTTTCTCTTGTCTAGGTAAAACATTATGTGTTTCACAGCAAGATTTTTACTGTTCTTTATGAAGGTCAATCATATAATTTCTATCTACAACTTGTACATTCTGTGGTGAATTACTGTTTACAAGTAATGTCAAAACACTTCAATGGAACTCTGATATAAGTATCTAATGATAGAAACCAGAATGTTAAAGTAAGAACAGTAGTTTATTGAACTGGAAATGAGAGTTTGAAGCTCTTACAATGATGGAAAATCAGAAGATGAATGCATAAACCAGAGTTCTACGAACTCCTAAACCAGATAATTTCTTCTCCTAACTGTTATATAACAATATTTCTGAATACCCCCTAACTTCCCCTCCTTGTTACTTACAACAGAAACTGTTACAGAATCCTCCTGAAATTTAGGAGGGGTGGGGGAACTAACTGACTTTTTTATTCACTCCCTTTCTACACTCTTCTAAGAGCTTTAAGTGTGTGAAGTGTGTAAATTGGACCCAATGATTGGTTCATCAAATCTATTGAACCTCGGTGTCCTATCATCGACACTTAAATGAAGGGACCTGGTAGCAACCCAAACCTATCAAATAGCAAAACAATCAATTGCAACAATAACAAAGCAAGAAAAATATAGGAATGGGAATACATCTGTATATTTATGATGAAGGGAAATAGTAGTAGATGGTCTCTCTAACTACACATAGAGCAAAGCTCCACTTAGAGGAATATGTCACTCTGGCCTAACAGAAGTTTGCACACTCAGAGGAATGCCTCTCTAACAGTAGTAGATGGTCACGGTAATGGAAGTTTGTACACTCCTGCCCTGATGCGCTCGATCATCGAAAATGGCCCACAATAGCGCGGGGACAGCTTGGGACAGATGCGCGACACCACAGATTGCTCCACTTGAGGTCATAGCTTCTGAAAGACCTTCTCACCAACCTCAAACTGTCGATCCTGATGATGGGTATCTGCTTGAATCTTCATGCGACTTTGAGCTCGGATGAGGTGATGCTTTCGTAAGCACTCATCCCTATTGAGCAAATCTCAGTGAACGACGTCGACCTTGGTCTCTCCAGGTAAGAAGCGATTGATAATGGGTGGAGCTCTTCCCTACACTGCTTCGAAGGGAGTCGTGCTGGTAGACCCATGGAAACAAGTGTTGTACCAGTACTTTGCCATGGAAGCCAAGTGACCTAAGTATTAGGTTGATCTGAAATGAAACACCACAAAAAAGTTTCTAAGGAGTGGTTGATGACTTCCGTCTGACCATTTGTTGGTGGATGGCATGCTTTGCTCATCTTGAGCTGAGTACCTTGCAACTTGAACACTCTTGCCAAAAATTATTGACAAAGATTAGGTCACGATCACTCATAATGGATGATGAAATTCCATAAAGGTGAACAATCTCTCGATTCCAACAGAGGTCTCGTCGACGACAGGTTTCAGATTTGCGAAGTTTTCTGGTTGTGTAGCAGCCCCCTTCAGTTTCACACCACCCTCTAGTTGTTGAATAGAACCCTTCAGCTTCGCGCCATTGTGTGGGTCTGTCACAAACTCTCTTTCCTTTTATGTCGTCGTGAGGTCCTCAACACCACTCATCTGCTTCTCGCGCTGCTGAAGTAAGAGTGCTGCCAAGTGCTCATAATAGCCACACGATTGTTGTTGCAACTTATCGTGATTCTCAATGACCTTCATCTAAACATCGATGAGAGCGATCTCCAGGGTCGTGAGTTTGTTCTCAAGTGAATTCGCTCTCGCATCCATGGGCTTTTTTGGTGGCATTCAGACATTAATTCTATCATAAGGATTCTCTCTCCTAAGAATTGCACTCTTTGTACTAACAAGGAGCACATTCCCTCATTGGCTACTTAGATTCTCTCCCTGCCTTGTTACTAGTATTTTTGGACCTTCTTTGGTATACTCTCCAAACTGTTGGTTTACCCATAATGCCCTTAGCCTTAGTTGCATCCCCATCATGACCTAATAATAGTGTTAGAATTATTAGAAAATTTGTGTAGATTAAGTTAGTGGTTAGTGCTAGTTAGTTGTTCGCTTGGTTTGTCACCATAACAAGTACTCATATAGACCTAACTACTTGATAATTTTGTTATGGGTTTTTCATTTTTGCTCATGTGATAGGACACCAAGGTCCAATAGGTTTGATGACCCAATCATTCGGCCCAACTCACACAACCTCACACACTGACAGTTTCTAGAAGGCTGTAGAAAGGGAGGGAATAAAAATTAGTTCGTAACCTCCATAATTTTAAGGGATTTTCTGTTATAAGTATGAGGGAAGGGTACTGCAAAATTCGTTTCGAAAATCAGTATATCAGTTATGGGTTAGGAGTTCTTAGAACTCTAGTTTTGTTCTCTGTTTAACTCTTCCCACCATTGTAATTGGTAAAGAGCTTGAAACTCATCATTTTCAGTCAATAAAAATTCAGTACCTTAAATTGTGAGTTTTATCATCCTGCCATTTTTTGAATCAAAATTGATCTTTACTAAATTCATTTCCATCACTCCAAGATCCATCACTTTTGGTTTTTATCTGTACTAATAACATGTTTTATGTTCTCTGATGACATGGCATGAAATAAATTTTATTGTTCCCATTTATTGCTTCATCAAGGGTGAGAAAGCTCTTGCATTCTCTTTTACTTTTGATTTCATTGATTTGAATTAGACATAAGACATCTATTATACTATTGGTTTGCTGTTGTGTATTTTATGTAAGTTGGTGAATATAAAATTATTTCTCTTCCATTGTAGGCTCGAAAAAAAGAAGAAAGACTTTGTGAAGCTCTGAAGAAGATTGAGCCGACAGAATCATCAGAAACAACCCATGATCCTGAGATATTGACACCGGAAGAACATTTTTTCTTCTTAAAGATGGGCCACAAATCCAAAAATTATGTGCCAGTTGGAAGAAGGGGAATTTACCAAGGTGTAATTTTGAACATGCATCTACATTGGAAAAAACATCAAACTTTGAAAGTGGTGGTGAAGACATTTTCACCAGAGGAGGTTAGGGAGATTGCCACGGATCTGGCAAGATTGACTGGCGGTATAGTGCTCGACATTCATGAAGATGACACAATAATAATGTACAGAGGCAAAAATTACTCTCAACCACCAACAGAGATAATGTCTCCACGTATCACTCTCTCAAGAAAGAAGGTACTTTGTCTTGTGTTCGATATTTAAGCTGATAAAATGTTCCATCTGACTCTCATAGTCGGCTACTTTTCTAGTGCGCTTCATTTGAAAAATAGTGAATAGTGATGCATTTGGTGTGTTTAAAAATATGTATTATTGCGAGAAATGATAGTTATTAATAATAATTGTTGGATACACTTAATACCTTGAATAATCAAACTTAAACTAGAATATCACGTGACCTTTCTCATAGTCTACAGATGTTTTCTAGTGCGCTTCATTTGAAAAATATATGATGCATTTGGCGAGTTTTAAGAAATATATAAGAATATTACACATAAAACACCTCTAGAGTTTGCATTTGTCCAAAAACACCTCTAGATATATGCAATCTTTGATGTTCATGCTACTTGTCTGTTATACAAAAGTTGAACTATTTCTTTCTCCTATTTAGAACTTTTTGATACTATTTTTTTTTGTTGATGCTAGTTCTCAGTCTCTCTCTTTGGGTTACTCTCATCTTATTCAGGCATTGGATAAATCAAAATATAGGGATGGCCTCCGAGCTGTAAGGAGATACATTCCCAAACTTGAGCAAGAGCTCGAAATTCTTCGAGCACAACTTAAAAGCGCAGCTGAAAGTAACACAGAAGCTGCTGAGGGAATCCAAATAAGTGACAAAGTGAGTGTTGAACCGAGTAGTGTTTCAGATTTCCAGCTAGAGAAATCGGATAAACTTCGTGCAATGATAAATGATAACAATGGATGCTCAGAGGATGAGGCAGATATGGACTCTGATTTCGATTCATATTCTGATAAATTATCAGACATCTTTGAGACAGATTCAGATACAGAGAACTTTGTAAAGGAGAAGAAACCTCTGTATTTGGACGAATTTAATCATTTTCCAGAGCAAAGTGAGGGAGACACAGATGACTTTGAGGAGCATCTGCAACAAATATCGTTGAACTCCAAAAACATGAAAAAAGATGCTGAGTTGCCTAAGTTTGATGAAGTTGACCGCATTTTTCTGCGTGCTGCATCATTTTTACAGAAGAAGAGAAAATGAGACTGATCATTGTACTTGATGTACTTTATTTTGTTGGGAGGTGACATTATAGTAGTGATTTTTGGAGGAGGTAATCCTATTTCATTTATGGATTAACAGTATTTTTTGTCGTGAAATATATGCCCAATCTGGTTGTAGTCTCTGAATTTTCTTTTATAAAATTGTCCTAAAATTTTTAGATTTTTTCACTTTCCTTCAAGATAAACCCATTAATTGTAATGATAGGGTTGAAATTGGTTGTGGGAAGGGTGTTTGGTTTTGCTTTTTTGAATCTGATAGGAGGGATGTTGGTTGATCTGCTTCCAATTAGTGGCTTTTCAAAGAAAAACTCAATTTTCATTTCTGGTTTGTTTTTTGACAAAGGAAAACAGAAACTTGTTAAAACAATAATTTACATTTCTTTCAATGGTTAGTCTCTTTTTTTCTTTAAATAAAAATTCAAAATTTCCATAACTAAAAGAGGTAAGGTAAACTTGTTAGTCCATAAACTTGTACTAAATTTTTTGTGGTACAAATTGATGGTGAAATACTCACCCCCATTGAAGGAGAATAATAATGGTGGCATGAGGATGATGCCAACGGCAAAGAGCTTTGGTAGTGGCGAATCTTGTAGCAATTGACTTGGAAGATTTTAGAGCGTTGTCTATATAGAATTTGATGTGGTAGGTTTAGTGTCAGTAAGAGTTGGAGTAACCTACAATTTGATCAACTTAAGAATGTTGTAGCATTAGTGTAAGCAATGTGTATGATTTGTTTTAACAAAGGGAGAAATGTAACACTCTTATTCTAATTTCATATTAAGATTGAGTGTGGCTATGCGTAATTGAGGTTGTAATTGTGTGTGAATGTGTTATGAGTGTGAATAGTCGAATTATGATCAATGTGGAGGGGAAGTTGTCTGTGTTTCAGGTGTCTAATCGATGGAATCAATGTGGGAGGATTTGGAATGGGTTAGAGTGATTTATAGTGGAGGATAACTCAGTTTAGTGTTCGTCACATATGTGACGAGCATTTTTGTCATATACGAGTGAACATAGGGGGTGTAATTATGGGTTCAAGTTATGTTGCACGTGTGAATGTGGTCGGGGGTAAAGGTATCATTTTGGTGTAACATCGCATTATGATGGTTGGGGGTTGCACGTGTGAGCCAATTCAGGGGGAGATGTTGGGAACATGTCTCGAATTGCATAGTTTCGGTACTAGCTTGCACATGCGATTTGCGAGCGAACATAGGTGGTGTAATTTAATTAAACAAGGGTAAGTATAGGGATGACGAAAATGATCTAAATGTTAATCCAATGACACAAACATACTTATTGGATGCACAAGATTGATTAAAAACCATAATTGGACAACAATAAGCCTAGGGAGGAAAAAAATGACCTAAATATACATCTAATGACACAAAGGAACTTATTGGATGCACAAGATTACTTAAAAATCCTAATTAGACTTGACTAAACCAAAGGAGGATGAAAATGACCTAAATGTTAATCCAATGACACAAACGAACTTATTGGATGCACAAGATTGCTTAAAAACCCTAATTGAACTAGAATTACCTTACGGAGGACGAAAATTGCTAGACATAAGTCCTCTTGATCATGATTTTGACATAGTTAACAAACATACAATGTGCATGCATCATTTGATAAATCTAACAAGTTGAACTGAGTAACATTTCAGGAAACACAACCACACACTACACACTTGGACAATAGCTTGGAACTCAAGGAATCAACCAAAATTGGAGGATTTGCTTGACAAAGATGCAAATACGTATATAGTGTGATTAGTGGTTATAGTAGTTAATTAGTAGACTCACCAATATGGTTTCATGCTTAAGTATTTGCCAAAGTAAAATTGAAATAATAAAGTAAGCAAGTAAATAAAATCGATTAGCAAATCAATTGATGAATCCATTGGGCAATCGATTGATTGACTCAGAAAAAGAGTTTTCACTAAGTACATCGATTGGGAAATCGATTACTTAAAGGATTTTAGTGAAACCTGTATTCTGGGTTTAAACCAATCCATTGAGCAATCGATTAGCACGTCAATTGAGAAGTCGATTTTGTGATTCACAAAGCCAAGCTAATACTCAGTTAATCGATTGGCAAATCAATTACGAAAACTCTTTTTCATCAGACTTGGCCTCTGTGATCAACCAATCGATTAGACAATCGATTGGGACATCAATTGAGTAATCGAGTTTGTAAGTCACAGAACCAATCACTTATTGAATCAATCGATTGGCAAATCGATTGTGCAAAAGTTTTTTTTTATCAGACTTGGCCTCTGTGATCATTCAAATCGATTGGACAATCAATTGAAATTAGTTTATTAACTTGCAAGGTATATACTAATCGATTAGGTAATCGATTGGAAAAATTAACTGCTTAATCATTTATCAGAAACATGTTCCTAGTCGATTGGCACATTGATTTCAACTAAATGGCTGAAGATAATGTAACAAGCCAAATCGATTGAAGTACATCTGAATCACTATGACAAGTAAAATCGATTGACGAATCGATTGAAACAAAATGTTTGAGTCACTATGATCAGTTCAATCGATTGGCACATCGATTAGATTAAAGTCTTGTGTTACATGGACAATTCAGCCAATTGCCAAATCGATTATGTTAATAAATATGAGTCGACTGAGTAATCGATTGTTTTGATCTCGTTGTTTGAACAAAACACTTATAATCGATTACCCAATCGATTCTGATATGAACTTGCTTCAGTTTCTGATTTATGCATTAAAAGAATCGATTGGCAAATCGATTCATTCATATATGTTCAAGATTCAAGAAAAACAAGAAACGCGATAATGGATTGGGCAATCGATTACGCTGGTTTTAAACTGTTGTAAAATCGATTGTGCAATCGATTTTACTGATGTTTTTCTGAACATATATAAGTTGATTCAATCACATTTTCTAAGAACTGAGACATAACACTTGAAACAATTATTCAAAACACCTTGAGAGAAATACTTGCATACACACACAAAATACTCATTTGGCAAATTACTTTTTGTGTGAGATTCATATTGTGATTGAGTCAACATTTTTAGATATCTTTTATCTTTTCTGTAACAAATAATCTAAGAAAGTACTGAAAAATCTAGTGGTGAAACTGGTGACTATCTTTGTTGGTGAGGGTGTTCATCAAGAAGAAGTCTCATCGTTATCTTGTGAGAGTTTGGCGATTAACTCTAGGGATAAGGTGGCATTGTAATAGAAGCGAGTGAGTTGGATAGATAGGCCTTGTGTGAGCTGGACAATCTATAAAACGTACTCAAGTCGATTCTATTGGAAAAAGGTTGAAATCTGTTTGTTTTCAGGACTGGATATAGGCTGTCACGGTGATAGCCGAACCAATATAAATCTTGGTGCACGATTTTCTAACCCTTTCACTTTATTTTAATATTGCATGAATGCTTATTCTTGTATGTTTGTATTGATGAATATCTGTCTTGATTAATCTTTTAAATAAGCATTGTATCTGTACTATTACATTGATAATACATGCAATTGTGAACCTTTGATTCTGTATAAATTCTGTAAACAGTCATTGTTAATCTGATTGATAATCTTGTAAAACTTAGGAAAGACATTTCAAATAAGTTTTAATAAATAGAGGCCATAAAATACCAATAAATAATGACCTAAATGTTAATTAATGACGCAAACACACCTATTGGATGCACAAGATTGATTAATACCCTAATTGGACAAGAATAAGCTTAGGGAGGACGAAAATGACCTAAATGTTAATCCAATGACACAAACACACCTATTAGATGCAAAAGACTAGTTAAAAACCCTAATAGGACAAGAATAAGCCTAGGGAGGAAGAAAATTAACTAAATACTAATCTAATGATACAAAGGAACTTATTGGATGCACAACATTACTTAAAACGCTAATTACACTAGCTAAGCCTAAGGAGGATAAAAATGACCGAAATGTTAATCCAATGACACAAAACATCTATTGGATGCACAATATTGGTTAAAAAACCCTAATTGGACAAGAATAAGCCTAGGTAGGACGAAAATGACTCAAAAGTTAATCCAAAGACATAAACACACCTATTGGATGCACAAGATTGGTTAAAAACCCTAATTGGACAAGAATAAGCCTAGGGAGGATGAAAATAGCTAATTATTAATCCAATGAAACAAACACACAAATTGGATGCACAAGATTAGTTAAATACCCTATTTGGACAAGAATAATCATAGGGATGACGAAAGTGACCTAAATATTAATCCAATGAAACAAATAAACTTATTGGATGCACAAGATTGCTTCAAAACCCTAATTGGACGAGCATAAGCATAAGGAGGATCAAAATGACTTAAATCTTAATCCAATGACACAAACACACCTATAGGATGCCAAAGATTGGTTAAAAACCCGAGTTGGACAAGAAAAAGCCTAGGGAGGACGAGAATGACCTAAATGTTAATCCAATGACACAAACAAACTTATTGGATGCACAAAATTGGTTAAAAACTCTAATTGGACAAGAATAAGCCTAGGGAGAACTAAAATGACCTAAATGTTAATCCAATGACACAAACACACCTATTGGATGCACAAGATTAGTTAAAAACCCTAATTGGATAACAATAAGGCCAGCGACGAAGAAAATGACCTACATGTTAATCCAAGAACACAAATGAACTTATGGGATGCAGAACATTGGTTAAAAACCCTAATTGGACTAGAATGAGCCTAGGGAGGACGAAAATGACATAAATGTTAATCGAACGACAAAAAGACAACTATTGGATGCACAAGATTTGTTAAAAACCCTAATTGCAGAAGAATAAGCTTAAGGAGACCTAAAATGACCTAAATGTTAATTCATTGACACAAACACACCTACTGGATGCACAAGACTGGTTAAAAACCCTAGTTGCATAAGAATAACCCTAAGGAGGATGAAAATGACATACATGCTAATCCAATTACACAAACAAACCTATTGGATGGACATGATTGGATAAAAACCCTAATTCGACAAGAATAAGCCAAGGGAGGAGGAAAATGACCTAAATGTTAATCCAATGACACAAACACATCTATTAGATACACAAGATTGGTTAAAACCCCTAATTAGCAAGAATAAGCCTAGTTACGACAAAAATGACCTAAATGTTAATCTAATGACACAAACACACCTATTGGAAGTACAAGATTGGTTAAAAACCCTAATTGGACAAGAATAAGCCTAGGGGGGACAAAAATGACCTAAATGTTAATCCAATAACACAAATGATCTTATGGGATGCAAAAGATTGGTTAAAAACCCTAATTGGACTAGAAAAGCCTAGGGAGAACGAAAATAACCTAAATGTTAATCTAATGACACAAACACACCTATTGGATGCACAATATTGGTTAAAAACCCTAATTGGATAAGAATAAGCCTAGGGAGGATGAGAATAACCTACATGTTAATCCGATAACACAAATGAACTTATCGGATGCAGAAGATTGGTTACAAACCCTAATTGGACTAGAATGAGCATAGGGAGGACGAAAATGACATAAATGTTAATCGAATGACACAAAGACACCTATTGGAAGCACAAGATTTGTTAAAAATGCTAATTGCAGAAGAATAAGCTAAGGGAGAACTAAAATGACCTAAATGTTAATTCAATGACACAAACACACCTATTGGATGCACAACATTGGTTAAAAACCCTAGTTGGACAAGAATAACCCTAAGGAGGACGAAAATGACATAAATGCTAATCCAATTACACAAACAATCCTATTGGATGCACAAGATTGAATAAAAACCCTAATTGGACAAGAATAAGCCTAGAAAAGAAGAAAATGACCTAAATGTTAATCCAATGACACAAACACATTTCTTTGATGCACAAGATTGGTTAAAAACCCTAATTGGACAAGAATAAGCCTAGGGAGAACTAAAATGACCTAAATGCTAATCCAATGACACAAACACACCTATTGGATGCACAAGATTGGTTAAAAACCCTAATTAGACAAGAATAAGCTTAGGGAGGACGAAAATGACCTAAATTTTAATGCAATAACACAAACACACCTATTGGATGAACATGATTGGTTAAAAATCCAAATTGGACAACAATAACCCCAATGACAAAAACACACCTATTTGATACATATGATTGAACAAAATTCCTAATTGGACAAGAATAAGCCTAAGGAGGACGATAGTGACCTAAATGTTAATCCATTGACACAAACATACCTATTAGAGTCACAAGAATGGTTAAAAACTCTAATTGGACAAGAATAAGCCTGAGGAGGACGAAAATGACCTTAAGGTTATTCCAATGACACAAACACACCAATTTGATCCACAAGATTGGTTAAAAACACTAATGGGACAAGAATAAGCCTAGGAAGGACGAAAATGGCCCAAATGTTAATCCAATGACACAAACACATTTATTTGTTGCACAAGATTGGTTAAAAACCCTAATTGCACGAGATTAAGCTTGGGGACAACTAAAATGACCTAAATGTTAATCCAATGAGACAAACACAACTATTGGATGCACAAGATTGGTTAAAAACCCTATTTGGACAAGAATAAACCTAGGGAGGACGAAATTGACCTAAATGTTAATGCATTGACACAAACACACCTATTAGATACACAAGATTGGTTAAAACCCCTAATTAGCCAAGAATAAGCCTAGTTACGACAAAAATGACCTAAAGGTTAATATAATGACACAAATACACCTATTGGATGCAAAAGGTTGGTTAAAAACTCTAATTAGACAATAATAAGCCTACGGAGAAATGAAATGACCTAAATGTTAATCCAATAACACAAATACACTCATTAGATGCAAAAGATTGGTTAAAAACCCTAATTGGACATGATTAAGCCTAAGGAGGACGAAAATGATGTAAATGTTAATCCAATGATACAAGCACACCTATTGGATGCCCAAGATTGGTCAAAAACCATAATTGGACAAGAATAAGCCTATGGACGACGAAAATGACATAAATTTTAATCCAATACAACAAATAAACTTATTTAATACACAAGATTTGTTAAAAACCCTAATTGGACTAGAATAAGCCTATGAAGGACGAAAATGACCTAAATGTTAATCCAATGACACAATCACACCTATTGGATGCACAAGATTGGTTTAAAGTCCTAATTGGACAAGAATAAACCTTGGGAGGTCGAAAATTACTTAAATGTTAATCCAATGACACAAACACATTTATTAGATGCAGAAGAATGGTTAAAAACCCTTATTAGACAAGAATAAACTTAGGGAGGGCAAAAATGACCTAAGTGTTTATCCATTAACACAAATGAACTTATTGGATGCACAACATTGGTTAGAAACCCTAATTGGACTAGAATGAGCCCAGGGAGGAAGAAAAGACACCTATTGGATGCACAAGATTGGTTAAAAAGCCTAATTGGATAAGAATAAGCCTAGGCAGAACTAAAATGACCTAAATGTTAATCCAATGACACAAACACACCTATTGGATGTAAAAGATTGGTTAAAAACCCTAATTGGACAAGACTAAACCTAGGGAGGACGAAAATGACCTAAATGTTAATCCAAAGATACAAATATACCTATTGGATGCCCAAGATTGGTTAAAAACCCTAATTGGACAAGAATAACCCTATAGAGGACGAAAATGACCTAAATGTAAATCAAATGACATAAACACACGTAATGGATGAACAAGATTGTCTAAAAACCCTAATTAGACAAGAATAAGCCTAGTTAGGACGAAAATGACCTAAATGTTATTTGAATGACACAAATGAACTTATTGGAGGCTTAAGATTGGTTAAAAACACTAATTGTACGAGGATAAGCCTATGGAGAACTAAAATGACCTAAATGTTAATCCAATGACACAAACACACTTATTGGATGCACAAGATTGGTTAAAAACCCTAGTTCGACAAGTATAACCCTAGGGAGGACGAAAATGACCTAACTATTAATCCAATGACAAAAACACACCTATTGGATTCACAAGATTGGTTAAAAACCCTAAATAGACAAGAGTAAGACTACTTAGGACAAAAATGACCTAAATATTAATCTAATGACATAAACGAACTTATTGAATAAACAAGATTCGTTAAAAACCCTAATTGGACGAGAATAAGCTTAGGGAGGACGAAAAAGATCTAAATGTTAATCCAATAACACAAATAAAGTTATTGGATGGACAAGATTGCTTAAAAACCCTTGTTGGATTAGTATTAGCCTAGGGAAGACGAAAATGACCTATATGTTAATCTAATGACCCAAACACAACTATTGGATGCACAAGATTGGTTAAAAACTCAAATTAGTCAAGAATAAGCCTAGGGAGGACGAAAATGAACTAAATGTTAATCCAATGACATAAACACACCTACTGGATGCACAAGATTGGTTAAAAACCATAATTAGAAAAGAATAATCCTAGGGAGAACGAAAATGACATAAATGTTCATGAAATGACACAAAGACACCTAATAGATGCACAAGATTGGTTAAAAACCCTAATTGGACAAGAATAAGCCTAGGGAGGACGAAAATGACCTAAATAGAATCCAATGATGCAAACACACTTATTGGATGCACAAGATTGGTTAAAAACCCTAATTGGACAAGAATAAGCCTAAGGAGGAGATAAATGAACTAAATGTTAATCCAATAACAAAAACACACCTATTGGATGCACAAGATTGGATAAAAATCTTAATTGGACAAGAGTAAGCCTAGGGGGACAAAAATGACCCGAATGTCAATCCAATGACACATATGAACTTATCAGATGCACAAGATTGGTTAAAATCCAATGACACAAACATACCTATTGGATGAACAAGATTGGATGACCTAAATATTAATACAATAGTAGGAAAAAGACACCTATTGGATGCTTAAGATTACCAAAGGAAGACGAAAATTACCTAAATATTAATACAATGAGACAAAGACACCTATTGGATTCATAAGATTACTTAAAAACCCTAATTGGACTAGAATAAGCCTAAGGATGATGAAAATGACCTAAATGTTAATACAATGACACATACACACCTTTTTGATGCACAAGATTGGTTAAGAACCCTAATTGGAAAAAATAATCCTAGTGGGGACGAAAATGACCTAAATGCTAATCCAATGACACAAACACACCAATTGGATGCCCAAGATTGGGGAAAAACCCTAATTGTACACGAATAAGCATACGGAGGAAGAAAATGACCTAAAAGTTACTCCAATGACACAAACACACCTATTGGATGCACAAGACTGGGTTAAAACCATAATTGGAAAAGAATATGCCTAGGGAGGATTAAAATGACCTAAATGCTAATCTGATGACATAAACACACCTATTGGATGCACAAGATTGGTTGAAAACCCTAATTGGACAAGAATGAGCCTAGCGAGGACGAAATTGACCTAAATGTTAATCCAATGACACAAATGAACTTATTGGAAGCACGTGATTGGTGAAAAAACCCTAATTGGACTACAATAAGCCTAAGGAGGACGAAAATGACCTAAATGTTAATCCAATGACACAAAAACACCTATTGAATGCACAAAATTGGTTAAAAACTTTAATTGGACCAGAATAAGATTAAGGAGGCCAAAAATGACCTAAATGTTAATCCAATGACACAAACACACCTATTGGATGCATAAGATTATATAAAAACCCTAATTGGACTAGAATAAGCACAGGAAGGACGAAAATCCCATAAATGTTAATCCAATGACACTAACACACATATTGGATGCACAGGATGGGTGAAAAACCTTAATTAGACTAGAATAAGCTTAAGGAGGACAAAAATAACCTAAATGTTAATCCAATGACACAAACACACCAATTGGATGCATAAGATTGGTTAAAAACCCTAATTAAAAAAGAATAATCCTAAAGAGGACGCAAATGATCTAAATGTTAATCCAATGACAGAAATGAACTTGTTAGATGCACAAGATTGCTTAAAAATCCTAATTGGACTAGAATTAGCCTAGGGAAGACGAAAATGACATAAATGTTAATCCAATGACACCAAAGAAGTTGTTGGATGCACAAGATTGCATAAATACCCTAATTAGACTAGAATTAGCCTAGGGAAGACGAAAATGACCTAAATGTTAATCCAATGACATAAACACACCTATTGGATGCACAAGATTGAATAAAAACCCTAATTGGACTAGAAATAGCCTACGGAGGATGAAAATGACCTAAATGTTAATCCAATGACCCAAACACACCTATTAGATGCACAAGATTAGATAAAAACCTTAATTGGACTAGAATTACACTACGGAGGATGAAAATGACCGAAATGAATGACACAATACACCTATTGGATGCATAAGATTGGTTAAAAACCGTAATTGGACTAGAATAAGTCTAAGGAGGACAAAAATAACCTAAATGTGAATCCAAAAACACAAACACACCTATTGGATACACAAGATTGGTTAAAAACCATAATTAGAAAAGAAGAAGCCTAAAGAGGACGAAAATGACCGAAATGTTAATCCAATGACACAAATGAACTTATTGGATGCATAAGATTGGTTAAAAACCCTAATTGCACTAGAATTTGTCTAGGGAAGATGAAAATGACCTAAATGTTAATCCAATGACACAAACAAACCTATTGGATGCACAAGATTGGTTAAAAACCCGATTAGGACAAGAATAAGCCTCAGGAGGACAAAAATGACCTAAATGCTAATCCGATGACACAAACACACCTATTGGATGCCCAAGATTGGCTAAAAACCCTAATTGGACTAGAATAAGCCTAAGGAGGAAATAAATGACCCAAATATTAATCCAATGTCAAAAACAAACCTATTGGTTGCACAAGTTTGGATAAAAACCCTAATTGGACAAGAATAAGCCTAGGGTGGACGAGAATGACCTAAATGTTAATACATTGACACAAATGACCTTATTGGATGCAGAAGATTTATACAAAAAACCCTAGGACTAGAATAAGCTTAAGGAGAAAGAAAATGACCTAAATATTAATTTAATGACACAAAGACACCTATTGGATGCACAAGATTACTTAAAAACCCTAATTGGACTAGAATAAGCCTCAGGAGGATGAAAATGACCTAAATGTTAATCCGATGAAACAAACACACCTATTGGATGTAAAAGATTGGTTAAAAACCCTAATTGCATATGAATAAGCCTAGGGAGGACGAAAATGACCAAATTGCTAATCCAATGACACAAACACACCTATTGGATGCACAAGATTTGTTGAAAACCCTATTTGGACAGGAATAAGCCTAGGAAGGACGAAATTAACCTAAATGTTAATCCAATGACACAAATGAACTTATTAGATGCACAAGATTCCTTCAAAACCCTAATTAGGCACGAGTAAGCCTAAGGAGGATCAAAATGACCTAAATCTTAATCCAATGTTACAAACACACCTATTGGATGCACAAGATTGGTTAAAAACCCTAACTGGACAAGCATAAGCCTAAGGGGGACGAAAATGACCTATTTCTTAATATTATTACAAAAACACACCAAATGGAAACATAAGATTGGATAAAAACCCTAATTGGGCAAGAATAAACCTAGGGGGATGAAAATGACCTAAATGTTAATCCAAAGACACAAATGAACTTATTGGATGCACAAGATTGCTTAAAACCCTAATTAGACTAGAATTAGCCTAGGGAAGACAAAATTGACCAAAATGTTAATCCAATGACACAAACACACCTATTGGATGCACAAGATTGGTTAAAAACCCTAGTTGAACAAGTATAAGCCTATGGAGGACGAAAATGACCTAACTATTAATCCAATGACAAAAACACACCAATTGGATTCACAAGATTCGTTAAAAACCCTAATTAGACAAGAATAAGCCTAGTTAGGACGAAAACGACCTAAATGTTAATCGAATGACACAAATGAACTTGTGGGATGCACAAGATTAGTTAAAAACACAAAATGGACAAGAATGAGCCTAGGCGGACGAAAATGACATAAATGTTAATCCAATGACACAAAGACACCTATTGGATGTGCAAGATTGGTTAAAAACGACCTAAATGTTAATCCAATGACACAAACACACCTATTGGATGCACAAGATTGAATAAAAACCCTAATTGGACTAGAAATAGCCTACGGAGGATGAAAATGACCTAAATGTTAATCCAATGACCCAAACACACCTATTGGATGCACAAGATTGGTTAAAAACCCTAATTGGACTAGAATTACACTACGGAGGATGAAAATGACCGAAATGAATGACACAATACACCTATTGGATGCATAAGATTGGTTAAAAACCGTAATTGGACTAGAATAAGTCTAAGGAGGACAAAAATAACCTAAATGTGAATCCAAAAACACAAACACACCTATTGGATACACAAGATTGGTTAAAAACCATAATTAGAAAAGAAGAAGCCTAAAGAGGACGAAAATGACCGAAATGTTAATCCAATGACACAAATGAACTTATTGGATGCATAAGATTGGTTAAAAACCCTAATTGCACTAGAATTTGTCTAGGGAAGATGAAAATGACCTAAATGTTAATCCAATGACACAAACAAACCTATTGGATGCACAAGATTGGTTAAAAACCCGATTAGGACAAGAATAAGCCTCAGGAGAACTAAAATGACCTAAATGTTAATCCAATGACACAAACACACCTATTGGATGCCCAAGATTTGTTAAAAACCCTAATTTGACAAGAATACGCCTATGAAGGACGAAAATGACCTAAATATTAATCCAATACCACAAATCAACTTATTGAATGCCCAAGATTTGTTAAAAACCTTAGTTATACTACAATAAGCATAGGAAGGACGAAAAACACCTAAATGTTAATCCTACGACACAAACACACCTATTGAATGCACAAGATTGGTTAAAAACCCTAATTGGACAAGAATAAGTCTACGGAGGATGTACATGACCTAAATGTTAATCCAATTACACAAACACACCTATTGGATCCACAAGATTGGTTAAAAACCCTAATAGGACTATAATACGCCTAAAGAGGACGAAAATGACCTAAATGTTAATCCAATGACACAAACACAACTATTGGATGCACATGATTGGTTGAAAACCCTAATTAGACAAGAATAAGCCTAGGGAGGACGTAAATGACCAAAATGTTAATCCAATTACACAAACACACCTATTGGATGCACCAGATTGGTTAAAAACCTTAATTAGACAAGAATAAGCTTAGGGAGGCCAAAAATGACCTAAATGTTAATGTAATGACACAAACACACCTATTGGATGCACAAGATTACTTAAAAAACCAAATTGGACTAGAAGAACCCTAAGGAGGACGAATATGAACTAAATGTTAATCCAATGACACAAACACACCTATTGGATGCACAAGATTGGTTAAAAACCATAATTGGACAAGAATAAGCTTAGGGAGGCAATAAATGACCTAAATCTTAATCCAATGACAAAAGCACACCTATTGGATGCACAAGATTGGATAAAAACCCTATTTGGACTAGAATTAGCCTACGGAGGATAAAAATGCCCTAAATATTAATCCAATGACACTAACACACATATTGGATGCACAAGATGGGTTAGAAACCCTAAATGAACTAGAATAAGCCTAAGGAAGACGAAAATAACCTAAACGTTAATCCAATGACACAAACACACCAATTGGATGCACAAGATTGGTTAAAATCCCTAATTAGAAAAGAATAAGCATAAAGAGGACGAAAATGACCTAAATGTTAATCGAAAGACACAAATGAACTTATTAGATGCACAAGATTACTTTAAAACCCTAATTGGACTAGAATTATCCTAGGGAAGACGAAAATGACCTAAATGTTAATCCAATGACACAAAGACACCTATTGGATGCACAAGATTACTTAAAAACTCAAATTGGACTAGAATAAGCCTAAGGAGGATGAAAATGACCTTAATGTTAATTCAATGAAACAAAAACACCTATTGGATGCACAAGAATTTTTAAACCTAAGGAGGACGAAAATGACCTAAATGTAGATCCAAAAATGCTAATTGGACATGAATAAGCTTAGGGAGGCCAAAAATGACATAAATGTAGCTCCAATGACACAAACACTCCTATTGGATTCCCAAGATTGGTTAAAGACCCTAATTGGACAAGAATAAGTCTAAAGTGGACGAAAATGACCTAAATGTTAATCCAATGACACAAACACACCTATTGGATGCACAATATTGGTTAAAAACCAAAATTGGAATAGAATTAGCCTAGGGAGGATGAAAATGACCTAAATGTTAATCCTATGTCACAAACACACCTATTGGATGCACAAGATTGGTTAAAAACCCTAATTGGACAAGAATAAGCCTAGGGAGGAAGAAAATGACCAAAATATTAATTCAATGACACAAACACAACAATTGGATGCTCAGGATTGGTTAAAACCCTTAATTTGACAAGAATAAGCCTAAGGATGATGAAAATGAATGAAATTTCAATCCAATGACACAAATGAACTTATTGGATGCTCAAGATTGATTCAAAACCCAAATTGGACGAGAACAAGCCTAAGGAGGATCTAAATGACCTAACTCTTAATCCAATGACACAAACACACCTTTTGGATGCACAAGATTGGTTAAAAACCCTAATTGGACAAGAATAAGCCTAGGGAGAACGAATATGACCTAAATGTTAATTCAATGACACAAAAAAACCTATTGGATGCAAGAGATTGATTAAAAACCCTAGTTGGACAAGAATAAGACTAGGCAGTACAAAAATGGGCTATATACTAATCCAATTACACAGACACACCAATTGGATGCACAAGATTGGTTAAAACCCTAATGGGACAAGAATAAGCCTAGGGAGGACGAAAATGACCTAAATGTTAATCCAATGACACAAACACACCAATTGGATGCACAAGACTGGTTAGAACCCTAATTGGACATGAGTAAGCCTAGGGAGAACGAAAATGACCTAAATGTTAATCCAATGACACAAACACACCTATTGGATGCACAAGATTGGTTATAATCCGTAAATAGACAAGAATAAGCCTATAGAGGACGAAAATGACCTAAATGATAATCCAATGACACTAACGAAATTATTGGACTCAAAAGATTGCTTAAAAACCCTAATTAGACAAGAATTACCTTAGGAAGGATCAAAATGACCTAACTCTTAATCCAAGGATAAAGACACCCTTATTGGATGCACAATATTGGTTAAAAACACTATTTTGGATAACAAAAAGCATTGGGAGGACGAAAATGACCTAAATGTTAATGCAATGACACAAACACACCTATAGGATGCACAAGATTGGTTAAAAACCCTAATTGGACAAGAATAAGCCTAGGGAGGACGAAAATGACCTAAATATTAATCAAGTAAACAAACACACCAATTGGACGCACAAGATTGGTTAAAAACCCTAATTGGACAAGAATAAGCTTAGGGGGGACGAAAATGACATAAATGTTAATCCAATGACACAAATTAACTTATTGGATGCATAAGATTGTTTAAAATCCTAATTGGACTTGAATAAGACTAAGGAGGACAAAAATGACCTAAATGTTTATTCAATGACACAAACACACCTGTTGGATGCTTAAGATTGGTTAAAAATCGTAATTGTACAGGAATAAGCCTAGGGAGGACGAAAATGACCCAAATGTTAATCCAATGACACAAATGAACTTATTGGATGCACAAGACTGCTTAAAAACCCAAATTGAACTAGATTAAGCCTAAGAAGGATGAAAATGACCTCAATGTTAATCCAATGACACAAACACACCTATTGGGTGCACAAGATTGGTTATAAACCCTAAATACACAAGAATAAGCCTATAGTGGACGAAAATGACCTAAATGATAATCCAATGACACAAATGAACTTCTTGGATGCACAAGATTGCTTAAAAAACCCTAATTGGACTAGAATAAGCCTAGGGAGGACGAAAATGACCTAAATATTAATCCAATGACAAAAACACACCAATCGGATGCACAAGATAGTTAAAACCCTAATTAAACAAGAGTAATCCTAGGGAGAACAAAAATGACCTAAATGTTAATGCAACGACAGAAACCCAACTATTGGATGCACAAGATTGGTTAAAACCCTAAATAGACAAGAATAGGCCTATATTGGACGAAAATGACCTAAATGTTAATCCAATGACACTAATGAACTTATTGGATTCGCAAGATTGCTTAAAAACCCTAAGTGGACTAGAATTACCGTAGGGGCGACGAAAATGCCCTAAATGTTAATCCAAAGACGCAAACACACTTATTGAATGCAAAAGATTGGTTAAAAACCCTAATTGGACAAGAGTAAGCTTAGGGAGGACGAAAACGACCTAAACGTTAATCCAATGACACAAATGAACTTCTTGGATGCACAAGATTGGTTAAAAATCCTAATCGGACTAGATTAAGCCTAGGGAGGACGAAAATAACCTAAATGTTAATCCTATGTCACAAACACACTTATTGGATGCACAACATTGGTTCAAAACCCTAATTAGACAAGAATAAGCCTAGCGAGGACGAAAATGACCTAATTGTTAATCCAATGACACTAATGAACTTATTGGATTTACAAGATTGCTTAAAAACTCTAATGGGACTAGAATTAGCCTATGGAGGATGAAAATTCCCTAAATGTTAATCGAATGACACAAACACACCAATTGGATGCACAAGATTGGTTAAACACCATTATTGGATAAGAATAAGCTTAGGGAGGACGAAAATGACCAAAATGTAAAAGCAATGAGAGAAACACAACGATAGGATGCACAAGATTCATTAAAAACCCTAATTGGACAAGAATAAGCCTAGGGATAACGAAAATGTCATAAATGTTAATCCAATTACACAAACATACCTATTGGATGCCCGAGATTGGTTAAAACCCCTAATTGGACAAGAATATGCCTAGGGAGGACGAAAATGACTTAAATGTTAATACAATGACACAAACACACCTATAGGATGCAAAAGATTAGTTTAAAACCCTAATTGGACAAGAATAATCCTAGGGAGAACGAATATGATCTAAACGTTAATCCAATGACACAAACACACCTATTGGATGCAAAAGATTGGTTAAAAACCCTAGTTGGACAAGAATAAGACTAGAGAGGACTAAAATGGCCTAAATGCTAATCCAATTACACAAACACACCAATTGGATGCACACGATTAGTTAAAAACCCTAAATAGACAAGAATAAGCCTATAGAGGAAAATGACCTAAATGTTAATCTAATGACACTAACGAACTTATTGGATTCACAAGATTGCTTAAAAACCCTAATTGGACTAGAAATAGCCTACGGAGGACGAAAATGACCTAAATATTAATGCAATGACACAAACACGCCTATTGGATGCACAAGATTGGTTAAACACCCTAATTGGACATGAATAAGCCTATGGAGGACGAAAATGACCTAAATGTTAATCGAAACAGAAAGACAAATATTGGATCGAAAAGATTGGTTAAAAACCCTAAATACAAAATAATAAGCCTATTGTGGACGAAAATGATCTAAATGTTAATCCAATGACACTAATGAACTTTTTGGATTCACAAGCCTATGGAGGATCAAAATGACCTAAATCTTAATCCAATGACACATACACACCTATTGGATGCACAATATTGGTTGAAAACCCTAATTGGATAAGAATAAGCATAGGGAGGACGAAAATGACCTAGATGTTAATGCGATGACACAAACACACCTATTGGATGCACAAGATTGGTTAAAAACCCTAATTTTACAAGAATAAGCCTATGGAGGACGAAAATGACATGAATATTAATCCAATGACACAAACAAACCTATTGGACGCAAAAGAATGGGTAAACAACATAGTTGGACAAGAATAGGAATAGGGAGGACAAAATGAACTAAATATTAATCCAATGAGACAAACACACCAATTGGATGCACAAGATTGGTTTAAAACCCTAATTGGACAAGAATCAACCTAGGGAGGACAAAAATGACCTAAATATCAATCCATTGACACAAACACAACAATTGCAAAGACAAGATTGGTTAAAAACCCTAATTGGACAAGAATAAGCCTAGGGAGGACGAAAATGACCTAAATGTTAATCCAATGACACAAATGAACTTATTGGATGCACAAGATTGTTTCAAAACCCTAATTGGACGAGAACAAGCCTAAGGAGGATCAAAATGACCTAAATAGACAAGAATAAGCCTAAGGATGACGAAAATGACCAAAATGTTAATCCAATGGCGCTAATGAACTTATTGGATGCATAAGATTGCTTCAAAACCCTAATTGGACGAGAACAAGCATAAGGAGGATCACAATGACCTAAATCTTAATCCAATGACATACGCACACCTATTGGATGCACAAGATTGGTTAAAAACCCTAATTGGACAAGAATAAGCCTAGGGAGAACGAAAATGACCTAAATGTTTATGCAATGACACAAACACACCTATAGGACATACAAGATTGGTTAAAAATTCTAATTCAACAAGAATAAGCCTAGGGAGAACAAAAATGACCTAAATGTTAATCCAATGACAAAAACACACCTATTGGATGCACAAGATTGGTTACAAACGGTTATTGGATAAGAATAAGCCTAGGGAGGACGAAAATGACCTAAATGTTAATCCAATGACAGAAACACACATATTGGATGCACAAGATTGGTTAAAAACCCTGAATACACAATAATAAGCCTATTGTGGACGAAAATGACCTAAATGTTAATCCAATGACACTAATGAACTTTTTGGATTCACAAGATTGCCTAAAAACTCTAATTGGACTAGAATTAGCCTAGGGGCGACGAAAATGCCCTAAATAATAATCCAAAGACATGAACAGACTAATTGAATGCACAAGATTGGTTAAAACTCTAATTGGACAATGATAAGCCTAGGAAGGATGAAAACGACCTAAACGTTAATCCAATGACACAAGTGAACTTCGTGGATTAACAAGATTAGTTAAAAACCATAATTGGACTAGAATAAGCTTAGGGAGGACGAAAATGACCTAAATGTTAATTCAATGACACAAACACAACAATTGGTTAAAAACCCTAATTGGACAAGAATAAGCCTAAGGATGATGAAAATGACTCAAATGTTAATCCAAGGACACAAATGAACTTATTGGATGCAGAAGATTGCTTCAAAACCCTAATTGGACGAGAACAAGCCTAAGGAGGATCTAAATGACCTAAATCTTAATCCGATGACACATACACACCTATTGGATGCACAATATTTTTTAAAACCCTAATTGGATAAGAATAAGCCTAGGGAGGACGAAAATGACCTAGATGTTAATGCGATGACACAAACACACCTATTGGATGCACAAGATTGGTTAAAAACCCTAATTGTACAAGAATAAACCTAGGGAAACCGAAAATGACCTGAACGTTAATCCAATGACACAAACAAACCTATTGGATGCAAAAGAATGGTTGAAAAACCTAGTTGGACAAGAATAAGACTAGGGAGGATGAAAATGCCCTAAATATTAATCCAATGTCACAAACACACCAATTTGATGCTCAAGATTGGTTAAAAACCCTAATTTGACAAGAATAAGCCTAGGGAGGACAAAAATGACCTAAATATTAATCCATTGACACAAACACACCAATTGCACGCACAAGATTGGTTAAAAACCCTAATTGGACAAGAATAAGCCTAGGGAGGACGAAAATGACCTAAATGTTAATCCAATGACACAATGAACTTATTGGATGCACAAGATTGTTTCAAAACCCTAATTGGACGAGAACAAGCCTAAGGAGGATCAAAATGACCAAAATCTTAATCCAATGACACAAACACACTTATTGGATGCACAAGATTCGTTTAAAACCCTAATTGGACAAGAATAAGCCTAGGGAGGACGAAAATGACCTAAATGTTAATGCAATGACACAAACACACCTACATAATGCACTAGATTGGTTAAAATCCCTATTTGGACAAGAATAAGACTTGGGAGAACGAATATGGTCTAAATGTAATTCTAATGACACAAACACACCTATTGCATGCAAAAGATTGGTTAAAAACCCTAGTTGGACAAGAATAAGACTAGGGAGTACTAAAATGGCCTAAATGTTAATACAATGACACAAACACACCAATTGGATGCACAAGATTCATTAAAAACCCTAATTGGACAAGAATAAGCCTAGGGAGAACGAAAATGACCTAAATGTTAATCGAATGACACAAACACACCTATTGGATGCACAAGATTGGTCAAAAACCCTATTTGGACAGGAATAGGACTAGGGAGGCAAAAATGGGCTAAATGCTAATCCAATGACACAAACACACCTATTGGATGCCCAAGATTGGTTAAAATCCCTAATTGGACAAGAATATGCCTAGGGAGGACGAAAATGACTTTAATGTTAATACAATGACACAAACACACCTATAGGATGCACAAGATTGGTTAAAAACCCTAATTGGACAAGAATAAGCCTAGGGAGGACGAAAATGACCTAAATGTTAATCCAATGATACAAACACACCTATTAGATGCAAAAGATTGGTTAAAAACCCTAGCTGCACAAAAATAAGACTAGAGAGGACTAAAATGGCCTAAATGCTAATCCAATTACACAAACACACCAATTGGATGCACAAGATTAATTAAAACCTTAATTGGACAAGGGTAAGCCTAGGGAGAACGAAAATGACCTAAATTTTAATCCAATGACACAAACACACCTATTGGATGCACAAGATTAGTTAAAAACCCTAAATAGACAAGAATAAGCCTATAGAGGATGAAAATGACCTAAATGTTAATCCAATGACACTAACGAACTTATAGAAATAGCCTACGGAGGACGAAAATGCCCTAAATAATAATCCAATGACACAAACATGCCTATTGCATGCACAAGATTGGTTAAAACCCTTATTGGATAAGAATAAGCCTAGGGAGGACGAAAATGACCTAAATGTTAATCCAATAACAGAAACACACATATTGGATGCACAAGATTGGTTTAAAACCCTAAATACACAATAATAAGCCTATTGTGGACGAAAATGACCTAAATGTTAATCCAATGCCACTAATGAACTTTTTGGATTCACAAGATTGCCTAAAAACTCTAATTGGACTAGAATTAGCCTAGGGGCGACGAAAATGCCATAAATAATAATCCAAAGACTTAAACAGACTAATTGAATGCACAAAATTGGTTAAAACCCTAATTGGACAAGAATAAGCCTAGGAAGGACGAGAACGACCTAAACGTTAATCCAATGACACAAATGAACTTCTTGGATTAACAAAATTGGTTAAAAAACATAATTGGACAAGAATAAGCCTAGGGGGGGACGAAAATGACCTAAATGTTAATTCAATGACAGAAACACAACAATTGGTTAAAAACCCTAATTGGACAAGAATAAGCCTAAGGATGATGAAAATGACTGAAATGTTAATCCAAGGACACAAATGAACTTATTGGATGTAGAAGATTGCTTCAGAACCCTAATTGGACTGGAACAAGCCTAAGGAGGATCTAAATGACCTAAATTTTAATCCAATGACACATAAACACCCTATTGGATGCACAATATTGGTTGAAAACCCTAATCGGATGGATAAGAATAAGCCTAGGAAAGACGAAAATGACCTAGATGTTAATGCGATGACACAAACACACCAATTGGATGCACAAGATTGGTTAAAAACCCTAATTGTACAAGAATAAGCCTAGGGAGGACGAAAATGACCTGAACGTTAATCCAATGAAACAAACAAACCTATTGGATGCAAAAGAATGGTTGAAAAACCTAGTTGGACAAGAATAGGACTAGGGAGGACGAAAATGCCCTAAATATTAATCCAATGACACAAACACACCAATTAGATGCTCAAGATTGGTTAAAAACCCTAATTTGACAAGAATAAGCCTAGGGAGGACAAAAATGACCTAAATGTTAATCCAATGACACAAATGAACTTATTGGATGCACAAGATTGTTTCAAAATCCTAATTGGACGTGAACAAGCCTAAGGATGATCTAAATGACCTAAATAGACAAGAATAAGCCTAAGGATGACGAAAATGACCAAAATGTTAATCCAATGGCGCTAATGAACTTATTGGATGCACACGATTGCTTCAAAACCCTAATTGGACGAGAACAAGCCTGAGGAGGATCACAATGACCTAAATCTTAATCCAATGACACACACACACCTATTGGATGCACAAGATTGGTTAAAAACCCTAATTGGACAAGAATAAGCCTAGGGAGGACGAAAATGACATAAATGCTAATGCAATGACACAAACACACCTATAGGACACACAAGATTGGTTAAAAATTCTAATTCGACAAGAATAAGCCTAGGGAGAACGAAAATGACCTAAATATTAATCGAATGACACAAACACACCTATTGGATGCACAAGAATGGTTAAAACCCCTAATTGGACAAGAATAAGCCTAGGCTGGACGAAAATGACCTAAATGTTAAGCCAATGACACAAACACACCTATTGGATGCACAAGATTGCTTAAAAACCCTAATTGGACCAAAATTAGCCTATGGAGGACGAAAATGCCCTAAATGTCAATCCAATGACACAAACACACCTAATGGATGCACAAGATTGGTTAAACGCGCTTATTGGATAAGAATAAGTCAAGGGAGGATCAAAATGTCCTAAATGTAAATTCAATGACCCAAACACACCGATAGGATGCACAAGATTGGTCAAAAACCATAATTGGGCAAGAATAAGCCTAGGGAGTACGAAAATGACCTAAATGTTAATCCAATGACACAAGCACACCTATTGGATGCACAAGATTTGCTAAAAACCCTAGTTGGACAAGAATATGACTAAGGAGGACGAAAATGGCCAAAAGGATAATCCAATGAGACAAACACACCTATTGGATGCCCAAGATTGGTTAAAATCCCTAATTGGACAAGAATAAGCATAGGGAGGACGAAAATGACCTAAATGTTAATCCAAATAAAAAAATGAACTTGTTGGATGCACATGATTGCTTCAAAACCCTAATTTGACAAGAATAAGCTTAGGGAGGACGAAAATGACCTAAATGTTAATGCAATGACACAAGCACACCTATAGAATGCACAAGATTGGTTAAAATCCCTAATTGGACAAGAATAAGACTAGGCAGAACGAATATGATCTAAATGTTAATCCAATGACACAAAGACACGTATTGAATGCAAAAGATTGGTTAAAAACCCTAGTTGGACAAGAATAAGACTAAGGAGGACGAAAATGAGCTAAATGTTAATCCAATGACACAAACACATCAATTGGATGCACAAGATTAGTTAAAACTCTTATTGGACAAGAGTAAGCATATGGAGAACGAAAATGACCTAAATGTTAATCCAATGACACAAACACGCCTATTAATTGCACAAGATTGCTTAAAAACCCTAAATAGACAAGAATATGCCTATAGAGGACGAAAATGGCCTACATGTTAATCCAATGACACTAATGAACTTATTGGATTCAAATGATTGCTTAAAATCCCTAATAGGACTAGAATTAGCCTAGCGAGGATTAAAATGACCTAAATCTTAATCCAATGACACAAACACATCCATTGGATGCTTAAGATTGGTTAAAAACCCTAATTGGACAACATTAAGCCTCGGGAGGACCAAAATGACCTAAATGTTAATCCGATGACACAAATGAACTTATTAGATGCACAACATTGGATAAAAACCCTAATTGGACAAGAATAAACATAGGGAGAACGAATATGACCTAATTGTTAATCCAATGACAGAAACACACCTATTGGATGCACAAGATTGGTTAAAAACCCTAGTTGGACAAAAATAAGTTTTGGGATGACGAAAATAACCTAAAAGCTAATCCAACGACACAAACACACCAATTGGATGCACGAGATTGGTTAAAAATCCTAACTGGACTAGAATAACCCTAAGCAGGACCAAAATGCCCTAAATTTTAATCCAATGATACAAATACACCTATTGGATGCACAAGATTGGTTAAAAAACATAATTGGACAAGAATAAGCCTAAGGAGGACGAAAATTACCTAAATGTTAATGCAATGACACAAACAAACCTATAGGACGCACAAGATTGGTTAAAAACCCAAATTGGACAAGAATAATCCTCGTGAGAACGAAAATGACCTAAATGTTAATTGAATGACAAAAAACATCTATTGGATGCTTAAGATTGGTTACAAACCATAATTGGACAAGAATAAGCCTAGGACGGACGAAAATGACCTAAATGTTAATCCAATGAAAGAACCACACCAATTGGATGCAAAAGATTAGTTAAAAACCCTAATTGGACAAGAATAAGCCTAGGGAGGACGCAAATGACCTAAATGCTAATCCAATGACACAAACACACCTATTGGATGCAAAGACTGGTTAAAAACCCCAATTGGACAGGAATAAGCCTAGGGAGCACGAAAATGACCTAAATGCTAATCCAATGACACAAACACACCAATTGGATGCACAAGATTGGTTAAAAACCCTAATTGGACTGCAATAAGGCTAGTGTGTACGAAAATGACGTGAATGTTAATCCAATGACACAAACACACCTATTGGTAGCTTAAGAAGGGTTAAAAACCCTAATTGGACAAGAATAAACCTAGGGAGGATGAAAATAACCTAAATATATATCCAATGGCACAAATCAAGTTATTGGATGCACAAAATTGGTTAAAAACCCTAATTGGACAAGAATAAGCCTAGGGAGGACGAAAATGACCTAAATGTTAATGCAATGACAAAAATACACCTATAGGATGCACAAGATTGATTAAAATCCCGAGTTGGACAAGAATAGGACTAGGGAGGCGAAAAAATGCCTAAATTATAATCCAATGACACAAACACACCAATTGGATGCACAAGGTTAGTTAAAACCCTAACTGGACAACAGTAAGCCTAGGGAGAACGAAAATGGCATAAATGTTAATCCAAAGACACAACCACACCTATTGGATGCACAAGAATTATTAAAAACCCTGAATAGACAAGTATAAGCCTATAGAGGACGAAAATGACCTCAATGTTAATGCAACGACACAAACACTCCTAAAGGATGCACAAGTTTGGTTAAAATCCCTAATTGGACAAGAATAAGCTTTAAGAAGACGAAAATGACCTAAATGTTGAATGACAAAAACACACCTATTGGATGCTTAACATTGGTTAAAAACCTTAATTGGACAAGATTAAGCCTAGGGATGACAAAAATGACCGTAATGTTAATCCAATGAAAGAAACACACCCATTGGATGCACATGATTAGTTAAAACCATAATTGGATAAGAATAAGCTGAGGGAGAACGTAAATGACCAAAATGTAAATCCAATGACACAAACACACCTATTGGATGCACAAGATTGGTTAAAAACCCTAGTTTTACAAGAATAAGTCAAGGGAGGACGAAAATGACCACAATGCTAATCCAATGACATAAACACACTTACTGGATGCCCAAGATTGGTTAAAAACCCTAAATGGAAAAGAATAAGCCTAGGGAGGACGAAAATGACCTAAATGTTAATCCAATGACACAAACACACCTATTAGATGCAAAAGATTAGTTAAAAACCCTAATTGGACAAGAATAAGACTAGGGAGGACGAAAATGACCTAAATGTAAATCCAATGACACAAATGAACTTATTGGATGCACAAGATTGTTAAAAAGCCTAATTATACTAGAATAAGCCTAGGAAGGATGAAAATGACCTAAATGTTAATCCAACAACACAAACATACCTATTGGATGCACAAGATTGGCTAAAAACCCTTATAAGACAAAAATGTCCTAAATGTTAATACAATGACAAAAACACACCTAATGGATGCACAAGATTAGTAAAAACCCAAATTGGACATGAATAAGGTTAGGGGGGACCAAAATGACCTAAATGTTAATCCAATAACACAAATGAACTTATTGGAGGCACAAGATTGCTTAAAACCCCTAATTGGATGCAAAAGATTGGTTAAAAACCCTAATTAGACAAGAATAAGCCTAAAGAGGACGAAAATGACCTAAATATTAATCCAATGACACCAATTGGGTGCATAAGATTGCTTAAAAACCCAAATTGGACTAGGATAAGCCTAAGGAGGACGAAAATGACCTTAATATTAATTCAATGACACAAACGCACCTATTGGATGAACAAGGTTGGTTAAAAACCCTAATTGGAAAAGAATAAGCATACGAAAGACGAAAATGACCTAAATGTTAATCCAATGACACAAGACACCTATATTAATCCAATGACACAAACACACCTATCAGATGTACAAGACTGGTTAAAAACCTTAACTGGACAACAATAACCCTATGGAGGACGAAAATGACCTAATTGTTAATCCAATGACACAGATGAACTTATTGAATGAACAAGATTACTTAAAAACTCTAATTTTACGACAATAAGCCTAAGGAGGATCAAAATGACCTAAATCTTAATCTAATGACACAAACACACCTACTGAATGCAAAAGATTAGTTAAAAACCCTAATTGGACAATAATAAGCTTGGAGAGGAGAAAAATAACCTAAATATTAATTCAATGACACAAATGAAATTATTAAATGCACGAGATTTCTTAAAAACCCTAATTGGATTAGAATAAGCCTCAAGAGGAAAAAAATGACCTAAATGTTAATCCAATGACAGAAACACACCTATTGGATGCAAATGATTGGTTAAAAACCCTAATTATACAAGAATAAGCCTAGTGAGGACAAAAATTACCTAAATGTTAATCCAAGAAACAAATGAACTTATTGGATGCACAAGATTGGTTGAAAAATCCTAATTGGACTAGAATTAGCCTAGGGAGGTGAAAAATGACCTAAGTGTTAATCCAACGACACAAACACACCAATTGGATGCACAAGAATACGCCTACGGAGGAAGAAAATGACCTAAATGTAAATCAAATGACCATAATTGGACTAGAATAAACATAGGGAGGACGAAAATGATATAAATGTTAATCTAATGACACAAATGAACTTATTGGATGCACAAGAATGCTTAAAAACCCTAATTGGACTAGAATAAGCCTAAAAAGGAAAGAAATGACCTAAATGTTAATCCTATGACACAAAGATACCTATTGAATGTTTAGGATTGGATAAAAACCCTAACTGGACAAGAATAAGCCTAGTGAGGACTAAAAAGATTTAAATGTTAATCCAATGACAAAAACACACCTATTGGATGCACAAGATTGGTTAAAAATCCTAATTGGACAAGAATAAGGCTAGGGAAGACATAAATGACCTAATTATTAATCCAATCACACAAACGCACCAATTTGATGCACAAGATTGGTTAAGAACCCTAATTGGACAAGAATAAGCCTACGGAGGAAGAAAATGACCTAAATGCTAATCCAATGACACAAACACACCTATTGGACAAACAAGATTGGTTAAAAAACCTAATTGGACAAGAATAATCCTAGGGAGGACGAAAAGGACCTAAATGCTAACCCAATGACTCAAACACACCTATTGGATGCAAAAGATTGGTTAAAAACCCTAATTGGACTAGAATAAGCTTAAGGAGGACAAAAATAACATGAATTTTAATCCAATGACACAAATCAAGTTATTGATGGCACAAGATTGCGTAAAAACGCTAATTGGATTAGAATAAGCCTAAGGAGGAAGAAAATGACCTAAATGTTAATCTAATGACACAAACACACCTATTAGATGCAAAAGATTGGTTAAAAACCCTAATTGGACTAGAATAAGCCTAAGGAGGACAAAAATAAATGACACAAACACACCTATTAGATGCACAAGATTACTAAAAAAACCCTAATTGGACTGGAATAAGCCTAAGGAGGACGAAAATGGCCTAAATGTCAATCCAATGACACAAATACACCTATTGGATGCAAAAGTTTGGTTAAAAACCCTAATTGGACTAGAATAAGCCTAAGGAGGACAAAAATGACTTGAATTTTAATCCAATGACACAAACACACCTATTGGATGCACAAGATTACTTAAAAACCCTAATTGGATTAGAATAAGCCTAAGAAGGACATAAATGACCTAAATGTTAATACAATGACACAAATGAACTTATTGGATGCACAAGATTGGTTAAAACCCCTAATTGGACAATAATAACCCTAGGGAGGACGAAAAACGACCTAAATATTAATTCAATGACACAAATGAAGTTATTGGATGCACAAGATTGCGTAAAAGCCCTAATTGGTTAAAAACCCTAATTGTATTAGAAGAAGTCTACGGAGGACGAAAATGAACTAAATGTTAATCCAATGTCACAAATAAACTTCTAGGATGCACAAGATTAGTTAAAACCCTACTTGGACTAGAAAAAGCCTAAAGAAGATGAAAATGACCAAAATGTTAATCCCATGACATAAACACAACTAATGGATGCACAAGAATAATTCAAGGGAGGATGAAAATGACCTTAATGTTAATCCTAAATTATAATCCAATAACACAAATGAACATATTGGATCCACAAGATAGGTTAAAAACTCTAATTTGACTTGAATAGGCCTAAGGGGGACAAAAATGACCTAAATGTTAATCCAATGACACAAACACACTATTGGATGCAAAAGTTTGGTTAAAAACCCTAATTAGACAAGAAGAATCATAGAGAGGACAAAAATGACCTTAATGTTAATCCAATGTCACAAATGAAGTTTTTGGATGCCTAAGACTGCTTAAAAACCCTAATTGCACAAGAATTAGCGTAAGGAGGACGAAAATGACTGAAATGTCAATCCAATGACACAAACAAACTCATTAAATGTACAAGATTGGTTAAAAACCCTAATTGGACTTGAATAAGCCTAGGGAGGATGAAAATGACCTAAATATAAATCCAATGACATAAATGAACAAATTGGATGCACAAGATTGGTTTAAAAACACTAATTTGAGAAGAATCAGCCTAGGGAGGACGAAAATGACCTAAATGTTAATCCAATGACACAAACTGAACTATTGGATGCACAAGGTTGGTTAAAAATCCTAATTAGACAAGAATAAATCTAGGGAGGACGAAAATGACCTAAATGTTAATCCAATGTTACAACACACCTATATTAATCCATTGACCCAAACACACCTATTCGATGCACGAGATTTGTTAAAAACCCTAATTGGACAAGAATAATCCAAGGGAGGACGCAAATGATCTTAATGTTAATCCAATGACACAAACACACCAATTGGATGCGCAACATTGGTTAAAAATCGTAATTAGACTATAATAAGCCGAATGAGGACGAAAATGACTTAAATTCTAATCCAAACACACAAATGAGTTATTGGTTGCACAAGATTGGTTAAAACCATAATTGGATTACAATAAGCCTAGGGAGGACGAAAATGACCTAAATGTTAATCCAGTGACACAAACACACCTATTGGATGCACAAGATTGGTTAAAAACCCTAACATGACTAGATTAAACTTGGGGAGGACGAAAGTGACCTAACTATTAATCCAATGACACAAACACACTTATTGGATGCACAAGATTGGTTAAAAACTGTAATTGGGCAAGAATAAACCTAAGGAGGACGAAAATGACCTAAATGTTAATCCAATGACACAAATGAACTTATTGGATGCACATGTTAGGATAAAAACCCTATTTGAACTAGAATAAGCCTAGGGAGGACGAAAATGACCTAAAAGTTAATCCAATGACAAAATACACCTATTAGATACATATGATTGGTTAAAAACCCTAATTGGACAAGAATAAGCCGAGAGAGGACGAAAATGACCTAATAGTTAATCCTATGACACAAATAAACTTATTGGATGCACAAGATTGATTAAAAACCCTAATTGGACTAGAATTAACATAGGGTGGACAAAAATGACCTAAATGTTATTCCAATGACACTAATGAACTTATTGGATACATGAGAATAAGCTTAAGCAGGATCAAAATGACCTTAATCTTAATCCAATAACACATACACAGTTATTGGATGCACAAGATTGGTTAAAAACCGTAATTGGAAAACAATAAGCCTAGGGAGGACGAAAATGACGTAAATTTTAATCCACTAACAAAAGCAAACTTATTGGATGCACAAGGTTGCTTAAAAACCATAATTGGACTAGAATAAAATTAAGGAGCAAGAAAATGACCCAAATGTTAATCCATTGACACAAACACACCTTCTGGATGCACAAGAGTTGTTAAAAATACTAATTAAATAAGAATAAGCCTAGAGAGGACGGAAATGACCTAAATGTTAATCCAACAACACCAGCTGAACTTTTTGGACGCAAAAGATTGATTAAAAACCCTAATTTGGAATATAATAAGCCTAGGGAGGACGAAAATGTCCTAAATATTAATCCAATGACACAAACACACCAATTGGATGCACAAGATTTGTTAAACACCCTAACTGGACAAGAATAAGCCGAAGAAGGACAAAAATGACCTAAATGTTAATCCAATGACACAAATGAACTTATTGGATGCACAAGATTGGTTGAAAACCCTTATTGAACTAGAATAAGCCTAAGGAGGATGAAAATGACATAAGTGTTAATCCAATGACACAAATGAACTTATTGGACACACAAGATTGGTTTAAACCCTAATTGGACTAGAATAAGCCATGGGAGGACGAAAATGACCTAAATGTTAATCCAATGACACAAACGCACCTATTGGATGCACAAGATTGGTTAAAAACTCTAATTGGACAAGCATAAGCCTAGGCATGAAGAAAATGACCTTAATATTATTCCAATTACATAAATGAATTTATTGGATGGACAAGATTAGTTGAAACCATAATTGGATTATAATAAGCCTAAGGAGGATGAAAATGACCTAAATGTTAATCCATTGACACAGACACACCTATTGGATGCAAAAGATTGGTTTTAATCCCTAACTTGACTAGATTAAGCCTAGGGAGGACGAAAATGACCTAAATATTAATCCAGCGACAAAAACACACCTATTGGATGCACAAGATTGGTTAAAAACCCTAATTGGACAACAATAAGCCTATGCAGGAAGAAAATGACCTTAATATTATTCCAATTTCATAAATGAACTTATTGGATGCACAAGATTGGTTAAAACTATAATTGGATTACAATAAACCTAGGGAGGACGAAAATGACCAAAATGTTAATACAATGACACAAAGACACCTATTGGATGCGCAAGATTTGTTAAAAACCCTAACTTGACTAGATTAAGCCTGGGGAGGAAAAAAATGACCTTAATATTAATCCAATGACACAAACACACCTATTGGATGCACAAGATTGGGTAAAATCCATAATTGGACAAGAATTAGCCTAGGCAGGAAGAAAACAACCTAAATATTATTCAAAGGACATAAATGAACTTATTGGATGCACAAGATAGGTTAAAACCATAGTTGGATTACAATAAGCCTAGGGAGGCTAAAATGACCTAATTATTAATCCAATGACACAAACAAACCTATTGGATGCACAAGATTGGTTAAAAACCCTAACTTGACTAGATTAAGCTTGGGAAGGACGAAAATTACCTAAATATTAATCCAATGACACAAACAAACCTATTGGAAGCTCAAGATTGGTTAAAAACCCTAATTGGACAAGAATAAGCCTAAGGAAGACAAATATAATAAAAATGTTAATCCAATGACACAAATGAACTGATTGGATGCACAAGTTTGGATAAAAACTCTAATTGAACTAGAATAAGCCTAGGAAGGACGAAAATGACCTAAACGTTAATCCAATGAAACAAACACACCTATTGGATACATAAGATTGGTTATAAACCCTAATTGGACAAGAATAAGCCGAGAGAGGATGAAAATAACCTAAATGTTAATCCAATGACACAAACGAACTTATTGGATGCACAAGATTGCTTAAAAACCTTAATTGGACTAGAATTAGCCTAGGGAGGACGAATGACCTAAAGTTTAATCTAATGACACCAACACACCTATTGGATGCAAAAGATTGGTTAACAACGCTAATTCGACAAGTAAAAGCCTTGATAGGACGAAAACAACCTAAATATTAATCCAATGACACAAACACACTAATTGTATCCACAAGATTAGTTAAAAACCCTAATTGGACAAGAATTAGCCTCGAAAGACAGAAAATGACCTAAATGTTAATCAAATGACGCAAATGAACTTACTGGATGCACAAGAGTGCTTAAAAACCATAATTGGACTAGAATTAGCATAGGAAGGATGAAAATGACCTAAATGTTAATCCAATGACACAAACACACCTATTGAATGCTTAAGATTGGATAAAAACCCTAACTGGACAAGAATAAGCCTAGTGAGGAAGAAAAAGACTTAAATGTTAATCCAATGACACTAATGAACTTATTGGATACACGAGAATAAGCTTAGGGGGGATCAAAATGACCTAAATCTTAATCCAATGACGCAGACATAGTTATTGGATGCACAAGATTGGTTAACACCGTAATTGGACAAGAATAAGCCTAAGGAGGACGAAAATGACGTAAATGTTAATCCACTAACACAAACGAACTTATTGGATGCACAAGATTGTTTAAAAACCAAAATTGGACCTGAATAAGATTAACGAGCACGAAAATGATCGAAATGTTAATCCAATGACCCAAACACACATTCAGGAAGCACTATAGTTGTTAAAAACCCTAATTAAATAAGAATAAGTCTAAAGAGGACGAAAATAACCTAAATGTTAATCCAATGACACCAGTTGAACTTTTTGGATGCACAAGAATGGTTAAATACCATAATTTGGAAAATAATAAGCCTAGGGAGGACGAAAATGACCTAAATATTAATCCAATGACACAAACACACCAATTGGATGCACAAGATTTGTTAAAAACACTAACGGGACTAGAATAAGTCGAAGGAGGAAGAAAATGACCTATATGTTAATCCAATGATACAAATGAACTTATTGGATGCATAATATAGGTTTAAAACCCTAATTGGCCTAGAATAAGCCATGGAAGGACGAAAATGACCTAAATGTTAATCCATTGACACAAACACACCTGTTGGATGCACAAGATTGGTTACTAGCCTAATTGGACAAGAATAAGCTTAGGAAGGACAAAATGACCTAAATATTAATCCAATGACAACAATAAGCCAAGGCAGGAAGAAAATGACCTTAATATTATTCCAATTTCATAAATGAACTTATTGGATGCACAAGATTGGTTAAAACTACAATTGGATTACAATAAACCTAGGGAGGACGAAAATGACCAAAATGTTAATACAATGACACAAACACACCTATTGGATGCGCAAGATTTGTTAAAAACCCTAACTTGACTAGATTAAGCCTGGGGAGGAAAAAAAATAACCTCAATATTAATTCAATGACACAAACACACCTATTGGATGCACAAGATTGGGTAAAAACCCTAATTGGACAAGAATTAGCCGAGGCATGAAGAAAACGACCTAAATATTATTCAAAGGACATCAATGAACTTATTGGATGCACAAGATTGGTTAAAACCATAGTTGGATTACAATAAGCCTAGGGAGGCTAAAATGACCTAACTGTTAATCCAATGACACAGACACACCTATTGGATGCACAAGATTGGTTAAAAACCCTAACTTGACTAGATTAAGCTTGGGGAGGACGAAAATTACCTAAATATTAATCCAATGACACAAACACACCTATTGGAAGCTCAAGATTGGTTAAAAACCGTAACTGGAAAAGCATAATCCTATAGCAGACAAATATGAGCTAAATGTTAATCCAACGACACAAATGAACTTATTGGATGCAAAAGTTTGGATAAAAATTCTAATTGAACTAGAATAAGCCTAGGGAGGACGAAAATGACCTAAATGTTAATCCAATGACACAAACACACCTATTGGATACATAAGATTGGTTATAAACCCTAATTGTACAAGAATAAGCCGAGAGAGGATGAAAATAACCTAAATGTTAATCCAATGACACAAACGAACTTATTGGATGCACAAGATTTATTAAAAACCATAATTGGACTAGAATTAGCCTAGGGAGGACGAATTACCTAAATGTTATTCTAATGACACCAACACACCTGTTGGATGCAAAAGATTGGTTAAAAACCCTAATTCGACAAGAATAAGCTTGTGTAGGAAGAAAACGACCATAATATTAATCCAATGACACAAACACACAAATCGGTGCACAAGATTAGTTAAAAACCCTAATAGGACAAGAATAAGCCTCGAAAGAAAGAAAATTACATAAATGTTAATCAAATGACACAAATGAACTTATTGAATTTACAAGATTGCTTAAAAACCCTAATTGGACTAGAGCAAGCTTAAAGAGGATAAAAATGACCTAAATGTTAATCCAATGACACAAACACACCTATTGAACACTTAAGATTGGATAAAAACCCCTAATTGGACGAGAATAAGCATAACAAACTGACCTAAATCTTAATTCAATGACTCAAACACAGTTATTGGATGCACAAGATTGTTTAAAAACCCTAATTGGACAACAATAAGCCTAGGGAGGACGAAATGACTTAAATGTTAATGCACTATAACAAACGAACTTATTGGATGCACAAGATTGCTTAAAAACCATAATTGAACTCGAATAAGATTAAGGAGCACGAAAATGACCAAAATGTTATTGCAGTGACACGAACACACCTTCATCCAATGACACAAATGAACTTATTGAATTCACAAGATTGCTTAAAAACCCTAATTGGACTAGAAAAAGCCTAAAGAGGATAAAAATGACCTAAATGTTAATCCAATGACACAAAAACATCTAATGAATGCTTAAGATTGGATAAAAACCTCTAATTGGACGAGAATAAGCTTAACAAACTGACCTACATCTTAATTCATTGACACAAACACAGTAATTGGATGCACGAGATTAGTTAAAAATCCTAATTGGACAACAATAAGCCTAGGGAGGACGAAAATCACCGAAATGTTAATCAACTATAACAAACAAACTTATTGGATGCACAACATTGCTTAAAAACCATAATTGGACTAGAATAAGATTAAAGAGCACGAAAATGACAGAAATGTTAATCCAATGACACAAACACACCAATTGGATGCACAAGATTGGTTAAAAATCCTAATTGGACTAGAATAAGCCTAAGGAAGAAGAGAATGACCTAAATGTTAATCCAATAACATAAACATACCTAATGGATGCACAACATTGGTTAAAACCCTTAATTGCACTAGAATAAGCCTATGGAAGACGAAAATGACTTAAATGTTTATCCAATGACACAAACACATCTATTGGATGCACAGATTTGTTAAAAACCCTAATTGGACAAGAATAAGGATAGGGAGGAATAATATGACCTCAATATTAATCCAATGACATTAATATACGTATTGGATGCACAAGATTGGTTAAAAACCCTAAATGGACTACAATAAGCCAATGGAAGATGAAAATGACCTAAATGTTAATCCAATATCCCAACCACACCTATTGGATGCACATGATTGGTTAAAAACATTAATTGGACAAGAATAAGTCAAGGGAAGACGAAAATGACCTAAATGTGTATCAGATAACACAAAGAACCATATTGGATGCACAAGATTGGTTAAAAACCGTAATTGGACAAGAATAAGCCTAGGGAGGACGATAATGGCATATATATCAATCCAATGACACAAACACACCTATTGGATGCACAAGACTGTTTAAAACCCCTAAATGGACTAGAATAAGCTAGGTAGGAGATAGTGACCTAAATTTTTATCCAACGACACAAACACACCTATTGGATGCACAAGATTGGTTAAAAACCTTAATTATACTAGAATACGCCTAGGCAGGATGAAAATGACCTAAATGTTAATCCAATGACACAAAGACACCTATTGGATGCACAAGATTGGTTACTAGCCAAATTGGACAAGAATAAGCTTAGGAAGGACAAAATGACCTAAATATTAATCCAATGACACAAACACACCTATTGGATGCACAATAGGGAAGACGAATTTGGCCTAAATGTTAATGCAATGACATAAACAACCATATTTGATGCACAAGATTGGTTAAAAACCCTAAATGGACTAGAACAAGCTTAGGGAGGATGAATATGACCGAAATATTAATCCAATGACAAAAACCAACTTATTGGATGCACTAGATTGGTAAAAAATCTTAAATGGACAACAATAAGCCTAGGGAGGACAAAAATGACCTACATGTTAAAGGAATGAAACAAACACACGTATTGGATGCACAAGATTCGTTAAACACCCTAATTGGACTAGAATCAGACTAGGGAGGACGAAAATCACCAAAATGTTAATCGAATGCGACAAATGAACTTATTGGATACACAAGAATGGTAAAAAAAAACCCTAAATGGACTAGAATAAACCTAGGGAGGATTATAATGACCTAAATGTTAATCCAATGACACAAACACACCTATTGGATGCACAGGATTGGTTAAAAATCCTAAATGGATAAGAAAAGGCCTAGGGAGGACGAAAATGACCTAAATGTGAATCCAATGACACAAACACACGTATTGGATGCATAAGGGTGGTTAAAAATCATAATTGGATTAGAATAAGCCTTGGGAGGCGAAAATGACCTAAATGGTAATCCCATGACAAAAACCCACGTATTGGATGCACAAGATTGGTTAAAAACCCTAACTAGTCTGGAATAAACCTAGGGAGCACCAAATGACCTAACTGTTAATCTAATGACACAAATAAACGTATTGGATGCACAACATTGGTCAAAAACCGTAACTGGACTAGAATAAGACTAGGGAGGATGAAAATGACCTAAATGTTAACCCAATGACACAAATAAACATATTTGATGCACAAGATTTGTTAAAAACCATTATTGGACTAGAATGACCCTAGGTCGGACAAAAATGACCAAACTATTAATCCAAATACAGAAGCACACCTATTGGATGTACAAGATTGGTTAAAAATAATCATTGCGCAAGAATAAGCCAAGGGAAGACGAAAATGACCTAAATGTTAATCCAATGACACAAACAATTATTTTTGTATCGATAAGAATGGTTAAAAACCATAAATGGACTAGAATAAGCCTAGCGAGGAGAAAGTGACCTAAATGTTAATCCAGCGACACAAACACACCTATTGGATGCACAAGATTGGTTGAAAACCTTAATTAGACTAGAATAAGCCTAGAGATGAAGAAAATGACAAAAATGATTATCCAATGAAAGAAATGAACTTATTGGATGTACAAGAATGATAAGATTAGGGAACACGAAAATGGCTTAAATATTAGTCTAATGATACAAATGAACTTATTGGATGCACAAGATTGCTTAAACACCCTAATTGGACTAGAGTAAACCTTGGGAGGACCAAATGACCTTAATGTTAATCCAATGAGACAAACACACCTATTGGATGCACAAGATTGGTTAAACACACTAAATGAACTATAATAAGCCTAGGGAGGAGGAAAATGACCAAAATCTTAATGCAATAACACAAACACACCTAATTGGACTAGAATAAACCTAGGGAGGACGAAAATCACCTAAATGTTAATCCAATGACAAAAATGAACTCATTGCATGTAAAAGATTGGTTAAAACCTCTAATTGGACTAGAATAAGCCTACATATGACGAAAATGACATTAAGATTAATCCAATGCCACAAATGAACGTATTGGATGCACATGATTGGTTAAAAACCCTAATTGGACTAGAATAGGCCTAGGGACAATGAAAATGGCCGAAATGTCAATCTAATCACACAAAGACGAAAATGACATTAAGATTAATCCAATGCCACAAATGAACGTATTGGATGCACATGATTGGTTAAAAACCCTAATTGGACTAGAATAGGCCTAGGGACAATGAAAATGGCCGAAATGTCAGTCTAATCACACAAAGACACTTATTCGATGCATAAGATTGGTTAAAAACCCTAATTGGACAGGAATAAGCCTAGGTAGGACGAAAATGACCTATATGTCAATCAAATGAGACAAACACACCAATTGGATGCACAAGATTTTTTAAAACCCCTAAGTGGTCCAGAACAAGCCTAGAGAAGACAAAAATGACTTAAATGTTAATCTAATGACACAAATAAACTTATTTGATGCAAAAGATTGGTTAAAAAGCCTAATTGAACTAGAATAAGCCTACGGAGCACGAAAATGACATAAACGTTAATCCAATGACACAAATGAACTTATTGGATGCACAACATTGGTTAAAAACCCTGAATGGACTTGAATAAGCCTGGGGAGGATGATAATGACCTAAATATCAATCCAATGACTTAAACACATCCATTGGATGCATAAAATTAGTCAAAAATCCTAATTGTATTAGAAACAAACACACATATTGGATGTACAACATTTGTTAAAATCCCTAATTGGACTAGAATAAGACTCGACAGGACAAAAATGACTTAAATTTTAATCCAATGACACAATCACACCTATTGGATGCACAAGATTGGTTAAAAACCTAAATTGGACAACAATATGCCTAGGGAGGACGAAAATGACAGAAATGTTCATCCAATTACACAACACACCTATTAGATGCACAAGATCGGTTCAAAACCCTAATTGGCCAAGAATAAGCCTAAGGAGGCCGAAAATGACCAAAATATTAATCCAATGACACAAACAGTCGTATTGGATGCACAAGATTGGTTAAAACCTCTAATTGGATTAGAATAAGCCTAGGGAGGATAAAAATGACCTAACTGTTAATCGAATGACACAAACACACCTATTGGATGAACAAGATTGGTTAAAAACCCTAATTGCTCAAGAATAAGCCTTGGGAGAATGAAAATGACCTAAATGTTAATCCATTGACACAAGCACACCTATTGGATGCACAAGATTGGATGAAACCCCTAATTGGTCTAAAATAAGCCTAGGAAGGACGAAAATCAGCTAAATGTTAATCCAATTACAAAAGTGAACTTATTAGATGCACAATAATGGTTAAAAACCCTAATTAAAATAGAATAAGCCTACAAAGGACAAAAATGACATAATTTTTAATCAAATGACACAACCACAATAACAAATTAACTTATTGGATGCACAAGATTGGTTAAACACCCTAAATAGACTAGAGTAAACCATGGGAAGACCAATATGACGTAAATGTTAAACCAATAACACAATAACACCTATTGGATGCACAAGATTGGTTAAAAACCCTAATTAGATTTGAATAAGCCTAGGGAGGAAGAAAATCACCTAAATGATAATCCAATGACAAAAATGAACTTATTGGATGCACAAGATTGCTTAAAAACACTAAATAGACTTGAATAAGCCTAGGGAGGACAACGATGACCTAAATGTTAATCCGATGTCAAAATCACACCTATTGGATGCACAAGATTGGTCAAACACCAAAATTGGACAAGAATATGCCTAGGGAAAACGAAAACGACCAAAATGTTAATCCAATGACACAACACACCTATTTGATGTACAAGATTGGTTAAAAACCCCAATTGGCGAGAATAAGTCCTACGGAGGACGAAAATGACACAAATGAACTTATTGGATGCACAAGATTGGTTAAGAACCTTAAATGGACTAGAATAAGCCTTGGGAGGTTCAAAATGACCTAAATGTCAATCCAATGACACAAACACACCTATTTGATTAACAAAATTGGTTAAAAACCCTAATAAGACAAGAATAAGCATAGGGAGGATGAAAGTGACCTAAATGTTAATCCAACAACACAAATGAACTTATTGGATGCACAAGATTGGTTAAAAACTGTAAATGGACTTGAATAAGCCTAGGGAATTTGAAAATGATCTAAATATCAATCCAATGACTTAATTAAGCCTAAGAATAAGCCTAAGGTGCATGAAAATAACCTAAACAGGACTAGAATAAGCCTAAAGTGGATGAAAATAACCTAAATGTTAATCGAATAACACAAACACGCCTATTGGAAGTACAAGATTGGTTAAAATCCCTAATTGGACTAGACTAAGCCCCGGGAAGACAAAAATGACCTAAATGTTAATCTAATACTAGAATCACACCTATTGGATGCACAAGATTGGTTTAAAACCCTAATTTGACTAGAATATGCCTAGGGTGGACGAAAACGACCTAATTGCTAATCCAATGACACAAGACACCTATTGGATGTACAAGATTGGATAAAAACCCTAATTGGACAAGATAAAGCATAGGGAGGACAAAAATGCCCGAAATTTTAATCCAATGACACAAACACACCTATTGGATGCACAAGATTTGTTAAAAACCCTAAATTGACTTAAATAAGCCTATGGAGGTTGAAAATGACCTAAATGTCAATCCAATGACTTAAACATACCTATTGGATGCACAAAATTGGTTAAAAACCCTAATTAGACTAGAATAATCTTAAGGATGATGAAAATGACCTAAATGTTAATCCAATGACACAAACACACCTATTGGATGTACAATATTGGTTAAAAACCTTGATTGGAATAGAATAATCCTAGGGACGACAAAAATAACCTAAATGTAGATCCAATGAGACAACACACCTATTTGAAGCACAAGATTGGTTAAAAACCTTAATTGGACAAGATTAAGTCTAGAGAGGAAGAAAATGACTGAAATGTTAATCCAATGACACAAATGAACTTGTTGGATAAACAAGATTGGTAAAAAAACGCTAAAGGGACTAGAATAAGCCTAGAGATGATCAGAATGACCTAAATGTCAATCCAATGACATAAACACACCTATAGGATGCACAAGATTGGTTAATAAGCTTAATTGGACTAGAATAAGCTTAGGGTGGATGAAAATGTCCTAAATGTCAATCTAATGACACAAACACAGCTATTGGATGCACAAGATGGGTTAAAACCTCTAAGTGGTCTAGAACAAACCTAGAGAGGACGAAAATGACTTAAATGTTAATCCAATAAAACAAATGAACTTATTGGACGCACAAGATTGATTAAAAACCATTATTGAAATAGAATAAGCCTACGGAGCACGAAAATGACATAAATGTTAATCCAATGACACAAATAAACATATTGGATACACAACATTGGTTAAAAACCCCAAATGGACTTGAATAAGCCTAGGGAGGATCGAAATGACCTAAATATCAATCCAATGACTTAAACACATCTCTTGGATGCACATAATTGGTTAAAAACCCTAATTGGATTAGAATAAGCCTAAGGAGTATAAACAAACAACCTAAATGTTAATCCAATGACACAAACACACCTATTGGATGTACAACATTTGTTAAAATCCCTAATAGGACTAGAATAAGGCTCGGCGAGACGAAAATGACTTAAATTTTAATCCAACGCCAGAATCACACCTATTGGATGCACATGATTGGCTAAAAACCTAAATTTGACTAGAATATGTCTAGGGAGGACGAAAATGACCTAAATGTTAATCCAATGACACAACACACATATTAGACGCACAAGATTTGTTAAAAACCCTAATTGGATTAGAATAAGCCTAGGGAGGATGAAAATGACCTAACTGTTAATCGAATGTCACAAACACGCCTATTGGATACACAAGTTTGGTTAATAACCATAATTGGACTAGAATAACCTTGGGAGGACGAAAATGACCAAAATGTCAATCCAATGACACAAACACACCTATTGGATGCACAAGATTTGTTGAGACCCCTAATTGGTCTAGAATAAGCCTAGGGAGGACGAAAATGACCTATATATTAATCCAATGTCAAAAATGAACTTATTAGATGCACTATATTGGTTAAAAACACTAATTTAATTAGAATATGCCTACGAAGGACGAAAATGACATAATTGTTAATCAAATGACACAACCACACATAATTGATGCACAAGCTTGGTTAAAAACCTTAATTGGACAAGAATAGGCCAAGAGAAGACAAAAATGACCAAAATTTGTATCCAATAACACAAAGACAACTATAGGATGCACAAGATTAGTTAAAGTCCCTAATTGGACTAGAATAAACCTTGGGAGAATGAAAATGACCTAAATGTCAATCCAATGACACAAACACACCTATTGGATGAACAAGATTGTTTAAAAACCCTAAATGGTCTAAAATAAGCCTAGGGAGCAAAAACTGACCTAAATGTTAATCCAATGACATAAACACACCTATTGGATGCACAAGATTGGTAAAAAAACCTTAATTACACTAGAATAAGCCTAGGGAAGATAAAAATAACCTAAAAATAACACTAGAATAAACCTTAATTACACCAATGACATAAATGAACTTATTAGATGCACAAGAATGATAAAAACCCTTAATGGACTAGAAGAAACCAAGGGAGGACGAAAATGACCTAAATGTTAATCAAATAACACAAATGAACTTATTGGTTGCACAAGATTGGCTAAAACCCATAATTGGACTAGAATAAACCTAGAGAGGATGAAAATGACTTAAATTTAAATCCAAAGACAAAAAGACACATATTGGATGCACAAGATTGGACAACAACGTATTGGATGCACAATATTGGTTAAAAAACCTAATTGGACAAGAATAAGCCTAGGGAAGACGAAAATGGCCTAAATGTTAGTCCAATAAAACAAATGAACTTATTGGACGCACAAGATTGGTTAAACACCATAAATAGACTAGTGTAAACCTTGGGATGACCAAGATGACCTAAATGTTAATCTAATGACACAAACACGCCTATTGGATGCACAAGATTGGTTAAAAACCCTAATTGGACTAGCATAAGCCTAGGGAGGGGGAAACTCGCCTAAATGATAATCCAATGACAAAAAAGAACTTATTGGATGCACAAGATTGCTTATAAACTCTAAATGGACTTGAATAAGCCTAGGGAGGACAACAATGACCTAAATGTTAATCCAATGCCAGAATCACACTTATTGGATGCAAAAGATTGGTTAAAAACCCTAATTAAACAAGAATAAGCCTAGGGAAGATAAAAATGACCAAAATGTTAATCCAATGACATAAATAAACTTGTTGGATAAACAAGATTGGTTAAAAACCCTAAAGGGACTAGAATAAGCCTTGGGAGGATTAGAATGACCTAAATGTCAATCCAATTAAACAAACACACCTATTGGATGTGCAAGATTGGTTAAAAACCCTAATTGGACTAGAAAAAGCCACAGGAGGACAAAAGTGACCTAAATGTTAATTCAATGACACAAACACACCTATTCGATGCACAAGATTGGTTAAAAACCTTAACTGAACTAGAATAGGCCTAGGGAGCATGAAAATGACCTAAATTCCAATCCAATGACAAAAACACACCTATTGGATCACAAGATTAGTTAATAACTCTAATTGGACTAGAATAAGCCTAGGAAGGAATAAAATGACCTAAATCTCAATCCAATGACACAAACACACCTGTTGGATGCACAAGATTGGTTAAAAACCCTAATTGGACTAGAATAAGCCTAGAGAGGACGAAAATGACCTAAATGTTAATTATCCAATGACTCATATGAACTTATAGGATGCACAAGATTAGTAAATAAAAACCTTAAATGGACAAGAATAAGCCTAAAGAGGATGAAAATGACCTTAATGTTAATCCAATGACACAAACACACCTATTAGATGTAGAAGATTTGTTAAAAACGCTAATAGGACTAGAATAAACCTTTGGAGGACGACAATGACATAAATCTTAATCCAATGATAGAAACACACATACTGGATGCACATGATTGCTTAAAAACCCTAATTGGACTAGAATAAGCCTAGGGAGGATGAAAGTGACCTAAATGTTAATACAATGACACAAACACACCTATTGAATGCACAACATTGGTTAATAACCCTAATTGGACTAGAATAATCCTAGGGAGGACAAAAATGACCTAAACGTCAATCCAATGACACAAACACACCTATTGAATGCATAAAATTGGTAAAAAAAAAAAAAAAAAAAAACCATAATTGGACTTGAAATACCCTAAGGAGGACAAAATTGACCTTAATGTTAATCCAATGACACTAAAGAACTTATTGGAAGAACAAGATAGGTTAAAAACCCTAAATGGACTAGAATAAGCATTGGGAGGACGAAAATGACCAAAATATTTATCCAATGACACAAACACACCTATTAGATGCACAAAATTGGTTAAAAACCCTAATTGGCCTATAATAAGCCCAATGAGGCTGAAAATGACCTAAATGTTAATCCAATGACAAAAACACACCTATTGGATGTACAAGATTGGTTAAAAACCCCAATAGGACTAGAATCATTATAAGGAGGACAAAAATGACCTAAATGTTAATCCAATGACACAAATGAACTTATTGGATGCATAAGACTATTTCAAAACCCTAAATCGACAAGAATAAGCCATGGGAGGAAGAAAATGACCTAAATGTTCATCCAATGACACAAACATACCTATTGGATGCAAAAGAATGGTTAAAATCCCAAAATGGACATGGATAAGCCTAGGGAGGATGAAAATGACCTAAATGTTAATTAAATGACACAAAGACACTTATTGGATGTACAAGAATTGTTAAAAACCCTAATTGGACTAGAATTAAGCTAGGGAAGACAAAAAAAGACCTAAATGTTAATCCAAAGACACAAACACACTTATTGCATGCGCATGATTGGTTAAATATCCTAAATGACTTCAATGTTAATCCAATGACACATATGAACTTATTGGATGCCCAAGATTGGTTAAAAACCCTAATTAGACTAGAATAAACCTAGGGAGGAAGACAATGACCTAAATGATAATCCAATGACTAAATACACGTATTGGATGCCAAAGAATGGGTAAACCCCCACCCCAATTAGACTAGGATAAGCCTAGGGAAGATAAAAATGACCTAAATGAAATTCTGATGACACAACCACACCTATTGGATGCATAAGATTGGTTAAAAACACTAATTGAGGTAGAATAAGCCTAGTGAGGACGAAAATAATCTAAATGTTAATCCAACGACACAAACATACCTATTGGATGCACAAGATTGGTTAAAAATCTTAATTATACTAGAATAAGCCTACGGAGGACGAAAGTAACCTAAATTTTAATCCAATGACACAAACGAACTTATTGGATGCACAAGACTGGTTAAAAATCCTAAATGGACTAGAATAAGCCTTTGGAGGACGAAAATGACCTAAATGTTAATCCAATGAAACAAACACACCTATTGGATGCACAAGATTGGTTAATCACCCTAAATGGATTAGGATAAACCTAGGGAGGATTTAAATGACCTAAGTTTTAATCCAATGACACAAACACACCTATTGGTTAAAACCCCTAATTGGACTAGAATTAGCCTAGGGAGGACAAAAATGACCTAAATGTTAATCCATTAATAAAAACATACCTATTGGAAGCTCAAGATGGGTTAAAAACCCTAGTTGGACTACAATAAGACTAGGGAGGACGAAAAAGAACTAAATGTTAATCCAAATACATAAATGAACTTATTGCATGCACAAGATAGGTTAAAACCCCTAAATGCACTAGAGTAACCCTAGGGAGGATGAGAATGACCTAAAAGTCAATCTAGAGACACAAACACACTTATTACATGCACAAGATTGGTTAAAAACCCTAAATGGACTAAAATAAGCCTATGGAGTATGAAAATGACCTAAACTACAATCCAATGACACAAACACACCTATTGGATTAATAACCTTAATTTGACTAGAATAAGCCTCGGGAAGATGCAAATGACCTAAATGTCAATCCAAAGACCTAAATGTTAATCTAATGACGCCAACACACCAATTGGATGCACAAGATTGGTTAAAAACCTTTATTGGACTGGAATAAGCCTAGGGAGAACGAAAATGACCTAAATGTTAATCTAATGACGCCAACACACCAATTGGATGCACAAGATTGGTTAAAAACCCTAATTGGACTAGAATAAGCTTAGGGAAGACGAAAATGACAAAAGTGTTAATCCAATTACATAAATGAACTTATTAGATGTACAACATTCGTTAAAAACCTTAATTGGACTAGAATAAGCTTAGGTAGGATGAAAATGACCTCACTGTTAATCTAATGACACAAACACGCGTATTGGATGCATAAGATTGGTAAAAAAAAAACCCGAATTGGACTAGAATAAGCCTAGAAAGGACGAAAATGACTGAAATGTTAATCCAATGTGTAACACCCCGTTATTCAAAGCAAGGGTGTATTTTTTTTTTTTTTGAAAGAAATTAAAATAAACTAGAGAAATAAATAGGTAACACCTTTGGATACATATTTAAGTCCTTATAATTTACAAGCAGCGGAAGAAGTTCACAAAATATGTATTCAAAAGGTTTACATAACAAAAGTGGTACAGTCTTCCAGTTTACAATTTAAAAGCAACCCACAAGAAGGACACCCGTTCTCTCGATGTCAACTTAGTCTGATCATTCTATACATAACCAAAAAAAACTATACGCCTTGAGTAATCTCCACGCGCCCCGTGAGATTCTCCTATCGTAGCTCCAATCAAGCACTCCCATCTACATTCCCATCCGTAGGGTACGAACCAGTAGGATCATCCTGGCTCTCATCTGAGGGCAAAGCCCAGATTTCCACAATAGTTGTAAAGGGTCACCAACCGAAATTAACAGTTAACACATAACATTTAAGCTTTTCGTGCACAAATAACCTTTTCAATTTAACATATATCTTGGAAGGATTTTCCATATGCTAAAAATTCATATAATGCTTGCCAATGTAAAGGAAATCAAAAGAAAGTTCACAATCCATCCAGTAATACATAACTGACCAATATGTTGATAATCAATTGAGAAATCCATCATTTAACACAAAATAAGATTTCCTACATTGCCAATCGATTGGGCAAATCGATTGCCAGAAGATTTTCAGTAAAAATTGAGCCCTGGACTTGCATCAATCGATTGGGGCAATCGATTTCGAGATGGTCTGAGCCCCTGTATTGTCCAATCGATTGGGCAAATCGATTTCGTGAAGGACAGAGTCCCTGTATTGAGTCCAATCGATTGGGCAAATCGATTTTTGGAAGACAAGGCCCCTGACTTGAAATTCAATTGAATTCAATCGATTTACCAAATCGATTTCTTAAATGATTTTGAAATACAACTTACAAAATCGATTGGGTAAATCGATTTCGTGTAAAACAGGGCCCCTGTAACTCATCCAATCGATTGGGGCAATCGATTTCCCTGCATATCCTTTCAAAAATACATAAACTAACTCAATCATATTCAAACACCACTCCAAACCTTAACGCTTAGCAATACCCATACAATCACCACGACATTGTGAGTTTCGAAAACGTTTTACAATCTAACATACTATCACACAATTCCTAACATAACTCTTAGTACAATCGACACAATCACAATTTGATTCAAGCATACCTACACATAGTTTCAAACCATAACACTTAGCAAAAAACATTACAATTATAATTTGCATCAACACACTTACACATAAGTTCAAAACATAGCACTTAGCAAAATCAACACAATCATAATTTGAATCAAACACGACTCGTGTGCCAAGCACCCTAATGCAATGCGTATATGCCAAAATGCATGGACTCGGAATTCCAAACCAAAACCCTCCTCGAAGGGCCGTAAATCATAATTGTACCGCCTATCGCAGGCCAAAGTACCAATTACCGAGGTGCCACCTATCACGGGTCTGCACGATTTACTAAAAAGCGTAAACCATAAACGTACTGCCTATCACGGGCCCGTATCGTTTACCAAGGTGCCACCTATCACGGGTCTGCACGGCTTACTAAAAAACACGTAAATTGTAAATGTACCGCCTATCACAGGCCAAAGTACTCTTTACCAAGGTGCCACCTATCACGGGTCTGCACAATTTACAAAAAAACCGTAAATCGTAAAAGTACCGCCTATCACGGGCCAAAGTACTATTTACCGAGGTGCCACCTATCACGGGTCTGCACAATTTACAAAAACGTAAATCATAAATGTACCGCCTATCACAGGCCAAAGTACTATTTATCAAGGTGCCACCTATCACGGGTCTGCACGATTTACAAAAAGCATGAAAATGCATGAGCGTATACTAACTCCATTCACAACGATCGTTAAGCAAATGCAGATATTAAAAGATTCCCCATTTTTAACACTCATTTGACTTAAACGATTTTCACAACAAAACATTCAGTAAACGAGACATTAAGAGATTCCCCATTCTTAATACTCATTTAACTTAACGATTTTCCAAAACAAACATTAAGTGAACACACTTTACCAGGGTGTAGTCTCTAACGGACAAACACAATTTACCAAAAACGTAAGTCGTAAACGTACCACCTATCACGGGTCTGTACTGTTTACCGAGGTGCCACCTATCACGGGTCTGCACAACTTACCAAAAACGTAAACCATAAACGTACTGCCTATCACGGACCCGTACTGTTTATCGAGGTGCCACCTATCACGGGTCTGCACAGTTTACTAAAACAAAAATTAAGTAAACAAGACATTAAGAGATTCCCCATTCTTAATACTCGTTTAACTTAATGGTTTTCAAATTCCACACAAAACAAACTCAAACGTACTTTCACATTCAATCCATAACTCACACAAAATCATTTTTCCACACCAACCACACATAACACATCTCAAACATGTTATCAAATTCAATCCAAATCCGTCAACGATTCACACCAAATCACATCAATCAACAACAAGTTTCATATACTCGAAATCACACATAATGGGTTTAAAATTCATTCTCCACAAAAAGTTACTTAAACCCTAACCAAATTCTTTTCCACACAACCACAAGTAAGTCCCTAAATGCAAACTAAAAGTTTGGAAGGAGCCCTTACCTTCACTTTAGCGTTCTCGTCGATTACAGCACCGTGAGTAAATCTGGTAAATTTTTCCGCTCGCAACGCCGCTCCCAAAATTGGTCCACTAGCACCGTAGCACGGAGGTGAGCAACCTTCCCTTCTATCACTTCTTGAAACGAAGCTTGGATCTAGAAGTAACGGAGGGGTTTGTGTTTGAATCTCAAATACCGTTTTTCTTCGTTTTCGAATCAAAGAGGGAGAGTGAAGTTGAGAAATCCTTGTCCTAACACCTACTATCAATTTCGAATTCAAGGAAGCAAGGAAGAACGAAAATGGATGAAGATGGAGGAAGGGATAATAAGGGGTGAGCGCGGGCAGAGGAAGAAGAAGGGAAATGTTTTTTTCTTTCTTTCCTTCTCTTTTCCTTTCTTTCTTTTTCTTTCCTTTCTATTTCTTTTCTTTCTATTTTCTTTCTTCCTTTTTCCTTCTTTCCTTTATATACTCTTTTCTTTTCCTTTTCCTTCCTTCTAATTTTCCTTTCTTTTTCCCCCCAAACAAACATATATATATATATATATATATATAAATCATAATTAACAAATATCTAAAAATATCTAGATATTTGTTAAATTACCATTTCATCCATAACACTTTAAATTCTTCTCCAAAGATTCACCGCAGTTAATTTAATTTATTTATCGACGAGTAATTCTAATCAGGCATCAAAACATCTTCTTGGTCATATAAACCCCAAAATATTAATAACTTTGGCTAAAAAGCCTCTGAGTTCAATACCGAAAATACACCAAATATATAAAATACACTTAAAAATTAAGGGTCTTACACAATGACACAAATGTACTTATTGGATGAACAAGATTGTTTAAAAACCCTAAATGGACAAGAATAAGCCTAGAGAGGATCAAAATGACCTAATTGGCAATCCAATGACACATACACAACTATTGGATGAGCAATATTGATTAAAAACCCTAATTGGACAAGAATAAGCCTAGGAAGGATGAAAACTACCTTAATGTCAATCCAATAACACAAACACATCTATCTAAAGCACATCAAAGGTTAAAAACCCTAATTGGACTAGAATAAGGCTAGGGAGGATGAAAATGACCTAAATGTTAATCCAATGACACAAATGACCTTATTGGATGAACAATATATGTTAAAACCCCTAAATGAAATAGCAAAAGCCTACGGAGGATTAAAATGACCAAAATGTCAATCCAAAGATACAAACACACCTATTGCATGCAGAAGATTGTTTAAAAACCCTAATTGGAGAAGAATAAGCCTAGAGAGGACGAAATGTCCAAGGGAGGATGAAAATGACCTAATTGGACTAGAATATGCCAAGGGATGAAAAGGACCTAAATTAAAACCAATAACACAAATGAACTTATTGGATGCACAAGATTGGTTAAAAACCCTTAATGGACTAGAATAAGCCTAGGGATGATCAAACCGACCTAAATGTCAATCCAAAGACACAAACACACCTATTGGATGCACAAGGTTGGTTAAAAACCCTAATTTGACTAGAATAAGCCTAAGGAGGAAGAAAATGACATAAATGTCAATCCAATGACACAAATGAACTTATTGGTTGCACAAGTTACGTTAAAAACCCTAATTGGACTACAATAAACCCAGGGAGGACGAAAATAACCAAGATGTTAATCCAATGACACAAACACACCTATTGGATGCACAAGATTGGTTAAAAACCTTAATTGGACTTGAAAATGACCTAAATGTTAATCTAATGACACAATCAAACATATTTGATGCACGTCATTGGTTAAAAACTTTAATTGGACTAGAATAAGACTAGGGAGGACGAAAATGACCTAAATGTTTATCTAATGACACAAACATACCTATTGGATGCACAAGATTGGTTAAAAATCCAAATTGGACAAGAATAAGCCTAAGAAGGACGAAAGTAACCTAAATTTTAATCCAATGACACAAATGAACTTATTGGATGCACAAGATTGGTTAAAAACCTTAAATGACTTTGAATAAGCTTAGGGAGACGAAAATGACAAAAATGTTAATATAATGACACAACAAACCTATTGGATGCATAGGATTAGGTAAAACCCCAAATTGGACTAGAATAAGCCTAGGGAGGATCAAAATGATTTAAATCAAAATCCAATGACACAAACACACCTATTGGATGCACAAGATAGGGTAAAAATCCTAATTGGATTAGAATAAGCATAAGGAGGACGAAAGTAACTTAAATGTTAATCCAATTACTCAAATGAAATTATTGGATGCACAAGATTGGTTAAAGTCCTAAATGGACTAGAATATGCCTTTGGAGGACGAAAATGTCATAAATTTTAATCCAATGACACAAACACACCAATTGGATGTAAAAGATTGGTTACAAACCCTAATTGGTCTAGAATTAGCCTTGGGAGAACGAAAATGACCTAAATGTTAATCCATTGATACAAACACACCTATTGGATGCACAAGATTGGTTGAAACCCTAATTGGACAACAATAAGCCTATGGAGGAAGAAAATGGCCTAAATGTTAATCCAAATACACAAACAAATTTATTGGATGCACAAGATTGTTAAAAAAAAAACCCTAAATGGACTAGAGCAAGCCTAAGGAAGATGAAAATGACGAAAATGTCAATCAAATGACTCAAACACACTAATTGACAGCACAAGATTGGTTAAAAAACCCCAAATCGACTAGAACATGCCTTTAGAGGACGAAAATGACATAAATGTTAATCCAATGACACAAAAACACTTACTGGATGCAAAGGATTGGTTCAAAACCATAATTGGAAAAGTATAAGCCTAGGGAGGATAATAATGACCTGAATGTTGATCCCATGACACAAATTAAGTCATCGGATGCACAAGATTGGTTAAAAATCCTAGATGGACTAGAATAATCCTAGAGAGGGTAAAAATTATCTAAATATTAATCCCTTGACACAAATTAACTTATTGGATGCTCAAGACTGGAGTAAAACCCTAAATGGACTAGAATAAGCCTTGATGGACGAAAATGACGTAAATGTTAATCCGATGACACAAACACACTTATTGGATGCATAAGATTGGTTAGCATACCTAATTGTACTAGAATAAGCCTAGGGAGGATGAAAATGACCTAAATGTTAATCCAATGACACAAACACACCTATTGGTTGCACAAGATTGGTTAAACACCCTAATTATACTAGAATAAGCTTAGGGAGGATTAAAATGACCTAAATGTTAATCCAATGATACAAACACACCCATTTGATGCACAAGATTTGTTAAAAACCCTCAATGGACTAGAATAAGCCTAAGGAGGATGAAAATGACCTAAATGTTAATCCAATGACACAAATGAACTTATTGGATGCACATGATTGGTTAAAAACCCTAAATGGATTAGAATAAGCCTTGGGAAGATCAAACCAACCTAAACGTCAATCCAATGACACTAACACACCTATTGGATGCACAAGGTTGGTTAAAAACCCTAATTGGACTAGAATAAGCCTAAGGAGGATGAAAATGATATAAATGTAAATCCAATGACACAAAAGAACTTATTGGATGCACAAGTTAGGTTTAAAACCCTAATTGGACTACAATAAACCTAGGGAGGACAAAAATAACCAAAATGTTAATCCTATGACACAAACACACCTATTAGATGCTTAAGATTGGTTAAAAACCGTAATTGGACTACAATAAACCTAGGGAGGATGAAAATAACCAAAATGCTAATCCAATGACACAAATGATGCACATCATTGGTTAAAAACCTCAAATAGACTAGAATAAGCCAAAGGAGGACGAACATGACCTAAATGTTAATCCAATGACAAAAATAAACATATTGGATGTAAAAATTTGTTAAAAACCCTAATTGTACTAGAATAAACATAGAGAGGACGAAAATTACCTAAATATTAATCTAATGATACAAACACACCTATTGGATGCACAAGATTGGTTAAAAACCCGAATTGGAATAGAATAAGCAAAATGAGGACGAAAACAACCAAAATGTTAATCCAATGACACAAACGAGCTTATTGGATATACAAGATTGGTTAAAAACCTTAATTGGACTTGAATAACCCTAGGGATGAAGAAAATGACCTAAATGTAAATCCAATGACACAAACACACCTATTAGATGCATAAGATTGGTTAAAAATCCTAAATGGACTAGAATAACCCTAGGGAGGATGAAAATGACCTAAATGTCAATCCAAGGTGACAAACACACCAATTGGATGCACAGGAATGGCTAAAAAACGTAATTGGACTAGAATAAGCCTAGGGATGACAAAAATGACCTAAATGTTAATCCAATGACGCAAACACACGAATTTGATGCACAGGATTGGTTAAAAACTATAATTGGACAAGTATAAGCCTAGGGAGGATATTAATGACATAAATGTTAATCCAATGACACAAATTACGTTATCGGATGCAGAAGATTGGTTAATATTCCTAAATGAACTAGAATAAGCATAGGTAGGATGAAAATGACCAAAATGTTAATCCAATGACACAAATGAACTTATTGGATGCTCTATATTGAATAAAAATCCTAAATGGACTAGAATAAGCCTTGATGGACGAGAATTACCTAAATGTTAATCCAATGACAGAAAGACACTTATTGGATGCAGCAGATTGGTTAACATACTTAATTGGACTAGAATAAGCCTATGGTGTATGAAAATGACCTAAATGTTAATCCAATGACACAAACACACCTATTGGATGCACAAGATTGGACAAAAACCCTAATTGGACTAGAATAAGTCTAGGGAGAAGGAAAATGACCTAAATATTAATCCAATGACACAAACACGCCTATAGGATGCACAAGATTGATTAAAACCCATAATTGGACTAGAATAAGCCTAAGGAGGACGTATACGACAAAAATGTTAATCCAATGACATAAATGAACTTATTGGATGCACAAGATTGGTTAAAACCCTAATTAAACAAAAATAAGCCTAGGGAGGACGAAAATGACCAAAAGTTTAATCTAATGACACAAACACACCTATTGAATGCACAAGATTGGTTAAAAACCCTATTTGGACTAGAATCATCCTAGGGATGCTGAAAATGACCTAAATGTTATTCCAATAACACGAATATCCATATTGGATGCAAAAGATTGGTTGAAAACCCTAATTGGACTAGAATAAGCCTAAGGAGGACGAAAATGACAAAAATGTTAATCCAATGACTTAAATGAACTTATTGGATGCACAAGATTGGTTAAAAACCCTAATTGGACTAGAATAAGCCTAAGGAGGACGAAAATGACCTAAATGTTAATCCGATGACACAAACACACCTATTGGATGCATGGTTAAAAACCATAATTGCACAAGTATAAGCCTAGGGAGGATAATAATGACTTGAATGTTAATCCAATGACACAAATTAAGTTATCGGATGCAAAAGATTGGTTAAAAATCCTAGTAAGACTAGAATAATCCTATGAAGAATAAAAATGACTTAAATATTAATCCAATGACACAATTGAACTTATTGGATGCTCAAGATTGGATAAAAACCCTAAATGGACAAAAATAAGCCTTGATGGACGAAAATGACCTAAATGTGAATCGAATGACACAAACACACTTATTGGATGAACATGATTGGTTAACATACCTAATTGTACTAGAATAAGTCTAGGGAGGATGAAAATGACCTAAATGTTAATCCAATGACACAAACACACCTATTGGTTGCACAACATTGGTTAAAAACCCTAATTAGACTAGAATAAGCCTAGGGAGAATTAAAATGACCTAAATGTTAATCCTATGACATAAACACAGCAATTGGGTGCAAAACGATTAGTTAAAAACCCTCAATGGACTAGAATAAGCCTAGAGAGGATAAAAATGACCTAAATGTCAATCTAATGGCACAAATACACCTATTGGATACATAGTATTGTCTAAAAACCCTAATTGGACAAGTATAAGACTAGGGAGGATGATAATGACTTAGGTGTTATTCCAATGACACAAATTAAGTTATTGGATGCACAAGATTGGTTAAAAATCCTAAATGGACTAGAATATGCCTAGGGAGGATTAAAATGACCTAAATGTCAATCCAAGGAGACAAACACACCAATTGGATGCCAAGATTGGCTAAAAAACCTTATTGGACTAGAATAAGCCTACGGATGACAAACATGACCTAAATGTTAATCCAATGAGACAAACGCACGAATTGGATGCACAGGATTGGTTAAACACCATAATTGCACAAGTATAAGCCTAGGGTGGATAATAATGACATAAATGTTAATCCAATGACACAAATTAAGTTATCGGATGCACAAGATTGGTTCATAATCCAAAATGGACTAGAATAAGCCTTGGGAGTATGAAAATGACCTAAATGTTAATCCAATGACACAAACACACCTTTTGGGTGCACAAGATTGGTTAAAAACCCTAATTGGACGACAATAAGCCTAGGGAGGATTAAAACTACCTAGATGTTAATCCAATAAAACAAACACACCTATTAGATGCACAAGTTTGGTTAAAAGCCCTCAATGGACTAGAATAAGCCTAAGGAAGACGAGAATGACCTAAATGTTAATCCAATGACACACACACACCTATTGGATACACAATATTATCTAAAAACCCAAATTGGACAAGTATAAGTCTCGGGAGGACGAAAATGAATTAAACGTTAATCCAATGACACAAATTAACTTATTGGATGCACAAGATTGGTTAAAAATCCTAAATAGACTAGAATAAGCCTAGGGAGGATGAAAATGACCTAAATGAGAATCCAATGAGACAAACACACCTATTGGATCCATAAGATTGGCTAAAATACCTAATTGGACTAGAATAAGCCTAGGGGTGACAAAAATGACCTAAATGTTAATCCAATGACACAAACAAACTTAATGGATTCACAAGATTGGTTAAAAATCCTAATTGGACTAGAATAAGCCTAGGGAGGACGAAAATAACCAAAATGTTAATCCAATGACACAAATGTACTTATTGGATGCACAAGATTGCTTAAAAACCCTTATTGGACTAGAATAAGCCTAGGAAGGATAAAAACGACCTAAAAGTTAATCCAATGACACAAACACGTATTTGAAGCACAAGATTGGTTAAAAAACGGGGAGGACGAAAATGGTCTAAATGTTAATCCAATGACACAAACACACCTATTGGATGAACAAGATTAGCTGAAAACCCTAATTGGACTAGAATAAGCCTAGGTAGGAGGAAAATAACCTAAATGTTAATCCAATGACACAAACACACCTATTGTATGCACAAGATTGGTTGAAACCCAAATTGGACAACAATAAGCCTATGGAGGACGAAAATGGCCTAAATGTTAATCCAAATACACAAACAAATTTATTGGATGCACAAGATTGTTTAAAAAAACCCTAAATGGACTAGAGCAAGCCTAAGGAAGATGAAAATGACGAAAATGTCAATCAAATGACTCAAACACACTAATTGACAGCACAAGATTGGTTAAAAACCCCAAATCGACTAGAATAAGCCTTTAGAGGACGAAAATGACATAAATGTTATTCCAATGACACAAACACACATATTGGATGCAAAGGATTGGTTCAAAACCATAATTGGAAAAGTATAAGCCTAGGGAGGATAATAATGAATTGAATGTTGATCCAATGACACAAATTAAGTCATCGGATGCACAAGATTGGTTAAAAATCCTAGATGGACTAGAATAATCCTAGGGAGGGTAAAAATGATCTAAATATTAATCCCTTGACACAAATGAACTTATTGGATGCTCAAGACTGGAGAAAAACCCTAAATAGACTTGAATAAGCCTTGATGGACGAAAATGACGTAAATGTTAATCCGATGACGCAAACACACTTATTGGATGCACAAGATTGGTTAGCATACCTAATTGTACTAGAATAAGCCTAGGGAGGATGAAAATGACCTAAATGATAATCCAATGACACAAACACACCTATTGGTTGCAAAAGATTGGTTAAACACCCTAATTATACTAGAATAAGCTTAGGGAGGATTAAAATGACCTAAATGTTAATCCAATGATACAAACACACCTATTTGATGCACAAGATTTGTTAAAAACCCTCAATGGACTAGAATAAGCCTAAGGAGGATGAAAATGACCTAAATGTTAATCCAATGACACAAATGAACTTATTGGATGCACAAGATTGGTTAAAAACCCTAAATGGATTAGAATAAGCCTAGGGAAGATCAAACCAACCTAAATGTCAATCCAATGACACTAACACACCTATTGGATGCACAAGGTTGGTTAAAAACCCTAATTGGACTAGAATAAGCCTAAGGAGGATGAAAATGATATAAATGTAAATCCAATGACACAAAAGAACTTATTGGATGCACAAGTTAGGTTTAAAACCCTAATTGGACTACAATAAACCTAGGGAGGACGAAAATAACCAAAATGTTAATCCTATGACACAAACACACCTATTGGATGCATAAGATTGGTTAAAAACCGTAATTGGACTACAATAAACCTAGGGAGGATGAAAATAACCAAAATGCTAATCCAATGACACAAATGATGCACATCATTGGTTAAAAACCTCAAATAGACTAGAATAAGCCAAAGGAGGACGAACATGACCTAAATGTTAATCGAATGACAAAAATAAACATATTGGATGTAAAAATTTGTTAAAAACCTTAATTGTACTAGAATATACATAGAGAGGACGAAAATTACCTAAATATTAATCTAATGATACAAACACACCTATTGGATGCACAAGATTGGTTAAAAACCCGAATTGGAATAGAATAAGCAAAAGGAGGACGAAAATAACCAAAATGTTAATCCAATGACACAAATGAACTTATTGGATACACAAGATTGGTTAAAAACCTTAATTGGACTTGAATAACCCTAGGGATGAAGAAAATGACCTAAATGTAAATCCAATGACACAAACACACCTATTAGATGCATAAGATTGGTTAAAAATCCTAAATGGACTAGAATAACCCTAGGGAGGATGAAAATGACCTAAATGTCAATCCAATGTGACAAACACAGCAATTGGATGCACAAGAATGGCTAAAAAACCTAATAGGACTAGAATAAGCCTAGGGATGACAAAAATGACCTAAATGTTAATCCAATGACACAAACACACGAATTTGATGCACAGGATTGGTTTAAAACCATAATTGGACAAGTATAAGCCTAGGGAGGATATTAATGACATAAATGTTAATCCAATGACACAAATTACGTTATCGAATGCAGAAGATGGGTTAATATTCCTAAATGAACTACAATAAGCATAGGTAGGATGAAAATGACCTAAATGTTAATCCAATGACACAAATGAACTTATTGGATGCTCAAGATTGAATAAAAATCCTAAATGGACTAGAATAAGCCTTGATGGACGAGAATGACCTAAATGTTAATCCAATGACAGAAACAACTTTATTGGATGCACAAGATTGGTTAACATACTTAATTGGACTAGAATAAGCCTATGGTGTATGAAAATGACCTAAATGTTAATCCAATGACACAAACACACCTATTGGATGCACAAGATTGGATAAAAACCCTAATTGGACTAGAATAAGTCTAGGGAGAAAGAAAATGACCTAAATATTAATTCAATGACACAAACACGCCTATAGGATGCACAAGATTGATTAAAACCCATAATTGGACTAGAATAAGCCTAGGAAGGACGTATATGACAAAAATGTTAATCCAATGACATAAATGAACTTATTGGATGCACAAGATTGGTTAAAACCCAAATTAAACAAAATTAAGCCTAGGGAGGACGAAAATGACGAAAAGTTTAATCTAATGACACAAACACACCTATTGAATGCACAAGATTGGTTAAAAACCCTATTTGGACTAGAATCATCCTAGGGATGCTGAAAATGACCTAAATGTTATTCCAATAACACGAATATCCATATTGGATGCAAAAGATTGGTTGAAAACCCTAATTGGACTAGAATAAGCATAGGGAGGACGAAAATGACAAAAATGTTAATCCAATGACTTAAATGAACTTATTGGATGCACAAGATTGGTTAAAAACCCTAATTGGACTAGAATAAGCCTAAGGAGGACGAAAATGACCTAAATGTTAATCCGATGAAACAAACACACTTATTGGATGCATGGTTAAAAACCATAATTGCACAAGTATAAGCCTAGGGAGGATAATAATGACTTGAATGTTAATCCAATGACTCAAATTAAGTTATTGGATGCATAAGATTGGTTAAAAATCCTAGTAAGACTAGAATAATCCTATGAAGAATAAAAACGACTTAAATATTAATCCAATGACACAAATGAACTTATTGGATGCTCAAGATTGGATAAAAACCCTAAATGGACAAAAATAAGCCTTGATGGACGAAAATGACCTAAATGTTAATCGAATGACACAAACACACTTATTGGATGAACATGATTGGTTAACATACCTAAATGCACAGGATTGGTTAAAAACCATAATTGCACAAGTATAAGCCTAGGGTGGATAATAATGACATAAATGTTAATCCAATGACACAAATTAAGTTATCGGATGCACAAGATTGGTTAATAATCCAAAATGGACTAGAATAAGCCTAGGGAGTATGAAAATGACCTAAATGTTAATCCAATGACACAAACACACCTTTTGGGTGCACAAGATTGGTTAAAAACCCTAATTGGACTACAATAAGCCTAGGGAGGATTAAAATTACCTAGATGTTAATCCAATAAAACAAACACACCTATTAGATGCACAAGATTGGTTAAAAGCCCTCAATGGACTAGAATAAGCCTAAGGAGGACGAGAATGACCTAAATGTTAATCCAATGACACACACACACCTATTGGATACACAGTTTTGTCTAAAACCCTAATTGGACAAGTATAAGTCTAGGGAGGACAAAAATGAATTAAACATTAATCCAATGACACAAATTAACTTATTGGATGCACAAGATTGGTTAAAAATCCTAAATAGACTAGAATAAGCCTAGGGAGGATGAAAATGACCTAAATGAGAATCCAATGAGACAAACACACCTATTGGATCCACAAGATTGGCTAAAATACCTAATTGGACTAGAATAAGCCTAGGGGTGACAAAAATGACCTAAATGTTAATCCAATGACACAAACAAACTTAATGGATTCACAAGATTGGTTAAAAATCCTAATTGGACTAGAATAAGCCTAGGGAGGACGAAAATAACCAAAATGTTAATCCAATGACACAAATGTACTTATTGGATGCACAAGATTGCTTAAAAACCCTTATTGGACTAGAATAAGCCTAGGAAGGATAAAAACAACCTAAAAGTTAATCCAATGACACAAACACGTATTTGAAGCACAAGATTGGTTAAAAAACAAGGAGGACGAAAATGATCTAAATGTTATTCCAATGACACAAACACACCTATTGGATGAACAAGATTGGCTGAAAACCCTAATTGGACTAGAATAAGCCTAGGTAGGAGGAAAATAACCTAAATGTTAATCCAATGACACAAACACACCTATTGTATGCACAAGATTGGTTAACATACCTAATTGGACTAGAAAAAGCCTAGGGAGAATGAAAATGACCTAAATATTAATCCAATGACACAAATGAACATATTGTATGCACAAGAATGGTTAAAAACCCTAATTGGACTTGAATAAACCGAGGGACGACGAAAATGACCCAAATGTCAATCCAATGACACAAACGTACCTAATGGATGCACAAGATTGGTTAAAAACCATAATTGGACTACAATAAATCTAGGGAGGAGGAAAATAACTAAAATGTTAATCCAATGACATAAATGAACTAATTGGATGCACAAGATTGGTTAAAAACACTAATTGGACAAGAATAAGCCTAGGGAGGACGAAAATGACCTAAATGTTAATCCAATGACACAAACACACGTATTGGATGCACAAGATTTATTAAAAACCCGAATTGGACTAGAATAAGCCTAGGGAGGACGAAAATAAACTAAATGCTAATCCAATGACAGAAACACACATATTTGATACACAAGATTGGTTAGAAACCCTTGTTGCACTACAAAAAGCCTAGGGAGGACAAAAATAACCAAAATGTAAAACCAATGACCCAAATGCACTAATTGGAAGCATAAGATTGGTTAAGAACCCTAATTGGACTATAATATGCCTAAGGAGGACGATAATGACCTAAATGTTAATCCAATGACACAAACACACGTATTGGATGCACACGATTGGGTAAAAACCCGAATTGGACCAGAATAAGCCTAAAGAGGACGAAAATGACCTAAATGTTAATCAAATGACACAAACACACATATTGGATGCACAAGATTGGTTAAAATCCCTAATTGAAGTAGAATAAGCCTAGGGAGGCAAAAAAATGACCAAAATGTTAATCCAATGACACAAATGAACTTATTGGATGCACAACAGTGGTTAAAAATCTTAATTGGACTAGAAAATGACCTTAATGTTAATCCAATGACACAATGAAATATATTGGATGCACAACATTGGTTAAAAAACCTAATTGGACTAGAATAAGCCTAGATCTATTGAAAATGACCTAAATGTTAATCTTATGACACAAACACACCTATTGAATGCACAAGATTGGGTAAAAACCCTAATTGGACTAGAATAAGCCTAGGGAAGATGAAAATGGCCTAAATGTTAATCCAATGACACAAACAAACATATTAGATGCAAAAGATTGGTTAAAAACCCTAATTGGACTAGAATTAGTCTAGGGAGGACGAAAATGACAAAAATGTTAATCCAATGACACAAATGAACTTATTGGATGCACAAAATTGGTTAAAAACACTAATTGGACTAGAATAAGTCTAGGGATGACGAAAATGACCTAAATGTTAATCTAATGACACAAACACACCTATTGGATGCACAAGATTGGTTAAAAACCCTAATTGGACTAGAATATGTCTAGGGAGGATGAAAATGACCTAAATGTAAATCAAATGACACAAACACACCTGTTGGATGCATAAGATTGGTTAAAAACCCTAATTGAAGTAGAATAATCCTAGGGAGGACGAAAATTACCTAAATTAATCTAATGACACATACACACCTAAATGTAAATCTAATTAGAAGTTTAACACTTTTAACTCTAAACATTTTAAATAAATTAGCTCACAAGCACCGAAGTGTAGAGAGAAGCAACTTTCTCTCCTAACACTACTTGAATGGAAGCTTAGATCTAAGAGAAAAATGAAGGTTTGTGTTTGTCTGATTTTAAAACCATCAACACCGTTTCATTTTTGGAACAGAAGAAAGAAGAAGAATGATGAGAGAAGACGAGGCAGCAGGGAAAATGTTTTATGTTTCCTCTTCCTCTTTGTTAATGTGTGTATGTGTGTCTATATATATATATATATATATATATATATATATATATATATATATATATATATATATATATAATTAAATAATTAGATATTTTATAAAGTCATCATTATAATATTTAACCACTCTTACACACATCACTTCACTCACATCTCAATCTAATTTAATAAAAATTTATACTCTCATCACAACTTAATTGACAGATAAATATTTCAGTAACAAGTGATATTTTTATAAAGATTTGCTCGGTATTAGATTTTCTGTAACAATTAAATTATTCTTCGACAAATAATTTTAATCGGGTCTCAAAATATATATATATATATATATATATATATATATATATATATATATAT
>JBBPBR010000005.1:30770739-30802396 GCA_037974775.1 Cicer pinnatifidum | reverse complement strand
ATATATATATATTAAATATATTATTAACTCTAATAAAATATGTTTTTTGTACTTAATTTATAAAATAGAATAAAATAAAATTGGGCTAAATGCCTAAGCAATTTAACACAAAATACCCTAAAATTGCATAAATTAGAATTTAAAAATTAAGGGTCTTACATAGTTAGTGGATGATCAGATTAATTTTTTGTTAGGGCCTTAGTGTTTTTCTTTTGATGGTTGCACTTATTTTGTTTTGTGATGGTTATATATATGACATACCATGACAGTTGACTTTTTTGTGGATCCATGTTCCATTTTTCTTTTTTTGATGTGGCCATGGAGGATAGCATTCTTGGAGCAGTACTTCTGTGCAAGTGTTTGTGTGACACCCTAAATCCAAATTAAAATAGAAAGTAAAATGCATTAGTTTTGAAAGAGATTCGCAGCGGTTCCAAAATAGAGTATACAAATTTTATTTTAAACTATAAGGTTCAAGACGTCACACTCACACTTACACAAAATGCTTGCATAAAAAATTTCAATAAAAATTCTTTTTATATCAAATATAGTTAAGGTTTATTAAATAAACTTTTGACATAAAAAGACGTTCTAAACTTAGAGACAATTAATTTCTACATTTGAATAAAAGATAAAAATAACAAAATTTATCGATCGAATTTATAAAAATCTAAATTAGTTCATAACTCAATAAAATGAGACAAGTTACTCCCACCTAGTATCACCTATCAGAGTGTGGATCACCAACTGATAACTTGAAATGAATGCGCTCTCGCAAGCATCAAACACAAGCAACGAGGGGTGAGCTTCGAAAACATGTAATAGTATAAAATAATTGAGAAGAACACATAAAATATATTAAACACAGTATCGTATCAAATCATAATCAACAAGAATAATCAAGGTAAAACATTGATACAATCCACAACATCAAGTACGTAAACACACAAATTAAATAATGTTATGCTCTTATATTCTAGATTCCTCCTCATTTTTTGGTACCATTCTAACTCTGAAGTCCTTGGTTAGGAGGCTTGATACTATGCCACCACGCATGTGGACGGACAATTCAATTTGGCCATGTCCTCATAGATCTCCTCAACTCAACCCAAGACACATATATGCGACAGTCGAGGTAAACATGTGTTGCATGGTAGCTCCTGACATTTGGAGTGCTATCTCCAAGTCACCTAGGAGTTTCCCACCCGAATACCTCCAAGGTCTAAGAATCTTGCCCTAAGGCTCGACAACAGACCGCCACGATCAGGCTTCCCCGTAATCACTAGGCTTGTTAGACACTACCTATATGATGACCAAATAATCTCCACTTCAAAAATTATCAACATCTATTTTATCCCTTCGTTGGCCTAGGTTACTCACTCCATTAAGAGAACCATCAATGGCACAGGTCGAATTCATCACTATTCAATAAAATGCAATATGCATTTCGTGATATTCATCAAGGTCATAACATCATAAGTCAGCGAGTAATCATCAATGCATATTTTCATAGTCATATATTACATTCAAAATTTATCATCATAATACACAAACTCCAACAATATATGATTTTCACTCACAAATAATAATACTAAACCATTCACACACATCACTTCGATTGAAATTGAATTAATAACAATTCATCACATTTTATATCATATAACAATATCAAGGTAGATATAAACAAAATACATAATACATCAAATACACAATTCTACAATAATTCAACTACCACACAATCTTCAAAACTTAAATCAAACCACACCTTATAAAAGTTTCTAACTCGTATTTTAACCTCACCAAATTCAAGTTTTCTCATTAGTCAATTATTACTCAAAGGACTTCAGCCGTACGTAGCGAGCCCCGAATGAATTATGGGAAATACAGTTTTCTCGTTCATCTTAGTTAATTTACACTCATGAATTCGAACCCTCTCTCACTCATACCTGGTTTGACGATCTCATATGGTATAAGTTAGAGAAGTTTCAGCAACGGCAGTGCAATCTAAAATGATTTATTCGACAGTGGTTCATGGAAGACTCGAAACAATGTTTATGGGTAACCGCCACGACACTGAAATACAAAATAAAAAAATGCATCAAAGTCGAGCATTAACTAACATTATAGGTTCGAAATAGAATAAACGACAAACATGAGATTTGTCGGGAAAATATTTACCGTAGAGCCAATTGAGATGAGTTTTCATGAACGTTGGTAAAACTATAAACAAAGGGTGTAGGACGATGATTTCGACGCGTAGATCATAGAAATATTCTATGTTGTTTTAGACCAGCTGTTTTAGACCACCACTGCAACGATCGTAAGGCCGTGCGACTATGTTGAAAGTGAACAAATAATGGGTCAACAACTTGATTCTTCATTCACGTGGCAGATGAATAAGGATGATTTTGATGAAGATAATAAATAAAAAGGGGGTGTATTGATCATTCAATCATAAAAAATTATCTTATTTTATTGTTATTCTTTTTAAAACTTTTCCAATAACTTAATCATTATTTACATATAATAAAAATATATTTAATTATGAAAGATGTCGGTAGCAATAATAATAACATATCATAGTTAAAATAAAACATTTTAAAATAAATAAATTTACTTTTGAAATCAAATAAATATATTAATATAAATAATTTTAAATAAGACGAACACATAAAAATAAACACGTAAAGAATTATTACATCCCAACAAATACACATATAATAATGTTTATAATAATAAAAATAATTTGGGGTGTTACAGGAAAAGCGTTATGTGTTTTGTTCTCATTCTCTTTTTTATTTTCATTATTATTATTATTATTATTATTATTATTATTATTATTATTATTATTATTATTATTATTTATTAAATTTTACTCTTGCATAGAGGCCTAATCCATAAAACACATCTTGCTCATTTCTTTTAATTATTTATTTATTTTTAAACACAATTTAATTTCTAAAATATTACTAAGATTCCAAAACTAATATTTTATAAAATAAAGTAATTAATTTTTTTAAAATACATTAATCATTAAGATTATCATATTCAAAATAATCACTATATTATACTTATATTTTTCAAATACTCAAATTAAAATACTATCATCATTAGAGAATATTTGAAATTATAAAATAAATAAATATAACATCAAATTATTTATCTATAATAATATTTAATTAAGAAAATAATTTATTATAAAATTTGGGGTTTTACAGTTTGCCTAAAATAAAATTTGGGGTTTTACCGTCATTGATCGATGTCTGATGGGTCTCATAGTCCAGTGTATTTTCTATTTGTATACTTTGGATTATTGTCCCAAAAACTATTTAGTTTCTTTGTATATATGATGTAATTATTTATGACTCTTATCATTTTTTGTTACGACGTATCATTTTATTACGTTGTTTAAAAAAAATGCACTCACACTAATAAAAGTTGAGGTGTTAAACAAACTATTGCTTAGACTCAAAAGCTCTATATCAATTTTCATTTTTGTTGGAAACTTTATTCTTGAAAAATGTATCAATGTTTGTGTGTTTAAACATCGTGTCACTCCTAAAAAAATACACAAACTAATTAAAACAGTTTACAAATTAACTAAAACAATTCACAATTAACAAATAATAGTATCACATCATATCATATATCAACAATTATTTGTTATACTTTTTTAATAGATAGTAGTTGGATGCTAATTAAAGTGTTAGAGTTTATTTGTTTGATACTAGTTAGCTTATCACTCGATATTAGGTAGTTTCTCTATATATAGAGCTTGTTCTCTTAATTTTATTATATTTTATCAGTATAAATTCTAATAAATGTCTACCTCATTCCTCATTTATCTCTTCAATCGCGTAATTTCTAATATGATATCAGCGACTTGGTTGTGATTTAAGAACCCTTTAATAATCTCCTTTACATTGTGGTAAAGATAAGAAAAATATTATTGCTGACAAGAACCATTGATATTTATTTTTTACTCAATTTAAAGAGAAAAATTATTTAAGTAGAAGAGGAAAAGTGTAAGAACCTGAAAATATAAGAAGCATATTAAAAGTGATGCTAATAGCTAGCCGTTGCGACTGAGATAGGGAGAGTCCAGGAGAAGAGATGGAGAGCAATCTGAGCAGAGAACTAAGAGAAGGGAGGGGGAGATGGAGAAGAGATCTCAAAACACTAAAGCTTTGAGTGATATTTTAGTAACTTATCACTAATCTATTATTATCTATAAAAAAAAAATTAAAAATATAAGAGATGTCGTGGTCCCTACCACTGCTAAGAAGATCTGTCACTAATGAAGTTGGAAAAGCATTAAAAAAAAAAAGGAGAAGGCAAAATTTTCTGTAGAAAAGTTTACAAGTAAAATGTTCAAGACATGAAACTGTATTTTAAAAGAGATTGTTTTGTATTTATTAGAATTTAATTTCTAAGTTTTAAAAGATTATTCATAAATTTTTTGGGAAAATTTCAATTTTTTTAAACGTGTTGAGTTATTTTGAAAAATAATTAGAGAATTTAAGTTTTTAGTTAAAATGTTTTAACCTAAAGCCTCTTAATTTAATTTAGGAAATTTTGTTGAATTAGTTTGGAGAAATGAAAACCATATGGGTGGTATGTGTGTTAAAGCTGAATGGGCATCCTATTTAGCAATATGTAGGATTTTGTTTTGATTAAGGTTTGGGTCATGATTTAAGACAGAGAGTTGAGAATGAGTGAATAATTGATCGTAGAAAATAGTTGTGCTTTGATAAAGAAGTGCTAACTGCGATAAAAGCTCTTTCCAAATTTCTAATTTTCTTACATATAGGATATGTGAAAATGTTTAAACATAAGTAAATGTGTATGTTTGTGTATGCTTGATATCTCTAGTAAAGAACCTCACATTGAAAAGACATAGTTAGTGGAAATATTTGCTAATATAAAAATCATTGATGAACTAGAAGATGCATCTTCCAATCCATTGAAGGTGACAATGAAGCATTTGTTGTTGCCTCGGATGACAAGTACCAACAAGATCCAAATAAATGGAAGTTTAAATCATATCTTTCTAAAGATCTTATCATTATGATGTGACAGTGTCAAAATTATATCATCATTAATAAATGATTTATATTTTGGTCAGTTGTTAGAAGTAGAATCAATTTCAATTGATTAAGCCTTATTAGATGATAGATATATTATGGCAATGTAAGAAGAAGTAAACCAATTCAAAATATGATGTTTGGGTTCTTGTACCACAATTAGAAGAAAAACATTCAATTGGATCCAAGTGAATATTCAGAATCAAACTTGACGAAGAATATAAGGTGGTAAGAAACAAAACACATTTAATCAGAAGTTTCTTTCATTGATAAGGTGGTAAGCCTTATTAGACAATAGATAGATTATGGCAATGTAAAAAGAAGTAAACCAATTCAAAAAAATTATGTTTGGGATCTTGTACCACAATTAGAAGAAAAACATTCAATTGAATCCAGGTGAATATTCAAAATCAAACTGGATGAAGAAGATTAGGTGACAAGAAACAAAACACATTTAATCAGAAGTTTCTTTCACTGGTAATTATATGTTTTCTCAAGAGTGATCACCGTTTGAAAGATATTATTTTATTTCTTTTAATTCATGTTAGAATTTTAGCACATGAAGAGAGCTCAACGCAATAGATTAGTGAAAATGAATTTTTTAACTTAGGTGGTTGGTAACTTTGGTAACTTTAGTACATTTAAGAAAGAAAATAGTGATTAAAATAAATAAATAAATAAAAATTATTTAGATCAGAAAGAATGATTGATTATGAGAGATATATGAACTAAGTTACCAAAAGTAGATGATTGAAAGTTAAACAATCTCAATCCAAATATTTGTCTACTAAATAAAAAAGTCTCATATTTAAATATTATATTAAATATATTTATTTATCTACTCAATGTGAAACTCTTTAACTTTTTTTTTAATATCTATTTATTGATGGATATTTATAACAAATTTCTAATCTTTACGGTTGAAAAATTGTAAATTTATATCTCATGTTAAAAGTTACTAAATATTATGACAATATATAGTAATATATTTGAATTATGCTATAATATATAACACACATGACTAATTAATCTCTACATCTATAATCTACAAACATACATCTTATAGAGAATAACATCTTTTTTCTCTCAAATTTATCACTTATTTAAATTATTTTATTTATAGTTTTATTTTTCTTCAACCAATCAAAATACACAAGAATAAGTGGTGGTTACAATTTGCCACTATTATTCTTTTCTTTGTTACAAACACTGATCGTAACCATGTCTAATTCTAGTTTCCTATTTCCTAAAAGAGAAAAAGAAATTTAAATTGCAGATAAAATAGAGTAATATCATCTGAATTGTGAATACTACCCATACCATACAAGTGAATTGTGTTTTACATTCTCATTCCATCCTCTCCACCTTTTTGTTAGAATCAATGTTAGGGTTAAAGAATTCAGTCTCATTCTCATCAATTCCTTCTTCTCTCCATCATCTACACTTGTTCCCTTTCCCCACCAATTTCTTCTCCCCCTTCAAACCTCGAAAATCACGTCCACTTCCTCCTTTGTTTGCATCCAACAACAACGACAATGGGGTTGAAAAGGAAAAAGAGGGCAAAAAGAAATCACAAGAGCCCCTTTTTGGTTTGAATTTCAATTGGAGTAAACGGCTTCTAGAACCAGATCCAGATAATGTCCTTGCACTTGGATTAACTGGTCTTCTTACATGGGCAAGTGTTCAAGTTTTGTGGCAACTTTTATTTATCTCTTTTGCTATTCTTTTTGCTGCCCTTAAATACTCTTTCATTGCTGCTCTTCTCATTTTCATTCTCATCGCCCTTCTCTAATTTCATCTTCATATATGTAATTAATGTAATTGAGAACTAATCATTTACTCTTCTGGTTCTCTTTGCTGTCTTTCCCCAAATTTTGTCATGTCTTTCTCTGTATATCTTGGATTTTAGGGTTTTTGAATTAATGGATGGATTTTAAATTTTTAATGGGTTGTTTCTATAAAGTAAAAACATCCTGTTAATGACATTGAGATACAATATTTCATTTTTCTACAATTTACACAAATTGTCATAGTTTGCTGGAATGAATTTTTATTGACATTTTGCTGGACTTGAATTGCAATTGAAACTGCCTCATCTTATATTTGCTTTAACATTAATATTGACTGACATAGTATGTAGCACCACTCTTTCTTGCCAAAAGATAAACCGAAAAATTTGTAATTCTCCCTGCCATCAATCTCAATAAAGCTTCATTTTTCATGTAGACTAGTGCAGAAATGACATTTTGTACTGGTGCTTGTTGGTGTAATAGCAACAGGTGTTGAAAGTAGGGAATTTTTACACCGGTATTATAGGTAACTTTTTAACACTGGTTGCTAACACAGGTGTTATAAGTCAATATATATTACATAATGTATACTAGACTGTCATTTTTGGCACAATTTGGATTTTCCTTGTTTGGTGTTTGATAACATTTTTAATACAATCTCTTTATCCTCTTTATTATTATCCTTGTCATTTGTGTTTTTTTTTGCATATAGTGTCTTATAAAAGAAAAACAAATTAGACTAGCTAGCTTAAGTTCATAATTGTCTATGTTTTAGGATGTTAATTAGACAACTAAATAGTTCCAAGGATGAATTATTGATAACTCGTAAAAATAGTGAAATTTAAAGTAAAAACGGAAAGGAAAATCTACCAAAAATTGTTTTCCTGGTTGTGCTATTAATTTTAACACTAGTAAAAAATTGCATCAACGGCTAGGGTAATAGTTATTTTAACAGGAAAATGTTAGTGGTTAATTTGTTCAGGAGAGGAGAGGGGAAAATGTTAGTAGTAGGGATTGAATTTTGGATTTCCTATATAGAACTTCTTTAGTGTCGCAAATTGTATCTGGAAAAATGTTATTGTTGCTAGTCTTATTTTGATTAATAACAAACCACTCTATTGAAACTTCTCTTCTATTGCTTTCTTTGTAATTGCTATTTGATTGTGTTTTCTTATGGAGTAATATTATTGGAATACAAAATTTGATGCAAATATAGTACTTTGACATTTTATGAAAAATAAAATATTATGTGTCTCATTTTGTGTGTCATGTTTTGTGTGCTATTAACATTCATCTTTCCTATTATATATGTAGTGGAGAATAGATTCCCCCCTTTCTCAAGATAATGATAAAGTTAAGATTTAGATCTTTCATTTAATGTTCATGTTCAAAGCATCCTGGGGACTAAGTGCCTGTTTATGGTTGTTGTCGCCTTACAACATAGATGTATGATGGAGACATTCTACATGTTGGGCTATATTTGTAATGGTGCAGATCCTTTAATACCCACCTTGCTCTATATTTATAAGACTACAGGACTACATGCATTCTTCAATCCATTTAAACACATTCCGTTATAAAAAATTAATTTTAAAATTTAAAAAAATAAATAAATAAATAAAAAGGACTTGTTCAAATATCCAAAACATAATTATTGAAGAAGGATCTTTTACGAAATTCAAATCGATTACATATTCAATCATTAAAGAATTCAGAACATGACATTTAAAAAACATTTTAACTTTAAAATTAACATGGTTTTTTTTAGAAGATAAACATGATTGATTTATTACTTTTTTTCGCTGGACTGGCATCTTTGACCTTGATAGTTTAGAAATCTCAACATCCTTGAATACAACAATAGTTTTTGTATATAGTTGATGGTTGAGATTGTACGGAAGCTTTTTTTGAAGTGGAATGTGTTTAAAAGGTTAATCAGGCAAACGTTTATAGACTTAAAAAACTAATTTGTTAAAGAAAAAAATTAAAGAATTAATTTGTTATAAACAAATAACTTAAGATCAAAGGATAATTTAGCTTATATATAATAATATATAATAATAGCTTATGTTTCGGAAGGTTTTTGTTTGTAGTTGATTTCTATAACTTGTTATTATGATAATAGTCTTTTTTTCTTTATCAAAAATAATAAATACTATTATAATTAACTTATATTAACTTATACAACTACTGGATTTGAACCTGCAACAAGACATCATTTGTTTCTCTTAAGTGGACTTTATATTAAAAAAATATTATTAACAAAAAATATTAAAATAATTGTTACTATTTATCTAATATCTTCTACCGAAGATTTAGATTCATTTTTATCAATATCTTTTGACTATTTATTTCATAGAGAAGATGGTACAATGAGATAATAACCAGTCAAAGGTATTTCAGAAAAAGATAAATAATCTCAACAAAAACAAAAATTGTTGGTTTATTTAGTTTATGTACAAAAATAAAACAATACTTAAAATAGAATTAATGGAAGAGGTATATGTTATCAATTTACTATGTCATTTTTTAATTTTGTTAAATAAATTTGTTTTTGATATTTTATGATTAACTTTCAAAATTATTGAATACACTTTTTGCTGAATTTTCAAAATAATGTTGAGAAAAATAGCATTTTCAAAAGAATAACCAAAAGAATTATTATAAATATAAACCAGAACCCAAAGTGAAATGTGATCATCATATATACAGCAAAAAGCAAATATTAGTATAGAAATGACATTGTGAGTGATGATGATAAGTATATATCATATATAACAGTAAAAGGTAGGTTGCTCTTCTATCAATCAGCAGCATATATCATATATAACATTAAAAGGTAGGTTGCTCTTCTATCAATCAGCAGCATAATTAAGATCTTCAACAAGATCCTGTCAACTAAACACAAACAATCAGCAATATATAAAGCTTAATCCTTAATTTCAAGTATACATTGTAACCAAAAACATGATTCTAAGCGAGGGTGGAATTTTAGTAGAATTTTAGTATAGCAATTAGGGCTTTTATTTGTTAGTTGGGTTAATTAATTGCAAGATTTCCGTTTTTGACAACTAGGAAAGTCATCTATTGCATGGAAGGACAGTTGAATACAAAGAAAACTTGTATTTAATTGCAAGATAGGGTAGGAAAAAATAGTATTCAAGATGTATCTTGGTTGAAAGCCAAGGATTGCACATAGCCCCAAGTGGTTTAGGGGTGAACCAATATATATCCCGTGTGTGCTCCTCTTATCCCTTATCTCAATTTACAATTATCTATTTATTGACTAATGTAGTTAGCAAGGGTTTAAACTCTGCATATATAAGATTTTTGCAAAAGGTTATTGTTATTGCAGTAGCTTTGAATGCATTTAAGTTTTTACACGTTGTCATTGAGATTTGAAATCATAGATTGGTAAGTATTGTTTGTGCTTAACATACATAACATAAAGTTCTTGCAAAGATGTCTTGATAAAGACTAGTAAAAACCTGAGTTGCAAATTATTGATTGATTTCAACGGACAATATATATTTCCTAGCTTTGAACTATTTTGTTAGCTTCAGTCTAACTACTATCGTCCTAATACTATTAGACAGTGCATAAAAACATAGAGGAATCAGTCATCTTTGCTATTTTGAAGCTTACACTGTTTGCTAAATACTAAAAAACCGTCCTTTGAAAGAAATTTGATAGAAACATAATTCAACACTCTTGTGTTTTTCTGTGATTATTTTGGTCAAGACAATATGTTAGATCCAACATGACTATTGACAGGTTAGTCAATGAAGGTGAACCACTAATTTGATTTTTTTTAACCAATTTCTTCCTGGTTGAAGATCATATATACTATTCTTTCAAGCTCTGTCAACTTACGTTGAATGAATTTCCCAAATGTCTAATCAAGCTAATATGTTAGACCCAAAAGGAACTAGTGCTGGGAATTAATGAAGTTATATATAAGATGGCAAACATACTCTATTTTCCCATTAATAAATAAGCCAAGTCCAGACTAGATTTTAAAAGATTTATGCCAAGAATCATGAATGGCTCAATTTATTTGCACATCTATTGCAAACTATGTTTATAAATTATTTTGAATAAATATTACATGAGTGCTACATTAAACCAAATGCTGCACTTAAATAAATTCAAATCAAGACGCACCTGAATAAACTGCAATCCATGTAGAATATTGTAGAATAATACTATTTATCATCTGTATAGTAGTAGATGTTCCTCTGCATGGACTTGTTCACACTTCAGCATCGGCAATTATTTGCTGCAAACATTTCATAATATAGGAGAAAGAGGGCCGCCTCTTTGGTTCCCTGCAGTAAGTGAAGAAAGTAATCAAATAATACTTTCATATTTTATTACTACAATCTTAGACTGTTTATATTTTATATAGGAAAATAAATTACAAAAGTAATAATGACTAATAATGATAGCATCATAAAATTAAAAATAAAATCATAGAGAATTAAATCTAATTTCCCTTGATTCTTCTTAAGTAAGAAACTATTATTTCAAATTCAACCAACCATATGGCAAGGTATTAAAAAAATTCAACAAACTATTGAAACAAGAATTATAATCCGTTGCCATAACGGGTATAGAGAGGATCCTAACTCATCGACTAGTTGGTGGGAATTGAATTTGGGTTATCTATAAGTGTCTCTATAAGCTATTAGTGAGCCCAGGGCATTACCCTGAATGTAGGATGAGACAACCACCCCTAAGCTTAAAACTTCATCTACCAAAAATGAAAAGAATTAAAATGTTATTTAATTTACTTACGTAGACCAGCAGAGCTCAATCAAGGCAGCCACTTGAGGATTCACGTGCCTTGGAATTTCAAGCCTTTTGTCCATAAAACCAACAGCTGCAACAACCTTCAATAATAGTATTCTGATTGTCAAATCAAAAACCACTTGGTGCACAATAAAAGTATTAAAGTATGCACAGACAGGTAAGTGAGGACAAAGCTCAAACAGCCTTGGCCGTCAATTTAATTTGGGTGAATTACAATTTATAGATCAGTAAAAATATTTAGTTTAGATTTAAACTTTTCTAATAAAAAGACGCAATTTATTAAGATGAAAGGAAAGTATTATAAACAGAACAAAGGATTAGGAATCCTGCTCAAAAGCTACAGACAAAGAAAAATCAGTGGAAAAAAGCTGCTTATATAGTTGAAAGGGCTCCAAGCGGCCAACTATCAAAAGAAGGGGCTGATTATATAATCGATCCATCTGTCTATAGATCAGTTGTTGGTACATTACATCGTGTTATGTGAGAATTGATTTGAGACCAGCTACTATGTCAACAGAGTGTGCCAAATCATGTCCCAACCACTCGAATTACACTCAACAGCTGTCAAATCAAATGTATTCTATGCTATCTCAAAGGGACTCTCACATTGCACTCAGTCTTTAACCTTTCATCATCATGCTTACTGTGATGCAGAGTGGGCCCATGATGAATGATGACCTTCGCTCATCAACTTCAGGTGCTTGTGTTTTCCTTTTGTCCTTGGCGATCCAAGAACTAGTCTGTGATGGCTGAATATAGGACCTCTCTTGCTTATGCCACTACTGAGATTTCCTACTGTGTATTGTGATAATCAAAGTACAGTTTCTCTAGATGACAATCCTGTGCTCCATGCAGAACCAAACACATGGAACTAGATTTTTCTTTTGTCAAGGAAAATATATTTAGTAAAGAACATCGTGTTTTAAATGTACCAGCAGCTCAAGGCCAATGTGTCTCACCAGGGCCCTCTCTCCTACTAGATTTCTTGAATGGGAAATGCTAAGGACAAACCTTTTGACACACTCATTTATTGGACCACATCATCCAATTTTTCAACTTCTTTCTCGGTTACCTGATGTTTACCTTTAAACACTTCTATTATAATTTTTAAAATTTTGGATTTCCAACCATCATCCACTATTGATAAAAAGAACTATCATACCCTACAAATCTAGAATGGTCTCTGTACTGATATGAACATGTGATATTGTATTGCTTTTATTTTGTTTTTAAAGTTTTCCTTTCGAAAAATCATTAACGGAGACAAAATACTATTGTATCTCTGAATACTCAATTGTGTACAGCAAAACCACTACCACTTTATATTGACTTTTCTATTCTTTTCTACCAATACAACAAGGCTTGGTGAAAATCTTCTCACCAATTATGGTGATATTGAGCATCATGTTTCTGATTTTTACCAGCCTTTGTTTGCTACTAATAACACTTGTTATGATAATAATTTGGTTAGTTCTGTCATTCCTTCTATTGTTTCAGATCAGGATAATGGTATGCTTACGACCTAGCCTACTATAGATGAAGTGAAAAATGATGTGTTTGATATTGTTGAAAATAAAACACTAGTATGTAATAAATATGATGTCTGTAAATATTTCAATCATCTGTAAGTACTCCTGTCATTATGTGTATTTATCACATAACGTTTATATAAAGAACTTCCGCTGTGTAGTTGAAACACAGGTTATTCAACACGTCTCTCAATATTTTCTTTTCATTCAACAGATATGAATGGTAATAGCGCTCTAGGCCCTGACGGGTGGTCACTTTTACCATACTTATTGGGATATTATTAGTCAGGATGTTTTCAATTATGTCCTTCAATTCTTCAAAACAGGTTGGATGATGCCTAATCTTAACTCTAGTGTTGTGCTCATCCCTAAAATCCCTGAGGCGAAACGAATTGACCAATATTGTCCTATAGCCTTAGCTAATTTTCAATTCAAAATCATTACTAAGGTTCTCGTTGACCGTCTTTCTCTAATGGCTCCTAAATTATTTCTCCTAATCAAAGGGGGTTTGTTAAAGGCAGACAGTTTTCTGATTGCATCTCCTAATCAAGATTTTTAAATGCAGACAAACCTTTATTATTTTCTCTCCTTATTTTCTCTAAACTCCAACAACTTCAACATGGTGTATCTAGAGCCTATTTTGATCCTCCTTGAACAATTTTGTCGTTGTTCTTTTGAGTTCCCAACAGTTTGGGAATATAATCATAGTTTCTCTTTTCCAACGTGATCATTCCTTTTTCAGACCACTGTCGTGACACATTTCGACATCGGTTTCACTTGTTTTTCGTTTAGTTCGCTACTGCCACCGTCACCGCCACTGTTTTTGGCGACTTTTCCGACAAAAGACCATTCTAGATCAGCTCACACCTCAAAGCGCATCGCCGAAAGCAACCGCACATGTCTTACCGTCCACTGCGCATCAGATCCACGCGCCGCCGCTCTTCACAGCGCATCCCAACGCCGCTGCGATTACTACTTGGTTGGTCTATCTCGATCCTTGTGGTTTCAAATATGCCCTTCTTCGATGTTTGTCATGCAATTTAGTTCTTACTAATAGATTATAACAGTGGCTTCTATTCCCACCGAGATCATTCCGGTGGTGTTCCGTTTCCCACATATGAATCATATTAGAGATGACTTTTTCTTCCGTTGATGGTTATTCTTAAGGTGTCTTTTATTTTCATAACTCACTTTAGCTTGTCATTTTGTCCTAGATGCACTAGCCCCATCTTTGCCTCAAATGTACTGGTCTTGCTTTTCTTTCTCCCTGAAGCACGCCTCTCTGTCCCTGAAGCAGATTCAAGTTTAAATATTTTGGGTCTCCAGTATTATTAGTTTGAAACTTTTAAATGCAGCTTTTAGAAGAACGGACCTTGTCATGAATTTCTCTCATGTTGATGATCATTCCAACTATCTGGTTAAGCTATATAGCAATTCTCTCTAACTTCACACGCATCCCTAAGTTGCTTTTCCATCTTTTTTTATTATTTTACGAAGCAAAACATTGTTTTCATATAACAAGCTAAAGCTTAGTAAGCTTTAGCTTGAGGGAGAGTGTTAGAATATTAGAAAATATCTTTTATTTTATATTAGAGTATCGAGTTATTTTCTAAGATCAATTTATAATTATAGGGATATCTAAGAATATCTCTCATTTTTATTATAATTTGTTCCTGATTTAGGATTGAGTCTATGTTTCTCTATAAATAGAGATTAGTATTGTATCTTTTATAATTAAGTCAACATTAAGCTATTATCAATAATATTCGAACCTTTATTATTTTATCTCCTTATTTTCTCTAAAATCCCACAACTTCAACAAATACTATTCATTGGAACATTCTGATAAATGTTATGCGCACATTTGGTTTTAATGAAACTTTTTGTGGGTGGATCAATAATATTCTTCACTCAACTAAGTTATCTATTTCTTTTAATGGTGAAGTCGTGGAACTTTTTAACTGTAAAAGAGGAGTCAGACAAGGGGGTCTGCTATCTCTTCTTCTCTTATGTCTGGCTGAGGATGTTTTAAGCAGAGGCATATAAAAAGTTGGTTGTTGATGACAAATTACAGTTGATGTTAGGGCCTCAAGTCTAGGCATAGCAAAGGAGCAAGGCGGGGGCAGATTTTGCCTCCCCCACCTCTGCATCCGACTAATTAGAGAAAATCCACTACGCCCTCATTTTTTAGCGGGTGTAAAATTTAGGCCCCATCCCCGTCCACAACGGGGTTCAGGTTTCCTCGTCCACACCCGCACACATTTATATATATAATATTATAAATTTAAAAATCATATCTATTATAATTAATATAATAAAATAATTATTATTAAACAATATTAAAATAAAATAAAATATTTTTTATAGAGATGAGATTATAATTTTTTATATTTAAAAAGATATTAAGTATACTCAATATGTACATATATATAAAATATAAAAATTACAATAATAGTATCCGCGGGGCAGGTGAATATCAACACACCATATTTGTCCCCGCTCTGAATTTTAATTTCGGGGAAATCCCGCACCCACATCCAATCAAAGCGGATTTTTCCGCCCAAATCAAGACAGGTTTGGGTGGGAAACCACGGATGTGGATTATATTACCATCCCTACTCGAGGTCTTGCTATGCCAAGCCATGTGCTCTATATTGATGATATGATGATCTTCTACAAAGCTAGTCAGAAAAATTTAAACTCTTTTGGATTTGTTTCATGATTCTGAGCAAGTTTTTGGTCAACTAATTAGTAAAGAGAAATCTAAATTTTTTTTAGGTGCCACCTCTTGCACTAGATCCTCTAGTATTGTGTCCACTTTGGGTTTCTCTAGAGGTAGAACTCCTTTTCTTTAGAGAGGTTCCAAATTTTAGAGGGAAACCAAAAGCTAACCATTTAACGCCCATTGTTGATCGCATCAAAAACAAGTTTTCCTCTTGGAAAAGGTCCATGATTTCGATCATGGGCAGAGTTCAGCTGGTTATTACGGTTATTCATGGTATGCTCTTACATAGTTTCTGCATTTACAATTGGCCTGCTAGCATTCTTAATTCCTTAGATACTTGGATTCGGAATTTTATCTGGTCTAGTAATACCTTTACTCGGAAAGTGTTCACGGTTGCCTGGAAACATATTGGCAAACCTGTTATAGAAGGCGGCCTTGGATTAAGGTCCATAAAGGCAATCAACAAAGTTGGTTTGATAAAGCTTACTTGGGACTTTGTTAGCTTAGGGGCGCAATGAACTTTGTTACTTAAGCATAGAACCTTTAGGAACTTCTGCAAGATTAAGTATCACACCACTTCTATTTGGACTGGGATTTGCACCAGTTTGCACATTATTGAGGAGAATGCTTCCTGGCAACTTGGGGATGGCTCCAAAATTAACTTTTGGACTGATACATGGCTTTCAAAACCTGATACTGATCTGCTTGAGATTCCTGCCACTACTGATCACTTGCTCCAAGCCAAAGTCAAGGACTTTCTAGTGAATAGGATGTGGGTGATTCCTGACTTCTTGACCTCTAGCTTCCCCACTCTTATTTCTGAGATTACTCTCATTTCTATTCCTCGGTTTGAAGCGCAGGATCATCTGGTTTGGGAGCATTCTGCATCGGCGTCATGACGTTCAAGGACGCCTATCTTTTTGCCAATCCTCATGGAGTTTCCACGCCATGGGCTAATCTTATTTGGAATAGTTGTATTCCTCCTTCTAAATATTTCTTGTTTTGGAGGATTTTCCACAACAAGATGCCTACAGATGATAATCTTTGGAAGCGCGGATGTATGGTGATCTTGGTCTGTTCTCTTTGCGATCAAGCTACAACTCAACATCTTTTCTTCCAATGCCCCTATGCGAAAAACATTTGGCTTTGGCTTCAAGGTATTCTTAAAACTAACATCAACTACTCCAATATTTTGTTTGTTTTTCAGGTTTGTAATCGTAGTTGGTGTGCTCAGGTGCGCGATACCATTACATTTGCTATCATTAATGTTTCATGGGCTATATGGTTTAGCAGAAACCAAGCCAGGTTCAACAACAAAATCTTTTCTTTTCAGCAGGCTACTTCCTTGATTAGTTCCAATGTTTCGCTTTCAGACAACTTTAGCTCTAGGTAAATGTCATTTTCAGACCGATTCTCACGTGCTTCAAACTTTCTCCATCAAAGGTCACCCCTTCTTTCTGCCCCTAAAATTAGACAGGTTATTTGGCAATATCTTGCTTATAATGTTATCAAATGTAACAATGATGGTGCTGCTAGAGGTTGCCCGGGTGCTACTGCTTGTAGTGGTATTTTTCGGGACCATAATGCTTCTATTTTAGGCTGTTTTGCGGCTCAGTTGGGTAATCACAACGCTTTTTATGTTGAGCTTATGGCAGCCATTTATGCGATTGAGATTGCATCTGATAAAGGTTTCATTAATATTTGGTTGGAGTGTGACTCTAGCTTGGTTGTGGCAGCTTTCAAGAATATAAACATTGTTCCCTGGAAGCTTAAAAATAGATGGCACAATTGTCTTAACTTGACTTCTCGTATGAGCTTCTATTGCTCTTACAGGGAAATGTTTGTGCTGACAGACTAGCAAACTTTGGTATTTCTACCCAAACTTTCATTTGGTGGAATTCAGCCCCTTCTTTCATTCAAGAGGGGGTGTTTTAGAAATAAAAATCAATTTCCTAATTTTAGATTTTTCTGATGTACGCTTTTTTCCTAAGTTTGTTTGTTTTTCATTTTGCTAACTTCCTAATAGATCTAGCTTTTGCTTCCTCGCACTGCACTCTTTTTTCCTTCACCAAGGTTTTATCCCCTTGGGTTTTCCTGGTAAGCTTTTTAACAAAGCAGTTGTTGTTCTAACGCACTGATGTTACCTTGGGTATTTCTAGTCCTCCCAAGCTTTATTTTCCCTCTTTTCATTTTAATATACTTTTTAAGATGCTGCAAATGATAGGTGATTGATTTGGAGTGTCAACATAGTTGGAATGCAAAATTTACCATATGATGCTTGCACTCTTTCTCTTTTTGGCTTAAAAAAATAAATAAATACAAAAATAGATATAGAAGATACTATCCCTATTTAGATGATGTGATATGCCTATACAATAAATACAAATATCATAATATATTTTATCAACATTTTTGTTACTCTTAGTGTATTTTATTTATGTGTTTATTTTCTGTTTTAGTTAGTTAGAAGTTAGGGTTGTTGGTTTGTTCAGTTTGTCAAGGGAATAGAATCAGCATTAAGGGGTTTTGATTTTTAATCCTTAGAACTGGAAAATTTCCAGTAAAAGAGAGTATTATCTCTTGTGTATCTTATACCTACCTTTTTCAATCAATAAAACTCTCAAACAAATAAACTCCCTTTTCCTATTGTTCTTCCATAGTTGCCTAACACATCCCCGACCCCCATCCCCCCTCTATACAATAAATATGTTGTGAAAGATTAAATCAACTACAAAAATGTTAATTTATTCTTTAGTGTACACACACACATATTTATAGAGAGAGAGGGGGAGGAGAGATTAGGCACAATTTTCTTCTGCATTGTATTCTAGATACAGATTAGCTTACAATCCAAAACGTCATGAAAAAGCAAATAACCTGTGAAGGATTTAATTGCCTCCATGGTTGTTGAAGGGTCACCAGTTCCCACAAGATTACACCAAAGCTGAATACATCACATTTTTCATTCGACAGTTCACCTTTGATAACTTCTGGTGCCATCCATTCAGGCTGGTTTAGAATGTAAAAACCATCAAAGAGTTATTTTACATAAGAACGAGTTAACAAAATCAAAAAACATGATTGGCTTTCAGTTGAGGATTAAAACTTACAGTTCCAGCAGCTGTTTTAGACGAAAGAAATGTATTTGCTTTTGAACGTGAGAGGCCAAAATCACATACCTGAGTAAATATTATAAACAAAATGAACGTCGATACACCATAATCTGTATATCCATAAAAGTATGTGAGGAGATTGTACAAAGAATATCTATCGTAGGCAAAAGCGTTCTTATTTGTATCAGTTCAAGGTTTTTATCTTTCTCTGATACACTAGTTTTAGAAAACCAAGATACAATTAATGATGTTTTTCTGTTTGTACCCTTAAAAACCCAAAAACATATGCATAAAATGACTTTTATTTTTCTTAATGAATGAAGGATATAAAAAAAACTAAACTTACCTAAATTTATTGTTTCTTAATATGTGTTTGCAATAGTAAAAGAATCAAAGTTCGGGGATGGAGGGAGTAAATGAGAAATTCATTGTCCTATGTGTCACCATGGCCCATCTATGGCCCAGGCCCATGAACATTACTACTTGTGCAGTTTTTTCACCTTTTCAAAGCCACTGGGTAGAACAAGAGGGAACAAGTTGAAGGGCAATGCATTTGAGAGCAGAACACAAAATAGGGCACCAAGGGGTTGTCAAATTTGTGAGTTCTCGAGTTTCCCACCTATAAAAGACAAGTGTTTTGGGCAGCATAGGGGGGTTGTTTCTCTTGAAATTTGGGCTTTAAGTCTAACTAAATCCCAAAAACCAGCTCCAGAGGTGAGAGGTTGTTCGAGTCTTATAAAGTTATAGACACTAGTTTTAGCAATATTTCTAGTCAATATGGAATCTCAACAGTTAAATTCCACTAATTCTGTACCTCAACATGACATCCCGTACAACCTCACCAAATCATGCTTTTGGGCATGATCAAGATTGCTTAGTGTGGCAAAAGTCAGAATCAAGCAATCTCACAATTATGATGACAATTTCAACTATTGAATTTCATCAGAGAATAGGAATCAAAAGTCTAGTGGGTGCACATGGATATTCCAACCGCTTTAGTACACTTTAGATGACCAACCTTGACAGTGAGGGGTGTGTTGAGAGTCTCACAATTACTAGTATTGAAGAATCAAGGGAAATCAAATTGTATTCTCTATGATTTTATGTTCTTCTCTTTATTTTTATTTTAATGATTATATCATTATTACTATAGTAATCTTTTTTCTTATATAAACAGTCTACGATGGTAGTAATAATAAATGAAATTATTATTCCATTACTTTCTTTGTAGTATCTAGAGCTCTAAGTTAGGTTTCTATTGTAAAGTGGTGTACAGTTTTTGCGGTGCTCGGGCTATATAATAATAGTGTTAAAACTCAGCGTATGTTTTTAACTTTTTATTATTGCTTGATTGTACAACATCCTAGGCTAATTGTTAGTAGTCCTAGTCAATACAACTTCCTAGACATTGAATGTAACTATTGCAGCATCATTATAAATAACCCGAATTCAAATCCCACGAACTGGTCAATGCATTATGCTCTTACCCGTTATGCCAACTAATGACGATTGACCGACCAACTATTTATAATTCTTGTTTCAATAGATTCCTGAATTTTTTGTAATAATTTTCCATAGAGTAGAAAAATCAAGGAAAATCATATTTGATTCTTTATGATTTTATTTTATTCTCTATTTTTACTTTTATGATTTTGTCATTATTACTATTGTAATTTCTTTTCCTATATAAATAGTCTAAGACTGTAGTAATAAAATATGTAAGTATTATTCCACTACTTTCTTCAACTAGAGATATGACTATGACAGTGCTTATAAAGCTTTGTAAGTCCTCACCTTACGCACCAAATTTGTGGTAAGCCCTAAGCCCATAGTTTAGTTATATACCTTGAAATAGTGAACCCAGTGATACATTGAATCAGCAACAAGCAATGTTAGTTGCAAAAAGGTACATTAAAACTTGTAGAATAAAAATGTTATGAGATATTTGCTCCAGTTGCAAAATTGACCACTATAATAAGAACTACACAACATCGAAGTTGTAAAGCCTTCTTCCATGAAGGCTTAGAGGAAGAAGTGTATATAGAGATCTTCCTCATATTCGATTCCATTAGAGGAGGCAACAAGATGTACAGGATAAGAAGTTTATATACAAGTTGATGCGTCCCAACAGTTTGTGGCATGCGCACACTGGCTCGATTGACAACTCCTCCACAACTAACAGCCCTACAGGTAATGGCAAACCCATATCAACCGGCGGTCAAGGAGAAGGCCAAGGAGGTGGCAATGGAAGAGGTGTCGGAGGATGTCCCGACAACCATCACAACGACAGCTATAGCGGTGACTTAAACATGTGGTCATGGATTTGATTCTTGGCCAGTGTGTATGGAATAGCATTTGTTGGGAGATGTCAGGCTCTCAAATGAATATGTACCTCAAAAGAATAGTTTCTAGCTTTTGGCTGGAGGATACCCAAAGGTAACACACTTGCAAGCCTGGATCACATTCCACAATATCTTAAAACCATGTTAGGAAGATGACTACTACTGGGAAGGAAAAAAATCTATCCATGGAAGTGAACACAAATGCTAATTTTGTAGGCTTAAATATTCATAGAAAGTACACATCAAGTAATTGTATGTTTTCTAGGTGGAAATTTGGCCATGAAGGAGCAAGAAATAAAGAATGTAATTGCTCGATCAAGTACAAAGACTTCAAATTTTACAACGGTTACCTTAACAGTGTATGAATCATCAACCAAAAGATTTGGAGACTTCAAATCTCTATGAACAATGGGAGGCTTCATTTGATGAAGATAATTCATTCCACTTGCCTAGACACATATGACATCTCAAAAAGTCTTGGTAAAAGTAGTATTTTCTGTCTGAGGACAAAAAAATCAGAAATTGTAAGACTAGCAGTTGTGGTCAATATAGACATACCACATCGCATGCCATACTTAGACGACGCTTCTCGCTGATTGACGATCCAATACTTGGCATCTGCAGAAGTTCATACAAGCTGCCTCTGCAATTCAAGGAAACTATTTGCTTAAGAACATTATAACATTTAGCCTAAAGTCACACTGTCAACCACAAAATGTGAAAATAGTGCCAGGAAATGATTGCACCTTGATAAATATTCTGTTACAATTGATAATTTTGGCGGTTGGATTACGGCACCCATTAGAAGTACAATGTTTGGATGACGAAGGCGCTTCATGAGTGTGACCTATGAAATAAACTGGGATACTGAAGTAAAATCAACGAGGACAAAAATGAATATGTGAAAATGTAATATAAAACACTAAAAAAGAACATCAATAAAAACAAAAATAAATACCTCATTCAGAAATTCTTCAAATCGTTCAGAATCAAAACCTTGCACCTTAAGTATCTTCACAGCAACATCCTGAATGGGAACACAGTTTTGGAATCGGATTGTACCCATAACCCCAACCAATGCAGAAAGAACAGCAAGAAAACATTTAAAAAATGAAATTGTTAAAATTCAGTGTATGATTTAATTATTCCTTGATTGTGCAACAACCTAGGCTAATTGTTAGTAGTCCTAGTCAATACAATTTCCTAGGCATTGAATGTAATTATTGTAGCATCATTATAAATAGGAAGGTGTCCGATCTCATTAGATACGCAAGAAACACATAAATCACATATTTTAAATGGTATTAGAGCAAGTTCTGATTATGTGACCGGCCACTGTGTTTCACTACCGCGGCCGCCAGCGGCAAATGCCGTAGGCAGCACCACCTTTTTTAAATCTTTTAATTTTTTTTCTTCATACAGTCATCTATTGCCGTCAACTCCGGCTGCCTTTCTAGCAACCAGCCACAACGCTACAGCTTCCTCAAAAGTGCTGCCTTCACTGTGCATTTTTCCAGTGACTTTTTTTCTTTCAAACACAATTGTGCTTTACACCAATTGTCACCGTTTTGTTCCTTTTTTTTTACTCTGTTACAGTTGTGCCAACACCAGCTGCCCCTTTTCTAGTGTGCATCCAAAACCAACAAACACCGCCGCACAATCCTCCGGCGTGCACGAAGGTGCTTTTCCCGTCGCCAACCGACATTGCACATGCTGTCACGCGCGTCTGTCTTCTCTATGTGTGGGCCCCACGCACGTCTGTCTTCTCTATGCGTGGGTCCCACGCTCCTCCACCAAATCCGCACGTGAGAGCGCATGCACCTATCTTCGGCCACCTTCTGCAGGTCTTTTCATGATTTGGTGATTTTTAAGCAACCTCTCAAATTTCAACTCCCCTTTTCCGCACTGTATCTGTTGTTGTGATAACTTAGTTTCATGGACAAGGGATCATTTGCACAAACAATCATTTTATTCCCACCAACGATCAATCTAGTGGTGGTATTCCCACATATGAATCAAACTAGTGGCGCATTTTACTCCCACCGATGATCAATCCGGTGGTGACTCTATTCCCACATATGAATCATATTAGTGGTGCGTTTTACTCCACCAATGATCAATCCAGTGGTGACTCTTCACACATGAATCATTAATGGTCCCTTTTCTTCTCAAACTAGTCCAACAGTTGTCAACTTTAGTTTCATTTTTTTGTGATAAAATATTTTGATGTAACAAACTTAAAGCATAGTAAGCTTTAGCTTGAGAGGGAGTGTTAAAATTCAGTGTATGTTTTAATTATTCCATGATTGTGCAACAACCTAGGCTAATTGTTAGTAGTCCTAGTCAATACAATTTTTGAGGCATTGAATGTAATTATTGCAGCATCATTATAAATAGAAAGGTGTGTGATCTCATTTGAGACACGAGAAACACATAAATCAAATATTTCACAAATAATAGTTGCCACAGCAGTAAGTTGTTCATCTACATTGTCGTGTTGTACATCCTCCCCTAAAGACCTTGAAGAAGTTGCATCCTATTTTGGAGACCTATTTTGTTTAAATAGGGAGTTTGTTAGTTTTCTAAGCAGTAAACACCATCAAGAAACTTATTCACCTAGAGTCAATAAATGGGTGCACCTCATTTTTTGTTTGTTCACTTGTATGCTTTGTAGATGATTACTCTCATGCTACATGGATTTACACATCCATGCAAAAGTATCAGCATCATTCGTGAAACACCATGTATCTTCATCACTTCTCAACAAAAATATGGAGGCTCAAAGAAAAATCAGACACTTACTTTAAGTTTCCCAGGCTCTTTTGTTTCAAATGGAAGTCTCTAAACCTTTTCAAATTGATGCAGTTTCTACAGCATGTAATTTGAGTCAATCAACTACCTTCTTTTGCTATAGATGGTCCAATTCCTTAGTTTGACTCTTTCCATCTTAATCCTTATTTGCTCTTCCTCTTAAATTTTTTTTATTGGACATGCTTTATATAGAATGTTCATTCTCAAGTCTCTTAGTTGGATACTCATTCTCTCCAGTGTATTTTCTTAGGATACTCTCACAACTAATAGAGTCAAAGGTGTTATTTACCTAGTTTGCATTGTTATCTTTGGTGTAAAGGTCATGGACATGCCAATATTACGAGCTTCACTTATGCTGACTGTGTTGATCCCCTTTTGTTAGGATCCACTTATAACCACAGTGTTCTTCTTGAAAACAACCCCATTTATCAGAGAAGAGACAGTGTTGTAACTTGATCTAGTCTAAGAATATACGGAATGGCACAAGTTACATTTGAATTGATGTGGACAGTGCGTATCAATTCATAGAGGAATGGGGGGAATTGTCCACAGAAGATTAATTAGTTTGCTATATATTTTATAAAGCTGGGTTCATCATCCCTCCTATATTGTGCTTTAATTTTCTTTTCTTTTTTGGGCACAAAGGAGGTTATTGTGCTTTAATTTTCAGTATAAATAAATATGGATATAGGAAGACTAAACAACACTCGGTTAATCATTCTGATTCTACAATTTTTCTGCCAATAATAATGACAGCAACAGCATGAATATTCATATCTTTTTAACGAGGACACATGAATAACTACTAAGTAGAGACGTGAAGAAATAAATGCTTACAGAGCCACGCCAGTCCGCACGAAGAACCGTTCCAAATGACCCTGAAAAACAGTTATTGTTGCTCTTATTTTACTGTTTCATATTAGATTTTCTCTCAAGACACAAAGACTGCTAGGGTAGAATTGGGAAACTTTTTACTCAATATATCTTGCACAAGGTTTCAAATACTGTACCTGTCCCAATGTTTTCCTTCAGAATAAGTTCACTCCATGGAATGTCCAGATCCTCCTCCTCACGACTTGAATAATTCACTTCTGACTGGTTTGCTTCATTGAAAGTCATGTGTTCCTCTGTACCAAGATCTACATGAGATGACATATCAAATTAGGATATTCCAGTGCCATTATAACAGAAAACAAAGAACAAAGAGCATTTGAGCTTATTTATTAAAAAACAGATTATGCATAATAAATATCAGAAGGTATAATCTGTTCAATGAGAAGGAGTTTGTTCATTCTTTCTACTCCTCCTTTTATTTTTGATAGGAAGGACGGCTCTTTCTTACTCAAAGCAACTATTTGGTTGTTCCGACCAGCATAGCTTGCACCAAACATTTCAGTTTGCTGTAGATCCATTCTGTCACTACACTCAACTCTATCTCCTGTCATGATGGGAATCAGCAATTTTAGAGGTGTATCACTATGGAGACAGTAGAAAGTAATGGAATAATACTCTTTTATCTTATTACAATAGTCTTGGACTGTTTATATAGGAAAATGAATTCCAATTGTCCCATTAATTAGGACTAATAATGATAGAATCAAATATACTAAAAATAGAGAGAATAAAATAAAATAAAATCACAGGGAAACAAATAATATTTCTTGATTCTCCTACACCCTTTAAGCTGGTGCATAGATAACTGTAATGCCAAGTTGAATATTCTAGAAATATGTAAGAGAATAAGGAAATATGTTATTCCTATATTTACAAAATATATTATTTAATTTAAATATCAACAACTTTTAACTTTATAATAAGCAACAAAATAATAAACTGAATGATGTAACATGTGATTTGCATATGGTAACTTTTAACTTATCATTAAAAACCAAATGCAGCAGTCAATACTTGAGGTGATAGCTCAGTGGTAAGAGTTAGCCTTGTTAAAAATTTCCCCCTGCCCCAAGTTTTTTTTTAAAAAAATGCAGCAGTTGATATTTGAAAATTCAGAGGTATAATTATAAAAGCCCAGGTGATGAAAGCTAAGAGATAGTTATTTTCAGTATGATGGCAAATAAAAGGTTACCTGGCTTTTCTCAAGACTCTAATTGCACATGATAATTATTTTATTTAAGAAACAGCATCCAGAAAAGCAAAGAAAATAACCTGACGCGGTATCAAATACAAGATGCAGTGCTTGACTGTCCAAGAAATACAGTCGGGCTAATGTCTTTGTATATTCAGCTGTTTCAACTGGCTTGAACCTTGGATGACATAATGGTGAAGGGATCAAAACTGAAGACGCAGAATTCACTGAAGAATCAGGTTGACATGTTTCCCCAGGTCTTCCTACTAAATCAATCATATACTCCCTGGAATGGTATACACAGTATTCTTACTTTAATTTATTTTTTTATGATAATAAAACCATATTGCAGAGGTATTACACATAATAAGAAATGAACAATTGAACACATTGATGATTGATGTAAAAGTTGTCTCCAGTTTTCCTAAATATTTGAAACAAGCCAGTGACAAAATATCATGTCAAACTAACATAAACTGTGAACATTAGCTTGCCATCCCTGATAAATATTCATAAACACCACCTTCTATCAGCTAACATGGTTTCAGATTCCATTATTTTTGTAGATTTATTATATTTAAGTTTATATTGGGCCAAACCCATTATTAAGACAATTCACAAGCTGCAGCTTCAGTGAGCATTTATTCCCAGTTTATTAAGTAGTTGTGGGCCAAGCCCATTATTAAGTAACCGTAAGAATTAATGTATTATATTATTTTGCCTACTGTTTAGAAATTTTACAAGCCACCACCGCCGCAAGTGAGAAAATCTTCACTACTTCATCTTCTTCATTTCTGCTATCTTCCTCAATGCTTTTTTTATCACAACATTTCTGCAGCTTTTCTGTCACAAAATATATTTGTGGAGTACCCAGACACATTGAGCTGCACCAAGTATTAGTACCCAGTCCAAAAAAAATAAGATACGTATGTGCGTACTGTAAGCATACCCATATTCCATACTATGGGTACTCCTCCATTTTTGCCGTACCCGTGCTTCAAACACATGGACACAACATACTACACGCATCATAATCAAACTAGAGAGCGTGGGCTGTAGCCATGAAAGTAAACACTGATTTTGTTGAAGCCAAGTATAATTAACCGGATTTTTAACATCTAAAGCTTGATCGAGCTCAAAAGATACTGCAGTGGAATTTCTGGAAAGTACATGAATGATTGGAGATTGTGAGCATTGATTGTTGGCTCAACCTTTGACGCCAACCTAAGAAGTTTTTCTCATCAAGTTTCTCAGATATTTTGAGTTGAAATTTCGCCAGAGGTGATTCAAAAGAAGAAGACAAAGAACAATCACCAGAACAACATAAAAAGTTAGCGGCAAAGGTGGAGGAGAAGGTACATTGGAATTTCCAGAGGCCATAGGACAAGGCTCTATGATACCATGTTAATTGAGAGAAAATGACAGAAATTAAATATGGAATTTCATATATTCCTGTGAATCTGTTTTACTGTTGGGAGATTCACAGCATAATACAGAATTTATAGGTTGCTTATTCTGCACTCAGCTGAGGCTAATCATACACCTAGCACTAACAAAACTTGCACCACAAGTTACCAAGCTCTTAGGCAATTACAGCTGCCAGAGCTGATGTGGCAGTAATCTAACTAACTAATAAAGGCCCATGTGGCACTAATACAGGTTGTTGTTATTTTATATAGTAGAAAACCCGTGAGATAACAACTCAAATACTCACACAGGGCTTTGTTTTAAAGAAGTTTCATTTGTAAGGTTCGTACATTAAACCATTTTTCTTCTTGAACATGTAAGTCTTGCCAATAACTGGGAAAAATGTATCCCTTCATTTTGGGGTACTTATGCCTCCCCTCCATCACAATAATTTATTCAAAATTTCCATAAAAGAAAAAAAAATAAAGCTCAACATATATACCCATACTGGAATATCACTTTTAAATTCAAATATCTAACAGAAATGTTCTAAAACACCCATCTTCACAATCTGACCATTTTTCACCCCAACAATCTTGCAAATAATTCAAAAGTATTCACATTCGAATTTCCCGTGAAAATTTTAACAATTAACTAATACAACCAACCTGTCAGAACCAAATTGCACTATACAAGAAGCGCACGTGTCCTTTCTACAGTACTTGCAACCCTTAGCAACTCGACATGGCAGGTTGATTAAGTCTGCTAACACCTGCAATTCAAATTGTTATAGGATATTCACAAGCAACATATAAACAAACTTCAGTAGTAGACTAAACAAAGAACATTCACAGTTCAGAACTCCAAGTTGTATCCATCATTATGAAATGAAGATAATAAAATAAGGAACTAAAAGACAAATGGCAATCATCTCAATAATGTCCTGACTAGAAAATCAGTCAAAGAATAAAAGTAAATAATGAATAGTACTTTGAATAGCAATGCTCGATGGACACAAAGGCCAACAGGTAAGCTTCCAATTGGAAGAACGATAGATTGCAGACAGCTTTTAAGAATTTGGGTACATTCCTTCCAGCGTATACCTAAAAGTTCCTCGTCAGAAGATCCCCCCCTATTGAAAACAATAAGAGCTTGTTAAGAAGATGTTTTAAAAATAAAAATTGAAAACAGGTTAACGGTGAAGTTACCCCATCCTATTATAAACAAGATTTGCAAGCTGATCAGTAGCATCTTTGGTAGTAACCCAGTTAGTTGAAAGAGTTAATACTCCATTTTGCAGTTCTCTCAATCCAGGATCTCTAGACGTATCAATAGCAACCACTACAACTGACGAGTCATCACATGGCTTAACACACATGAGTGATTCAAATGATGGAATCATACCAACATTCTGCATATCGGTACTTATAGTCCATGTATATGCATCCATCCCATGGATTAGGTAAAAGCCATCTACAACTTTGTCTGAGTATTGCAAACAACCATTTACCTGCTCAATTTGAAACCACAAAAATTCCTTTTATAATTCTAGTTCAGGAAAGACGAATGAAAAAAACTTGTGCATATTGCAATTGGTAGCACTGTAGATTAAACATTCAATTAATTAAAAGGTACATGGATGATTCCAAAGTCACTTTACACAATCAATTGTCAAGTAAATACCCAAACTACACATCAACAGCAAAAAATTAGGAAATTGAAGATAGATGATAGAAAAATTAAGTGTTTGGTTCTACGTAGGAATGGTAATAGGCTGGATCGAGCTAGGCTTGGCTAAGCCTGAGCCTGGCCTGTCAAAAAAATTAAGGCCTAAGCCTGGCCTGTGGTCTGTCATAGGTTTACATTTTAGGCATGAGTCTGGCCTTGATAGAAGTCTGGTATGGCCTATTAGCCTACTTAAAAGCCTATTTCATTTTAACATTTTTGAATAAGTAATCAAACATATCTATAAATAAATTAACTAGTTAATATGTCAATGAAATAAAGTTTTATTTTGATATTTAACATCACATTTTGAAGAATAAACTTTATATTCATCCTACTTAAATTATATTTTATAATAATACAGTTAAATATGTTAACAACTAAATAAAGTTAATATGCGTAAATTATTAAAAGTTAAATATATATAACTAAAAGGTCAGCCTAAAAGGCTTATTATGTGGCCTTTAGTCTGGCATTTTGAACTAAAAAATTTTGAGAAGTTTTGACCTTATCTGTTTAGAAAAAAAAGTTTGACCTAGCATGGACCTGACGTAGGCTAGACCATAGGCCCTTGTCGGTCGGTTTAGCCTATTCCCACCCCTAGTTCTTCATTGGCAAAAATTGATTTCAAATGAATTGATTTTGACCAAAAGTGAAAAGTGAGTTGAGTCATAAATCCAAGACTAAGAATCAATTTTGGAGGCATAAACCTACAAATTCTAGGTTTGAGTCGGAATCAATTCTAGAAACAAAATCAATTATACTCAAAAAAAACCAAATATATCAAAATCAATTCTAGACATTAGAATCAATTTTCCATACTCCAAAAGTGGAACCACATATAGGCTAAATCAAATCTAACAAGCACATAATAATAATAATAATAATAATAATAATAATAATAATAATAATAATAATAATAATAATAATAATAATAATAATAATAATAATAATAACAATAATAATAATAATAATAATAATAATTACTATTATTATTATTATTATTATAATAATAATAATAATAATATGAGAAATTATTTCAAATACTCTAAATTTCAAATTGATGGTATCGGGAATTTTGAAAAAAAGTGAGTGAATGAATTGAATACCCAAAAATGGTGTGAAAGTTTCTGTGGGGGGTCGGAAGAAGAAGGAGAAGAGGTGGGATCAAAATCCAACAAATAATTGGAATGAGCGGCAGAAGCTGAGTGAGATGAAATGCGTAGCGCCAGTGCCAGTTGCAACTGATAGCTCTCCTCTGTTTGTTTAGCCCAGCTCTTGAAAGAACCTTCTTTTTTTTCTACTTCTTCATTCACTTCTTCGTTGTGCATCCTCGTCCTCTCAGATTCAGATTCACGTTCACGGTGACCACAGCCGTACATTTCCTATCGCAGTCTTCACTAACTTCTACGCATACACCCAACTTTCCTCTTCAGACTACTGCTTCCTTTCTCTTTATCGCTTTTTTCCTTTTTTTTTTTTCTTCCAAACGTATGGGTCCGCTTCTTATTAAAAGAAATGATTTTTTTTAGAATTTCTGGCGTCATGTGAATTTTTACTCACGGGAGTCTCATGTCCCGCACGAATTATTATTTACTAATAAAATTTTAGCTGATTCTAAATTTAGTTCTATTTTTTTATGTTTATTAAATTTTGGTATATTTTTTTATTTTTCAATAAAAAATTAGAGACGTCACATAGTATAAATAATGTATAATATAAAGTAATTAATATCTACAAAATTAAAATAAAACACAGTAAAATTTTAATTTTAAAGTTCAAAAATTATTTATATTTGTAATTTAATTAAAAAGATATAAATAATTAATGTATTTATATTATGTATCATAGTATTGTATCTTACATTATTTAAAATACGTCAAATAATCAATTTTTAAAATTAATAGACTAATTTCATGAATTAATAAAAATAAAGAAACAAAATTACAATAAAACTTAAAATTTTAGTTAAAAACTAAGTTATAATAATTGAATATATAAAAATTTTGATAAAAGAAATAGAACTAATTTATATATATTATGTAAAAAAAAATTACCTTATCAATCAATTATAATAATTAAATTATTAATAATGTTTATTTTTGTCATAATTACATATAAAATTACCTATATGATTGATTGTAATTTGACGATTATATAAAAAAATTATATATATTAATTAAATTCAATAAAATATACCATAAAAAAGTTTGAGTATAGAGATAATGCACCA
>JBBPBR010000005.1:30719122-30767186 GCA_037974775.1 Cicer pinnatifidum | reverse complement strand
TTTTGCTAAGTAATTGAAAAAAAAATGCTTATAATAATAATAATAATAATAATAATAATAATAATAATAATAATAATAATAATAAAGTATGAATTGGGATACAAACGTTAAAAATAAAATTACATTAACTTGGGGAGTGAATATTTAGTGATAGAAGAAGAAGAAGAAGAAAAAAAATTGGCGCCTCTCATTCTCAATCTAAATACTCAATAAAACCTTTAAAAGAGTTAGTGATTCATTCCCTCAAGTAAAAACTCCTTAATTACGATCATATTAACTTTGTTTAACAATTTTCATTGTTAGTAGCACAAATTTCTTGATCTTCTGGAAAAAAAAATAATTTTATGGTAAAGTTGTTATTGTTGTTACCGATCAAAAAACTAATTTTAGTAAATGGCTTTATGTTGATGGACAATTTTGAAAATGGTGTTTGATATTATTATTATTATTATTATTATTATTATTATTATTATTATTATTATTATTATTATTATTATTATTATTATTATTATTATCATTATTGTGTAGGAAAATCCTTTTTAGTTTTAAAAGCAAAATTGTGATATGAAATTTATTTTCGTAGAAGTGTTATTGGGTGCTTTGTGAATTTTAACTGTTAAATGAAGCATATGATTTATATATATTTTTGCTATAACAACTATATATGCATGTTTATTTGCTATGTGTTTGTAATTTGGACATGACTCTTACATTTGACAGAAAACATGTATAATATTACTTGAGCGAATAATGTCGTGGTTAACCTAGTAGGAGACATGCGATGAAACACAATAGCATTCAGTTGGAGGCTCCGAGATACTTTTGTACTAATGTTAGACTTGTTGGGAGAGTTTTCCACAAGCATCCAAAGTTATGACCAACTAAGATTTATTTTTTGGTAGTAAATGTCAAGAGTTTTGACTTTATGAGTTTATTTTGTTTTACATATTAAATTTACTTTTGTATTTGTGAATACTTTGACTCATATTTTTTGAAAATACAATTAAAAAAGTTATTAATTGGTTTTAAAGTAAATGAGTATTTAATATAACCTTATATTATATAAAAAAAAAAATTGTATCTTTACGTTTAGAATTGCGTTAGTTAATGTCTAAAGAAAAATGAGATGTTACAGGTGGTATGAGGGCAGTTCGATCTAGATTGGACTTCAGGTTAGGGTTAGTGGGAGTAGTTTTTAGTCTTGTTAATGTTGGTCATGTGCCTCGGAAGTCCTCAAGAGATGGTGTGTGAGTTTATGCACCACCCGAACCTTGATTGAAGTGTTTCCTCACAAAAAAAAAAATTGTGTGCTTATTGCAAAAGTACACAAATCATAATCTTAATCGATTTATCAGAGTGGCACGACGGATGCGTGGTTGAAACTTAGTGGGTCTTATAGGGGTTGTGATATCGAGGTTGGATTTAAGATTATATGTTAGTTAATTGTCCAAAACTTAAGGAGAAGAAAATTATCGAGGGATTGAAATAGATGATTTAATTGTGTTCAATTCGACACGTAGAACATTAAGTTTGAATTTTATGATAGTCGCATTCATGAGACTAAACGATTATGATAGTATTTAGTATTTTTGAGTTGATGTAAAGTTATTACTAGTTAAATGATTGAGTGGATATGAACTTGTTAATGCTTAAGAGCATTTTATAGAGTAAAGATAGGTGTTTTATGGTTAAGCAGTCAAATTTGTGAAGCATGTGAATACTTGTAGGATATGATAACATATGTTTCAACTTTTATGTTTGACTATACTATACTTTGAATGAATGAGAATAATTTGAAACGATCAATCGTAGGCTTCATCAAAGATCTCAATGCTCATATACGACAACATCTGCGAGAAAGAAAGAAAAAGAAAGGGCTTAGAAGAGATGTAACACCTAGTTACGTGAGTATAAAAATTGAGGTAATAACGAGAAAAAAATTCAGAATTATATAAGAGAATAAGGTAATGTAATAAATGATGAATTGTTAGAAATAAGTAATGTTATGAAATCTCAAAATAAATCTTAACAATTGGAAAATCTTTAATAATTAAAATATCCAAAACTAAGCAAATAGTATTTAATCCCGACATAAAGTACGATGTAGACATTATGTCTACTTATTCTTTATCTATTAACCTAATAGAAGGAAATCACTATTCTCAAGGGAGGTATGACTTCTCCTAAACTCTCGACGTCCCCAACGGTCTTAGTATCTGAAAACAACACTTTAATGAGATACAAAATCCCATTGAATAATACACACAATTTTAAAACAAGAATTATTCTCAGCAGGAGAGGTAACCGGAAAAGTCGATCATGGCACCCGCCTTCATCCAAAAATATTCTTTAGAACTATTCATGACATAACTAAGATTTCTCTATAATAACCAACTATTTCCAATAATTAATAAAAACTCATCAATTAAATTAACGATAATTCACATCTATCATAATCAAATAATTCCAATATACACATTTATGCTGCAGAAAATAATCAATCAATTCAATGATGGAGATATACTACTTCTGCAAAGTGAGTATTATCTAACCACGTGGAGCACCAACTCATCCAGTGTGGGGTACAAGACCCATCTGTGTGAAGTTTAAACTTCATCTCATTGTGGAGTTTAAAATTCATTTTTATGTGTGGTACAAGACACATTCGTGTAGAGTTTAAACCTTGTGAAGTTTAATACTCATCTATATATAGGGTAAGAGACTCATTCATGTGGAGTTTAAACCTCATCTTTTTGTGAAATTTAATACTCATCCATATGTGGGGTACAAGACCCATTCGTGTGGAGTTTAAACATCATCTCTTTGTGAAGTTTAATACTCATATATATGGAGCGTAAACTCATCTCCAACAAACACAATCAAAATGATTCGTGTTTTTAACAATTATATTCCTAAAATCATATTTATAATATAATATTTCATTTGAATATATAATAATAACGATCATTCAAGAAAATATAATAAAACAATTTTTTTAAATAATATATATGTCTTAAACACATACGATCCAAATAATTCATATTTTTAACAACTATATTCATAAAACCATATTTATAATATAATATTTCATTTGAATATATAATAACAACAATTATTCAAGAAAATATAATAAAAAAATCTTTTAAAAGAATATATTCAAACAATCATAAAAATGGTAATTCAACAAACAATAGTAAATAGATCAATTCATAATCTATTATTGCAGTTCATAAAATCTCAATTTTAATAGAGTTAGGTTTTCGACAAAATATATTTTTTTAAGAAAATATCATTCAGAATATTTAACTCTTTTTCCATCCCAAATTCTCAAAATAAATGTACCATGAAAGTTTAAAGGGTGTGATTATTCACCTCTTGAAACGTTATTTGATAAAAATTCCTTCTTTGTCACTTGCTATTAACCGTTATCGCAACCGCAAAATACTTTAACTACTCTCCAATTCGATATAATTCTATCTTTTTAGATTTTAATTATGTATTATTTTTATTTTTATTAGTGGCTATTTATAGTTAAATACTTACATGATATCATAAGTTTCACAATTAACGCGTTGCAACTTCACCTTGAAGTGCTAATGAAGTGTTGTTTTCACGGTGTAGTTTCAACAACTTAGCCTATACTTTCTACCACTTAATCGGAATTGATTGCTATAATCCAAGCGTTGGATCAACTTAGCTTATACTTTCTAGCACTTAATCGGAATTGGTTGTTATATTCCAAGCAACGTCACCGATTATTCCTAACTTAAATTATATTTGTTTCATCTAAATTAAACATAAAAAATTGTATAGTTCATTCATTTGTTAAATAAAACAAACAATAAATAAATAAAAATAAAACTAAGATTATCGTATTATCTTATTATTTAATTTGTTTAAATTAGCATAATCCCAAAGGTAATTATTTAATTAATTCTAAACTTATAATTTACTATTTTGATTGAACGTCTAATAATTCTAAACCTTGAAATTATGACGTTACATTTCTCTCCTACTTAAAGAAATTTTGTCCTCAAAATTGTCGCCAACCAAATAAAGCTAAAATAATCCAATTGATGCAACATAAAGAAACTTAAGTACCTGCATCGACGAGATTTGGATATTTACGTATGACTTCTTCCTCTAGTTCCCATGTAGCTTCTTCTAAGGTTAAACATTCTCATAACACTTTTACTAATGGGATCACTTTATTCATTAGAGTTTGTATTTTCAGTTTGCATTTTAGTTGATTTGTATCTTGAGTGCATTGTGATTTTTAATTGTTAAATGAAATATATGATTTATTTATATTTTTGTTATAACGATTATATATACATATTTATTTGATATGTGTTTGTTATTTGGAGATGACCCTTACATTTGACAGGAAGTCATGTATAGTGTTACTTGAGCGAATAATGTCGCAGCTAACTTAGTAGGAGAAATGCGATGAAACAAAATAACATATAGTTGGAGGCTCCGATATACTTTTGAACTGATGTTAGACTCGTTGGTTGAGTTTTCCACAAGCGTCAAAAGTTATGACCAACTAAAATTATTTTTGGGTAGTAAAATGTCAAGAGTTTTGACTTTAGAAATTTATTTTGTTTTACATATTAAATTTACTTTTGTAATTGTGAATACTCTGACTCATTATTTTTGAAAATACAATTGAAAAAATTATTAATTGGTTTTAAAGTAAATGAGTATTTAAGATAATATTATTAAAAAAAATGAATATGTATTTTTACGTTTAAAATTACGTTAGTTAATGTCTAAAAAAAAAAGAGATGTAACAATCTCATACTCTCTTTGTGTGGTATTTTCTTTTTAGTTGTGTGTAATATAATAATAATATTAAAAAAATAATCATCAAATCAAAGTGGAGGACATTGCCTACACAATGACTAACAAGAAGTCCTCTCTATATGTATTATATTATTAATAAAATAATACTCTCTCCACTCTTTTTTATAAGACACACATAGGTTAAAATGTAGTTAACAAAATTTTATATATCTAATTTATATTGTAAATTAGATATATCATTTTTTTTATGACCAAATTTGAACTCAACTGTCTTTTATAAAAAATATATCAAAAAAAAGTAAATTATATTAACTTTTTTGATAAATTAACAAGTTTTGAAACTATTTTAATATATTATTTGGGTTATATAGTATTTTGTTTGATTAAGGTAGTAAATTTATGAAGAAATATTAAAGGTAAATAAAAAAATAAAAAAAAAAAAAAGAAATTTGACCTTCTTATATTTTTCTTTTTATGAAAAATTAATGTTTGCATAGTGTAGCACCACTCTTTTGCATTTAGATGTGTAAATGACTAAGATTAGAATTTGTTATATGATATATAACATAGAAGGTCGATTAATTTACTAAGTAACCAAAAAACTAACTTCAATGGTTTGGTATAGTGATAAAAAGACATATATATTAAATCTGATAAATTGTGCTTTGATCTCTGCTAGTGTCATTGGAGAGAGACAAATGTAAATTTCTTTGTAAGTGTTCAATGAGCCATAAAATCTTCACAACATTTGATTGAGACATAATTGTTTCACCCTAAATTTTTGTCAACTAGAAAAATAAAAGTTACCAAAAAACTAAATCAAAACCAATAAGTAAATGAAATTGTTACTCAATAAATTGACTCAAATTGGGACTTGATGGACTATAATTTTTGTCAAGGCCAAGTTAGCAAAATAATTCAAAATGTAAAAGTTCAAGTGGTCTAGAAGTGGAAACAATATTTTTAGGAGAAAAGACTGATTTTGTTTGTTTCCCTTTCTGACACACCTCACAAAAAATAGTTGATTCGTATTTAAGATATGACAAGTCTCTTACTAAATCAAGTATTTTCAATTTTGAGATTAACCTCAAATTGACATGTCCTAATTTTGTGTGCCTAATCAGTTGTTCTTCATTCAAAGACATAATGCATTTTACTTCTTGTTTTTCCAAATCAGATAAGTTTATTTATAAATATTGTTTTTCCTTTGGCCAATAAGTAGTATGGATCAATTTGTTTGACTTGTTGTCTTACATGACTTTTGATTGAAGACAACATCATAAACATTGTCACTTAATTGATTAATACTTAGTAGGTTACGGATTAGTCCTTTTACAATTAAAACATTTTTAACATAGGGAAGATAACTATTACTTATTATGTTGTACCCAATTATCTTACCTTTCTGATCACCTCAAAAACCTATGAATCCTCCATTCTTGAGGGTCAGATCTTGGAACATAGACTTTGCTCTTGTCATGTGCCGTGAGCATCCATTGTCCAGATACCATGGCACGTGTTTTAACTTTGTTGCTAAGGATATCTACAAAATATATCATTTTATTCTTAAGTACCCACATTTGGTTGGGTCTTGGTTTGTTAGTTATGAAAAGTGTCTTGTCTTTTTATATTATTTTGCATAGTACAACTTCTTTTATTGTGACATTTCTTTGAGAAATATATGTAAACAATATCAAGTAAGTTAACTTTAGGAGTTTTATCTGGTTCTTCAAAATCAATACCATATTTATTGTTTCTACTAACACAATAGGTCATAGAGGTTTATTTGCTTTTGTCAACATTGTTTGCACGAAATTATTTAAATATTTTTTCATACTTAACATAGTTACAAACTATATCCTCTGAAATTTTGGAACATTTTTTTCAGAGTTAGATTTTCTCTTTTTAGATTTTCAAAATCTTTTTCAAGAAAATGAATTTATTTTTTAAGATGTCATGAGCTTTGAAGAAACTTTGTGATTATTGTTAAGAAACTCATTTAACATATCTATAAGTTCATTGCGAGATAGGTCAAGTAATACCTTCATCAACAGACTCATCGTCAGAAATCAGTGTGCCATGTTTGCATGCTTTTCATCTTCATCAGACGATTCATCATATTCATCCCAAGTAGCCATAAAACTTTTCTTCTTTGCCTTAAAGTCTTTTTTTTTTTTTTTTTTTGGAATTTTCCTTCTCAAGTTTAAGACAATCTGATTTGAAATGTCTTGACTCTTTGCATTCATAGCACATAATCTTTTGTTTTATGATTTTTCACCTCTTTCTCAGTTATTTTGGGATAATTTGAAATATCTTTTAGGCAAATATTTTTTCCTATTGTTCCACATGTGCTGGATTTTCTTTGAGATGAAAAATAATTCTTCATCATTTGAGTCCTCATTTTGATTGTATGATTCGTTTCCCTCTGAGTCTTCAACCAATTTAATCTCACAAAATATGAGCGAACTCATTAGCTCTTCCTTAGGCAATTTATTTAAATATTTAACCTATTGAATTGTTGTAACTTTTTGTTACCACTTGCTGGAAAGAGCTAGTGTAACCCTTTTCGGTTGTTTTTTAACCTAAAAGTTTTCAATTGTCTTTTTTCTTCTCTTCTTCTCCAATTTAGGAATCATCATTTTCTTCTTCTTAATAATTCTTAAATTGTAATTTTTCATATATGAAAATGTCTTGCAATTCTCAAAGTCAATCATTCACACCAACATATCTAATTAATAATCACATCAAAATTCACACCCATTTTTAACCCTACTTATTGCATTTTATGACTTCCTTACTTCTTAACCAATATCTTACTTTTTTGTTTGTTCATTAACAACAATACAAGTTACGTTCATTTTACTCATAAATCAACATAGGTTATTAACAACAATACATTTTACTAACAAAATCATGAGTCAACAAATAAACAACTCTGTTCATTGAATCAATGTGATATTATTTAGAAATCAATGAATGCCATGGTTGTTTATTTGTTGAACCATCATTTTGTTAATCAAGTGTGTTGTTGTTAATAGTCTATGTTGATTTATGAGTAACATAATTTGTGTTGTTGTTACCGAACAAGTAAGACATATGTTGCAGTAGTCGGAAATAGACATAGAAATAAATAAGTAATTCAATTCAATAAATAAGGTTAAAAATGAGTGTGAATTTTGATATTGGTTACTAATTAGATGTGTTAGTGATGTTTGAATAATTTACTTTAAAATTTTAAGACATTTTTAGATATGGGAAATTACAAATGAAGAATAATTAAGAAGAAGAAAAAGATTAATCTTAAATTGGAGAAGAATAAGAGAAAAAGACACAGGGGAAAACTATTTTTCACTTTAGGTCTTTTAACTTATTTTTTAGTTTCGTTTTAGTCCCTTTTCTTTCACCCTAAATGACACGTCAACAAAAGTTAACATTTTTTAACAAAAACTAACATAAATGAATAACTTAACTAACATACGTATAATTAATGGACAAAAATAGAATGAAAATTAATTAAGAGACTAAAGTGAAACTATAAAATATGTTAAGACACCAAAAGAGTAATTTAGCCAAACTTTAATTCATTCCTCGAGTTTAGATTCAATAGATTTTATCCTAGATCAAAATCTAAAAAATATTTTCCAATGACAAATCAAATCAAATATCATATCATGATTGATTAAGTCATAATAAGCATTAAAAACAAAAATAAACATTGATATTCATGAATAACAAGAATATATATACCTTATATCAAAAGAGAAACAAAAAAGTATGGTTAATTACATCTAATTCCAACAAATAGAGAATTTAGTTACTCATTGTCATGGTAGCATTACACAAATGATAAGAAATGAAATGAAATAACATTAATGGTTGATTCCTCTAACCCTTGTTGTTTTTTCCTTTTGATTTACTCCAATATCTGTTTCTGCAAGTCTCCCTTCAGTTCTTTGTAATCTCCAAAATGATGGTGTTGAGCTCTATTTATAGGGGCTAGATAAGTGTATTTTCGTTAGATGAAATTGTAGTTCGCTTAGCAAAGTGCCCCTTCTTCACAATGAAGTAATTGCTAAGTGAAATTTGAGGTCATCTAGCGAAGTTTGTGCCGCAAAACTCCATGACTTTGTGTCTTGGATTCGCTAAGCCAATGTCCTGCTCGCTTAGCAAATTTACTGTCTGTTTTCTTCATTTCTTGACTCAAATGATCCTACTTGTTTTCTTTCTTGAGTGCTCATTCTCTTTACATCTATAAACAATAAAAGATTTAAATATTACCATGATCATATCTCAAAACCTAATTACCAAATATCTACTGGGAAAAATCCAAATGTTTTCTATTAAAATCATGTCCATAAGTGCCTATAAATCTATATTAAAACTAGGAAAATTTGACACTTATTAAATGTGAGAGCAGAAAAGAGCAAGAAGAGGATTTTGGTGAAGCAAGAGAAGAGGAGAAAGAGTAGGAGAAAAATGATTGTTTTGCTAGAGGCCAATAAAGGAAACGTTTGAGCATCATCTTCTTCCTTTCAATTTCGGAAACATAGTCTGGCAAGCCTAACAACTAACTTAACAATTAAACAACTAAATCGTTCTCTACCATTTAAAAAAATAATATATATATATATATATATATATATATATATATATATACTTCTCCTCGAAATTTCGATAGAGTATCCCCTGTAACTTCAACATTCCCAAATTTATAAAATTCCTGTTAAATTCTCAATTCAATCACAATTCAAAGAACATAATCTAATCGTTTAATACACTTTCCAAAAAAACTTATAGACTCCAAAATATTTGCAATTTACATAGACTCAACATACGTTACAAAAAAATGGTCATCGATCAAAGAGGCCTACCAAAAAGAAATATGTTGAGACTTGAATCAAATAACAGATTTCTACTCAGCTGCTTGCGAATCTGAAAAAAATAAGCAACATTAAGGGGTAAGTCACAATGATTTAGTGAGAAGACAACAACCACCATCAATTAAAAGGGAAACACAAAAAGACACGAATAACTGCTTTACAATCGGACGACAATTATGTTAAACCATATTACTTAAAAATCTAAAAAAAATTCTAAATTCAAATATATCCACATATATAGTCATTAGACTTATAATTTAACCGTTCGATAGGAATATTAAAAATCCAGTTAATAAAGAAGCGAAATCAAAATAAATAATCTTAAAATCATCATAAAAATTAAACAAGTAACAATGCAATTTTTTTTTAGAATCAAGAAGCGGCTCCATCACATTGATAACCCTTTCCTCCTAAGGGTGGCCTTTCCCTTAGGGGTGACTCCATCTAACGGACAACCCTCTCATCTCAATCCCGCAACACGTCATCACATATCAATTAGGGAGCTTACATCTTGTTGATAGCCCTCTCCTCGTACGGATGACCTTTCTCATAGGGGGGACTCCATCTAACGGGCAACTCTCTCTAATCAACACGAGGTAACTAGGTGCACCTAACGCATTTAACGATTTAATAATTATAACAACGATTTTCCAAAAAACGTATTTAAAATCATTTCATCGTAATTCATGAAAAACATACTCAATCACATAACAATTCAATATTTAAATACTTTAACTCATGCGTAAATCAAACTAATAACATATTATATAACAATGACTGTTAAATTAAATAATTGATGAAATCGAGATAAAATTCAAATGTTGTGTTTCCCAAATTTTTTAATAAATACTTTAATATAGAAAACAAGTATAATAATAATAATAATAATAGCATTATAAAAATATATGACGATGATCGTCGTAAACTCATTGCTATGGAGAATCGTCTAAGTTTGCTCTTCAACAACTCTCAGAGTAGTCGACAAGATCTCAGTTGACAAATCTGAGTATAAAAAATATTTCCAAGACTTTAGAAAAATTTATTCTAAAGTTTAGCTAACTCTAGGAAACCATGAAAATCATTTAAATATACTCTAAGCACAAAATAAATTTTTTCCTCAAAACTACATTTTTCTATGAATTCATACTAATATTAGAGTTGTGCATTTACCTCTCAATGAGTCTCAATAAACAACTCTCGAGAGATGAGTACCCTTTTACTTCCTTAGAACACAAACACTAACCCAAAAATTCCAACCAAAAAATTTGTAGAAGTATGAGAATATGCTAGTGGGGATGTTAAATCCCTTTTTAAGGATGGAAGTAAAAAGAAAGAAAAAAAAAACAACAAAAATGGGGAGGAAGTGAGATGAAAAAAAAGTGAGAGTCAGGATGAATGGAGTTGAATTTGTTTTTATTTATTATTATTATTATTATTATTATTATTATTATTATTATTATTATTATATTTTTTTTTAAAAAGACACGGGACGGACGTGTCATTAACTTTCCGGCCTAACAAAGTTATGACCATAATGATGATTATAGCGGGCTAATGTTTTTCTCTAATTTTCTCTAATTTTTCATACATTTTCTCTTGTTTTCCTTGTATTCTTACATTTCTACCTAGCCAGTTTAATATTAATTTGTCATTTGTATATTTTAGTTCAATGTCATTTATTGTCAGCTTTGCAACTAATTGATGAAGAAATTCAAAATCTAAGTTTGGTTGAAATTGAAAAGTACTTACAAACAAACAGAAAAACTTTGAAAGATTTTCCATCCTTGTCATTTCCAAAGGGACATGTAACTACTCAATTCAAAGAACATAGTTACAATTGCTAGAATGCAAAATGAATTCCAACAATTATTTGCATAAACGACAAGTCATTATTATTATAAATGTCATTTATATTTAAATAGCTTTGTTGTGCCTGTTCTTTTTAAAACATGTACTATCTTTGTCCAGATGAACATAAAGCAATTTACAAGAAAATTTTGAAAAAAGTCTCAAAAGATATGAATTTTACAAGAGAACAAAAGGGTGACTTAAACATATAAATAAATATTACAATGGATAGGATATTAGGGAAGTGTTCCTCCACTACTTTGGATTTTGGGGTTTGTTAAAGCCCAAAGATTAAACGTCAGTACGACGTCACTTTGCCGCAAATCTGTCTCTGGAGATCTATTAGTGCTCTTGCTCTGCCAACATAGCTCATCGATAGCGGAAAGAAAAGCCTCCGCATTCTCCAATTGAAAAAGATTTTTACACCCCTTTGTGATCTTCTTCAAAAAGGTTTCGATTTGGTTTCTTTTGACGAGGGTACCAAAAATATGACAGAAAAAACTCTAATAATACGAAAAGAAGAGGGAAAAGGAAAAGATTTAGTGTAAAAGGTGTACCAAATATGATGGATCTCATTAACTCAATGGTAAATAAATGTTTTACCCACCAGACAATACTTATGATACTCGTGCATGTTAGAATAAGCTGTAGATGAAAATTATAAAATTGATAAGAATTTACCAAAAAACCAAAGCATGAAGACCCTGATTCACAAATTCGACTCACAACACAAACACACGCTAATCACTGCAGTTACAGGATAGACATTTTGAAGGGGTTTTTTGCGCTGTTCTTTGAGGTGATTACCGATGGCGAAGTTATCGTCGTCGTCCTCCTCGTCGAACTCTGAAAATTCCGGCGAGCTTCTATGCGTTGGCACGTTGGAAATCGCGACTCCGAAACCTGTCGGGTTTCTTTGCGGGTCAATCCCCGTCCCCACTGATAAATCCTTTCACGCTTTTCATTCCGCTCTGCTCCCAACCCCGCAAACGTACCCTCTCTCTCTCTCTCTCTCTCTCTCTCTCTCTGTCTCCATAATCATTTTATTATTATTGATTAATGATGTTTGTTTTGGAGAATAATAATGATTACATTTAATTTTTCAGAGTGAATGCCCCGCGTTATCGGTACCGGATGCTGCCAACTGAAACTGACCTCAATACGCCACCACTTCTTGCTAATTTCCCTGATGCTGCTGTCAAGTCCAAGACAACTGGTGGAGGTAATCTTTATTCTTATATATTGATTGACCAGAGATATTAGAGACATATGATACGATTTTCATATAGTTTTAAGGATTACTTATTACTTTCATATAGTTTAGGGATTAAAATAGAAGAGAGAGTAATACTAGAGAGACTAATTGATGGTTTTCTTTTATATTATATATATTATAAGTTCAAGTTCAACTCTTTCAAGATATTCTTCTTCATTATATTTGTTAGTTTGTTAGCATGATCATCAAAGTTATGATAAGTGTCTCTTTATTTAGAGTTTGTTGTATACACTATGGAATACTCTGCTTTTATTTGATTATTTATTGGTTTTGGAGGGTGTTGCCGTGTTTTTATAAATTGGACCTTAAATCTGAATAGTGAATACCACCAAACCGTAATTAGAATCTATGAGTTCACAATTATGCATTTTGCCTGAGTCAATGCTTCACTGTGTTGCCTTAATTCATGTTCATAGCAAACTTGGTCCTCATGCTGTGGAATGCAAAGTTGTTGAAATTGAGATCCTACCTAGGATTAAGAGAGGGGTGAAAGATTGTACAAGGGACATGGATCGAAGAATCATACTAAAAATATAAAAGTGCATGTTAATTTAAAAAATGATAATACAGTTGACTAATTTTAATGATATCACTAAGATTCAAGTAAAACTTAAGATAACTATTTTGTAGTTATTATTAGTATCTCTTATGTTTATTTTATATTTGGTATTCGATAATAGAAACAATTATGAAAAGGGAGAATAATGGAATAGCTAGACCAAAATACAGCGCAAACTTTATATTATTATTAAAGCCCAAAACAAGCATGACTTCTGAGTATCAGAATAATAGGAAAAAAAGATAGAAACAAGAGTCAAGTGGTGGGTCCCAAGCTGGTTGTGGCACATATAGAGAGGGGGAATAGAAAAACATGCATGAGACAGAGATCAAAGATGGTGGAGACTGTTATGCAGAAGTCAACTTGAGATGACAGAGTGGAGGGAGAGATTAAGTTTCAGGGAGTAGGTCTGAAAAACTTGCACGAAGAGACACAAAAGAAATGGGTTGAACATTGATGCAATCCATCAAAGCTAGGTCACAAAACTCGACACATCAAACATCATAAGGTTTGTGGGTCACGAACACAAAAAAATTGTGGACCATGCTATCTTGTGATCTTTGTAGGTGGTCCTTTAGTGATCTGGTAGAGAGGCAATCCTGGATGGAAATGTGATTGGATATGTTGGCCGAACAAACTCTTACAAATTTGTGATCCTTTGAGCTGGTTCACGAGTTCAATAACACTATTCAAGTGTATCCCTTTAGGTTATACTCTTGTCAAAATGGGTATAAATGTTATCTTTTTTTGGGTAGTCAGTGGTTTCTTTGTTTGTTGCCATGATTATATACCATACTGTTTGGATACATTTCAAAAGAACCTAACACATACATTAAAATATCGGTTTGATTGCATGTTGGATTAACAACACAATACTGATTGCAAATTATATAACTAGACATATGGAATTCTCTGCATGGAAGCATTTACTTCAATCGCAAAAATGAATAATGTTAGATCACGACTCTCTCTAATGAGTAGAGCCATTAGATGACTTCACCAATTTAATGTTAAATATGCATGTGCTCATGGAGACTTGAAAGAGGTGGTCTACATGGAGATATTCTTGGGTATGAGACCACTTGTGGAGGGAATTAGGTACACAAGTTGAAAAAGAAACTATGCGGGTTGATGCAAAATGAATAATGTTAGAACGTGACTCTCTAAGGAGTAGATCTATTAGAGGGCTACATCAATTTGATGTTAAATATGCATGTGCTCATGGAGACTTGGGAGTAGGGAACCCATTGAATAGAATAATAGTATGGGGAATGATGGAAAGAGAGCCCATCGGTGGAGAATACCCGTATCAGATGCTTGACAAGAATCTAATGTGCCTGGTAGATACCAGATAAAATATAGCATGTGCAGTTAGTGTATTGCATGACCCGCAAGTAAGACATACACAAAATTCAAACAGAATTCAATAGGATATTAACTCTTGAGACTACACACTGAATAGGACTGTTATTCAATTTCAAAGGAGGTAGAAACCTATCAATGGAGGTGTACACGTATTCAAATGCAGACTATGCAAAATAAATCATTAGTAGAAGATGATACCTGGGGTACTGTATGTTTTCAGGTGGTAATCTGATAACGTGGAGGAATAGGAAGCAAGATCTAGTTACTCAGTCAAATGTAAAAGCCAAGTTTTGAGCAATGACATGAGGAAGAAGTTTGTTAGCTGCAATAATCATCACATTAGATGACCTAAGAATAAAATATGAAGCTCATATGAAGCTTGTTTGTGAAAACGAATATGCTATTAGTATTACAGTATTATTTACAATCTAGTTCAAGATAATAGAACAAACATATTGAGGTAGATTGAAACTTCATCGACGAAAAGTTAAATAATGGCCTTATAACGCCTTTTTCAAGATATATTACCTCGTTATGTTCTTTTTTATCTTCACTACTTTTTAATCATTTCTGCATTAGGCAGATTTATTTCCCGTAGTTCTAGGTTAGCATTTATTTGTTGGCATCTATGTACATGAGTCTATATAATGTCAAAATACTTCTGTAATTTCGCGTTCCTTGGTTGATACTGAAAGAAGAGTATAGTGAAATACTGATATGTACCTACTCTGGTTCCAGTTCTCCGTACCTGAGCTTCATACTTTCGCATTCTGTTGATTTATATTGTTTTGACATCATTTTGGTGGCAGATTTTCCATGGGAAGGTACTGCGATTGCGTCAAATTTTTCTAGAAAATGCGAGGCCCTTGCAGTGTCTGGCTTTGTTGATTATGGAGATGAGATTGACATAATTGCTCCAGCAGACATTTTGAAGCAGATATTTAAAATTCCATATTCCAAGGCTCGACTGTCAATTGCTGTTCATCGCATTGGTCATACTCTTGTTTTGAACACTGGGTATTGTCATACATTTGACTGTCTTTTGTTGTCTACCTTATTTAATGCTTTCGCTAATAATTGCTGTTCACATATTATCCTTCTGGTCCCTGATAAATTTTTCACTTTGGAAGCTTGAGTTCTCCAATCTATTGTTTTTGGAAAAGCATTGGGGAATTTAATTCCACTTTTTGATTCAAAAGAAAATATTAGTAGTTGAAGATAATAGGCTTATATGTTTCACCAAGAAAGAAAATTTCTGGACAATACAATAGAAGCATATTCTGGTTTTAATGCATCATATTGGATCCTGTGATATGCATGATACTGCAAAGATGATTTTTATTAAAAGTCATTCAGAAACTAATTAGCTCTTCAACTTTTTAATTATTTTATTTAATATTATTGCATTTGGGTATGGGCATTTGTTAATCTTAAAATTAGGGTTGAGCCTAATTCAACCCTACAAAACCAACTTGTTAGTCAAGGGATGCCTCCCACTTATAAATACATTTTTAGGCTATCTCATTAAATGTGAGATTTTTAACTCACACCCTGATGCCCAGGACTTGCCATCTAAAGCATTATCCGAGTAGTCTGATAGCTGGTGGCCCAATGGACTAGATCTTGAAAGATTGTGATACTATCTTAACATTTGGGTCTTAAAACCTACAAAACCTGCTTGTAAGCTGAGGGATGCCTCCCACTTATACATACATATTCAAATTCCAAGCCCTATCCCATCTAATATGTGACTCTTACTAGTTGGATTGAATATTTTATCATTTCTACAGTGCACTATTTGACTAACTTCCTCTTGTTTTCGTTTTCTTTTTGTCAAAATTCTATGTTCATTACGATGCATTTGATTAGTGACAATATTTGTGAAATGCAGGCCGGATATTGAAGAGGGTGAAAAGTTGATTAGGAGGCATAATAATCAATCAAAATGTGCAGATCAATCTTTATTTTTGAATTTTGCTATGCATTCAGTTAGAATGGAGGCCTGTGATTGCCCACCAATTCATCATGTTCCATCGGAAGGACAATCAAATTCTTCTGTTTTTCCTGGAAAAGCACCCCATATTGTGGTACAGAATGATGACGTTGTTCAAGCTGAAGGATACAATTGCCATTCTGACTACTCACAGGTTGGGCAGGGAAGCTTCTTTTGGGGAAGCAAGAAGAATAGGAGGAATAAGAGCCATAGTCCAGTTAATAAGGTGTCACAAGTTGGTGAAAAACCCAGATCATCAATGCAAGAGTCTGAAAAACAGAGAAAAGTTGGTAATGATAGCTTTCTGAGGGTTTTATTCTGGCAGTTTCATAATTTCCGCATGCTCTTGGGAAGTGACCTACTTTTATTCAGTAATGAAAAGTATGTTGCTGTGAGCTTGCATTTATGGGATGTCACACGAAAAGTAAGGATCATTCCTCTATAATTTATCACCTGTTTTATGCTTGGTAAATTGTCAATATGTTTTCCCCTTATTTTTGATAGGTTACACCTTTAACTTGGCTTGAAGCTTGGCTTGATAATGTTATGGCAAGTGTTCCGGAGTTGGCCATATGTTATCATCACAATGGTGTTGTTCAGGGATATGAGCTCTTAAAAACTGATGACATTTTTCTCCTTAAAGGAATATCTGAGGATGGAACCCCTGCATTTCATCCTTATGTTGTCCAACAAAATGGTCTGTCTGTTTTGAGGTTTCTTCGGGATAATTGCAAACAGGACCCCGGAGCTTATTGGGTACTATTAGTTATTTTTAATGCATTTAAAATATTTGTTGCTTTTAGGTTTACTATGTTAATTTTTGTCTGATAAACTTGTTGCCTTTAGTAATGCTACCAAGCCTGGATTTTGATTTTGCAGCTTTATAAAGGTGCTGGTGAAGATGATATACAACTTTTTGATCTTTCTGTTATTCCGAAGAACCAATCATCTAACAGTAGTGATGATGCTTCAAGCTCCTTGCCATCACTAATCAGTAGAGGTAGAAGTGATGCAGTGTATTCCCTGGGAATTCTCCTCTATCGAATTGCTCACAGGCTTTCACTGTCAATGGTGTGGAATAATTAGATCTATTTTTGGGTTAATCCTGCTTTGAGTGGTTTCTAACAGCCAATGACTAATTTTTGTTTCTTTTTCTACAGGCTGCTAAAAATAGGGCTAGGTGTGTGAGGTTTTTTAGACAGTGTTTGGAGTTCCTTGATGACTCTGACCATCTGGTATGTTTTAACGAATAACACGATTAATGTCTTACACGGCCCTGTTTGTGTGGTACTTCCAATTATCCCCTGTTCAGATGACTGTATTTCTGATAGATTTTTTGTGAAACAGGCAGTACGTGCAATTGCTCATGAACAATTTGCGAGGCTGATTTTAAATTATGATGAGGAGTTGAAATTAGCTCCTGAATCTCTAGCTGTAGAATGTGAACTATCTGTTACTGAAGCCAAGGAATCGTGTTGGGATGGTGAAAACAGTAATTCTGAACTAGTTGCCCATGAAATGTTTTATCTGCACGCTGATGGCAAATCAGGTGAACATGGAAAAATAACTGAGCACTTAGAGTCAGAAGGTCCTGCAAAGATGGTTTCTGAGGCAGACGAGCCTGTTTCAGGAGAGCTCAAAGCAGTCAGTGACATAGAATTAAGCAACCAAGGAGGGGTTGTACCATGCTTGTCTTCTGATGTTAGCTCTTCGTTACGTGAAGTATGTCCAATTTCCACACCTGTGGTTCAAACGGTTGCTGATCCAATCTCATCCAAGTTGGCTGCTGTACATCATGTTTCCCAGGCCATAAAATCTTTGAGATGGATGCGGCATCTTCAGAGCACTGAACCAGAGACAATGGATCAATTCAATAATAGTCATGATAAACCATCGTCATCTTTTAATGTTTCTGTCTGTGCTTGTGGGGATTCTGATTGTATTGAAGTATGTGACATTCGAGAATGGCTTCCAACGTCTAAGTTGGATCATAAGTTGTGGAAGCTTGTTCTTTTGCTTGGAGAATCTTATTTGGCACTAGCAGAAGCTTATAAAGAGGATGGCCAACTTTATCAAGCTTTAAAGGTCATACAGTTATCATGTTCTGTTTATGGATCAATGCCTTCACATCTTGAAGACACAAAATTCATTTCTTCAATGGCGAGTTGCTCATCTTTATTGAGAGAACAAATTAATATGAATGAAAATACGACATGGCTGGATGATAGAGAAGATGAGACTGTTTATGGATACAGTGAAAGGAAGGCTTGTACTTACCTTTTCTGGGCCAAGGCATGGGCATTAGTTGGAGATGTTAAAATTGAGTTCCATAGGATAAAGGGTAAAGAAATCTCAATACAAGATATGACAAAACCTGCTACCAGAGAATTGAGAATGTCATCTGAGGTTGTGAAGGAAGTAAAAAGGCTGAAGAAGAAGCTGGTGCAGTTGAACCAGAACTGCAGTTCGTGTTCCTTGGTAAATTGCAGTTGCCAGAGTGACAGAGCTAGTAGTGGGAACAGTGCAAGTAGTAGTCATGCAGATGTAACCTTCATGACTTATGGTAAAAAGCATAGTAAACGATTGTCTTCGAAAATTGCCAATCACTTGCCACCGAGAGACTCGGCAGACGAGTTGGTTCGTAACAAGGAGAATAAAAAAGATTTGGATGCTGAATATCTTGAGCACACTAATTACGGTGAAGACCTGACAGAAACTCTTGAAAATAATAGGACGGAAGTTGAATCCGCAGCTGCTATGAACTCTAGAGATTTTGAGGGATCTTTAGATATGTACAATTCATGTTCTAGTGTTATCTCTCAGACTGAATTGAATTCAAAGGAATCAGGTAAAGCGAAAATTGGCGGGATATTTGAGTACCTAGTTGAACCTCTAGTTGGAGATGTAGAGCACAATTTATTAGCTGCTTTGAAATGCTATGAAGAAGCAAGAAAAGCATTGCTTAAACTTCCATCTGGTTTGTCTGAGTTGCAATCTGTGATTAAAAAGAAAGGGTGGGTTTGCAATGAATTGGGGCGAATCAGAATTGAAAATAAAGAATTGCATAAAGCTGAACTGGCATTTACTGATGCTATAGATGCATTCAGAGAAGTTTCGGACCACATCAACATAATATTGATAAACTGTAATTTGGGACATGGTAAACGGGCACTTGCTGAGGAGATGGTATCTAAAATTGCTAATCTTAAACTACATGGTATCTTCCACATTGCATACAATCATGCATTGGAAACTGCAAAACTGGAATATAAAGAATCCCTTAGATTTTATGGGGCAGCAAGGTTTGAACTAAATGCCATTAAAGAGGATGCTGATGCTGGGGCAAGCAGTTTAAGGAATGAGGTACATACGCAGTTTGCTCATACTTATCTGCGGCTAGGCATGCTTTTGGCTAGAGAAAATACTACAGCAGAAGTTTATGAAAATGGATCATTGGAAAATACTCGTGCGAGTCATACAAATTCCCATGGAAGGAAATCGAGGAAAGATCTAAGGAAGCATGAAATTTCTGCTAATGAGGCAATTAGGGAAGCATTATCTGTGTATGAGTCCCTGGGGGAGCTACGCAAACAGGAGGCTGCATATGCTTACTTCCAGTTAGCATGTTATCAGAGAGACTGTTGTTTGAAATTTATGAATTCCAGCAATAAGAAAAGTGTTCTGTCAAAAGGTGAAAATAACATAGTGCAGCGTATCAAGCAATATGCATCACTTGCAGAGAGGAACTGGACAAAATCCATGGACTTCTATGGGCCCAAAACACATTCTAACATGTACTTAACTATCCTGATGGAGAGATCAGCTCTTTTTTTAAGCCTGTCAAGCCATTTACACTCCAACGTGGTATTTTATTTCACTTCTTGGACACATTAATTTGATTTTGAAAATGGCGTCGTTTATTTGAAATTCTCATTGAGATGACCGAACTCATGTTTTTTCTCCCTCTTTTTGTGGTACAATGCCATCTACTCTCCAGTACATGTATTACTAAGGGTTCCTTGAAAAGTATCATAACAGACAGGGTCCCTTTCTCTGTTTGTCAACACCATTTTAAAACTGATTTGGCCCCTTCCCTTGCAACCAAACGTTGGTAGAATTCTTGAAATTTTCTTCTTTATTTCCAGCTTAGATTTATCCTAATTGAAATTTATTTTCGGTTTGTGTGTCAAAGGAGTGAACTACAAATTTGGTTGAGGTAATATGTAATATGTGAACTGCATAGTTTCTCAAGTGCTAGGTTCAATACACTATACCCTTTTGAGAATAAAATGATAAAATTTCTTCAAATTTGTTGCCTTTCATTTTTTTGGAATCAATTAATTACCATAAACCCCCAAAAAATTGTATGGAGTTCTAAACTAATATTGAAAACCTTTAAATAGTTTAATTCGAAATTTTGGTTTTTGTTTGATCTTAGACCCATCAATCAATTCTAGACTTTCAGTTTATATTTCTATCATTTGTTGATAATTCATAAATTTTGTTCCAGATGCTGGAATCAGCTTTGGCTCATATGCTTGAAGGACGCCATATTTCAGATACAAACGTGGACACTTTCAGTACTAGCTATCCTGAACTTCATGCAAAATATTGGGGACAGCTGCAGGTGCTTTTGAAGAAAATGTTGGCCACTGTGCTTTCATCGAGTGCAAATAAATCTCAGTGCCAACCATCTTCAACGTCTAGTAGATTTGGCGATAGTCAAAAGATCAAGGAACTGTACAAGATGTCCCTGAAGGGCACTGACATGGTCCAACTGCATACCATGTACAACTTGTGGATATCATGATAACAACATTTTTGTGACATTCTACTCTTGATTACATCAAGTCTAAGTAGTTTGTTTGCCACCTTTGTTATTATCTTGTATTGATATATTAGCGTTGAATGATTACTTTGTGCTGTTGTAGCTATTATTACTGTAGTTGTGTTGTGAGAATGTTTTGTATATTTCGTATTAGGAGGCGTTTAAATTCTGAAGCTTACAATCTTGTAGGTCTTGCAAAGAGCACTTGGTTGGGGAATGCCTCAAATCACTTAGGCGATCCTTATTGTAGTGGTGTTTTAATCGGTTAAATTCTGATCTTTAGCGTCAAACAAATATTTCAATATGCTTATACATAATCTCTGAATTCGAGTAAATCACTAATTTGTCTCTTGAAATTGTAGGGGTCGGACATTTAATGACGTTGGTCAAATAACACTCGTAAATTGAATGACGTCGGACAAATTAGTCTTTTCATTAGTTTGTTCTTAACGAGGTTGATGTAGATGTTATATTTATGTGTCGAGAGCAGTAGTTAGCCAATTTAGACTTGCTATCAAATCATTCATCATAATCACAAATAAACAATACTGTTAATATATTGAAATTAAACAAAGAAAAACAAACAACTATATTGAAAACAAAATGTCTAAATTGGTGAACATTCAAATGCATGCAAGACAAGTTACTCAACCTTAAAAATAGAAAAATATCCATTTGAACATACAGTAAAGGAGCTCAATAATGAAAAAACGAGCGTAAATGATATTAGAGTTGCAAAATATGAAACAATTGTGAATGGGTGGTGATGACAAAAATAGTAAATGATGGGAATGGTAGAAAAGAAGATGAACAGGTGAAGGGGCAAAATGAAAGAAAAATTAGAAAAATGGAAGAAAATTGAATATTTTACAATAATAAATCTTTTCTAATTTAAGACAAATTATCTCTTATGACATATGGACTGTCATGTTTTCATCCACATCACGTTTCGCTAACGGACAAAACTAACAGATGAATCAAAGTGATCGACGTTATTCAATTTAAGGATGTTATTTTTTTATTTTTAGATTTTAGAGGATAAATCTTCGATTCATACAATTTTAAGGGGCAAATTGACTATTCATTCATCCGAATTCCCTCTATACTATTTCACTCTAGTATAATTTAGCTTGTTTGGATCGATTTATTTAAACTTATCTACTTACATAAATGTTTGTGAAACTATTTAAAAGAAATTATGAAAACATCTTATGGTATATCAATAAATTATTTTCAGCTAATTTTTATAAACTATTTTAGCTATTTTATGAAATCAATTTAACTTTATTTTATCTTTTACCAACAAAATATATTTTATATATATATATATATATTATAAATCGTTAAATAAATTGTTTATTCAACCACAAGTATAAATACTATTCTGGGTGCTACTTTCTCCTCACATATATAATACACTGGCCATGTCATCACTGCCGCATGCAACGGACACCCAAACACATCACACAATACTAAAAACACGAACAAGGTAACTTAGTTCGGATTTATTTTATCTTATCTATTCTCATAATCATTTTGTGTCTTTAAAAAACTTCTGAAAATTATCTAGGAGTCTTTAACTTACTTTTATAAAATATTTAATATTTTATCTGTCTCAAAATATAAGTAAAAATTAATTAAAAAATTAATTAATTTAATATAAAATTTAGATCAAATAAATTCATCCACTTTTGCTTATATATTTTATAAAAGTTATTATAACATATGAAAGCAAATGGCTTTTTTATTTTATATATATATTTTATAATAAAAATAGTTATATTTTATACATAAACAATTACACACTTTGGGTTTGAATAAAAAAAGTTACATTTTATGGTCTAAAGTATAAAAATTTATGTGCATTTTAATTTCTACCAATTGATATAATTTTTTTTAATAGTTTTAATAAAAAGTAAAGGTTCATTTTAGTCTGAAAAATTTCTTAAAGACTCCATTTTAATCTTTAAGAAAAATAAAAATACTTTTTAGTTCATAAAATAAATAAATCGGATTAAATTAGTTCTTATGTGAACCACAGTTAACAAATTGAGATTCTTTTGCTAACTTGTTCGACTCGTCAACTTAATTCTCCCACGTGTAATTATTTGTATATATATATAAAAAGAACAATTAAATACAACAATAATTTAAAATAGACAATTAAATCATTGATAATAATTAAATGACAATTTAATATCTGTAACAAAAAAATCACTAAATTATAATGTAGTTTAAAAAACAACATCAATTATATTCAAATTAAACCACAACGGTACCTTCATAAACAATAATGAAATCGCATCTTCAAAAACACACTTGAACAATAACGCATCTTCAAAAATGCGAGGACAAAGAAGAAAAATATGAGAATGAAAAAGAAAATACAGCTTCTGAAACAAATGACAGAGACGTCGCATGTCACACCTTCAGAATCACATACCATTATTAAATCAAAATTTTTTTAATCTTAAACTTGTGGTTTCTTTAGATTAAATAATACTAGGGTTTATTTTTTCTCTAAATTGAGTGAAGAACTAATTGTTCTGCTTTATTTTTCTTAAGGACTAAAATGTATATTTAAGTTTTTTGAAACTTAATATGATTTTTCAAAATTTCTCAAAAACTAAGTTAATTTGATTTATTTTTTTTATGAACTAAAAAGTGCTTTTATTTTTTAAGATTAAAATGGACTTCTACTCTTTAATAAATTTTTTATTCTCATATGATAAATTTCCTTTGCTATTCATACTTGTCATTATTTATTGTTTTATTAATTAATAACCATGTTTATGAGAACTTACTATAACGCTAACAAAGTAATTGGAACATGATAGAGCTTATACACGATTATTTAATTCATAAGACATTTTTTCTATTCATAGACATGTAACATATGTGAATTTATTAATGATGCGACAATATTCTCTAACGGTGAGGTGCGTGAGCCTCACTCACAATATGATTTAATTTGATGGGATTAGTCTACAACGGTGAGGTTCGTGAAGTGTTTTTTAATATAGATAATTATAAAACTTCCGGTCTGAACGGTTACCATCCTATCTTCTTTAAACGAAATTGGGATACCTTAAGCCATTCTATCTATAAGTTGGTTAAATATTGTTTTATTAATCCCAATAATATTGGTGACATAAACCACACTCTTATAACCCTCATCCCCAAAACCGATGCTCCTTCCAAGGTGAACCAGAACCATTGCTCTATGTAATGTCAATTAGAATATTATATCTAAGATTGTGGCATAGAGATTACGGTCTATCATGCCCTACATTATCTCTCAAAATCAAAACAGTTTCATCCTTATTAGGCAGTCTACTATGGACAACATTCTAATTCTTCGGGAAACAATTCATTCTTTTAGATATATGAATGAGCGTAAGATCTTCATAATTTTTAAGATTGAGTTCGAGGAAACTTCTGATAGGAGAGAATGACAATTTATTAAATATTCTTTAGCTCACCTGAATCTTGAGAATTTTAGATTACTGATTAAGAATTGCATTGCCTCCTCAAGTATGGGTATAATTGGAATGAGAATTGTACTTAACTCCTTCACTACTTCTAAAGGAATTCTACAAGGCGATCCTATCTCTCTTTACCTATTTATCCTTGTTATGGAACGTCTTAGCCACATGATTCGTGACTTAGAAAATAGTGGTAGTTGAAAACCCTCTTCGGCTGGGATGAGGTTTTGGTCCTCACTTTCTCATATTTTTTCGGTTGACCATCTTGTTTTCATTGCAGAAGCTTTCTTGAACTGAACCAACCTTCTAATTTTTGTCTGATTAATTAAAAATAATTTAAAAATGTAATAATATGTTTAATAAATAAATAAAAAATAGTAATAAGAGAAAGATTTCTATGTCTACTGCATGCATGCTTTCTTTTCCTTTTTGTTTTCTTTTCTCAACAAAGGCCCCTCCGTCTTATTTATTTATTTTTTTTATTTTTTTATTTTAAGTCTAATAAGGTTATTATTATCTTCAACATTTGAAAACTCAATCAAAGACATCAACCACTTATTTTCTTAATTATATAAAATTGCTTAACTTTTGCTGCAAAACAATGAAAATTTCTTAACTCAATTTTATCTCATAGACATATAAATTTATCATTTAAGTCTATAAGTTGAGAATAAAAATTATCTGAAAGGAGATATTTTTATTTTTGACTGAAGATAAAAAAAAAAGATATAGAGAATGTGAGAAGTAGAAGAGAAACAATATAGTAAAGGAAAAAAAAAATACAAGATACAAATAAATATTCTAAATCTCTTTAATATTAATATTCTATATATATAATTTCTTTTTGCTATTACGGACCATATACATGAAAGTAAAAAATGAATAAGAATAAACTATTAATCCAAACAAATGAATAAAAATAAAAATATCATAGAAAAATTAATAATAAATCAAAAGAGAAACAAATAAAAAGTCAAACAACACAAAGAGAGAAGATGAGACTTAAACTGCCGTTTTCGTCGAAACAACGACGGACCGCGGCCACCACATAGCCATGCTTCTTCTTCCTTTTATTTTCTTCTTTTTTCTTCCCTTTCATCTTTCTTCTTCTATTCTGTTGCCGCCTACCCCCTCCCCCCCTCTTTATTTCTTTATTTTTTTTTTCAAATTAGGTTTATCTTACTTATATATATATATATTATTTGACTAAAATTTATTTTTTAAATTCAATTCCATTTTACTTTCATAAAAATGGAGGTTTAACTTTTTAATTTCTCCTAAAAATATTAACAATAAAATATTGAAATTGATCAAGATGAGACATCTTATTAATCTTAGATATTTATAACATCTTCGTTATGACAATTTGATGATTTTAAACACCAAAATAATAATAATATTTTATAAATTGGATTGATCAAGATATGACATCATGTCGGTCCTAGTTTAAAACGCATGAGTTTTGACAACTCTGTGATCTTACACATTTTCAACTAAATTTAAACAAACAACTAAACATACTAATCATAATCAATTTCTCAAACTCAGGATCTTTTTCCTTCATCAAATCAACAACTTTTTTTTAATCAAATTTAAATTTCCGCAACCAAACATATTTCTTTAAAAGAACTACGTAGGTTTATTTTCCATCACACCGGAAGATACGTATGAGTAAGATCACACTCTTGTCAAACACATTAATAAAAAAAATTCTTTTTTTCCTCTCTTTCTTAGGCACACATTTATTTCAAGATCACATTAAAAAAACAATTGATATTCATATTTAATAATAAGAAAGAATAAATATATTGAAGTTAATATTAATTTTGCACAATTAATTATCGGTAACCTGTAATTTAACGAATGTCATAGGGTGCTAATACATTTCCTACGCATAATCGACTCCCGAACTTAAAATTTGATTTCAAATATCATTTTTTTTTTTAAGAATTTCCCATCAGTTTCCCTATTTTAAAATAAACTTTTGTGGCGACTCAATTGAATTTGAGAAACACTCGAAATTTTAGGCCACGACAGCTAGTGACTCTATTGGAGACCCTTAGAGAATCAATTCTAACATAATTAATTATGCAAATGTTTTACTTTTACTTTTATATTTATTTTTCCTTTCTTTTTCTTTACTTTATGCCTTTATTGTTTATTAATTATTTACTTGTAGTCGTTATCTTTATATACATATTTATTATATGTGTGTTGAGTATTTTACATCGTTTATTGGATTGTGATTCTCTTGACACACTACATATTCATTGAACACACTTATGAGTGATACCCTTATACCCAGGTCTGAGTGAAGCTTAAGTTTAGTTAGATGTTTAGTGGTAATCATTTTGGATGTACATCTTATTTGATTATTGCAAAAATCTCGTCTAGAGTGAGACTCCATTAGAAATACCTATATTTTGGATGTACTTCCTATTTATAGTGATGTTTTAATATGAGTACATGAATCTAGAAGCTGTGACTTTTAGGATTGTAGAACCCACCCAGGAAAATGTTCACAAATTAAGAAGTTTATAGACTTCAAAATTTCTCCAATCTTAGATATAATGCATCTAAGCCATGTCCTTGCCTTCTTGCTTTTAAATGGGATGATTGTTTTTCATTGTCTGGTGTCAATACACCCCTCAATCTTTCTTTGTTGCATCCATGCAAATAAATTTCATCAATAATAAAAAATTAAATGTTTTTTACCATGCATTTCCTTCATGCATTAAAAATTATTTTCAAAAAGTACCATATCATACAATATTCATAATCATTCATTTTTTGTGTAGGTCCATTAGAGAACCATTAAATTGTAAGCTAGGTTGTGGATATCTCTGATGAAAATGGGATCCAACAATGAAACCACAATCCCAATACTAAAGAAAACTCTAAAATGTGAAGGCAAAAAAGCCTTAGGTTGAAAGGTTAAAAAGACTTTGTTGCTTGTTGGAGCTTAGTCACCGAATAACCTTTACTAAGAAATATGGAAAGATTCTTGATTTATTGTATGTAGATGTACAAATAGGGGCTATTACTACTTTGGCTCAATTCTATGACACTCCATTGGGATCTTTCACCTTTCAAGACTTCCAACTTGCACCTACTTTGGAAGAGTTTGAACCAATTTTAGGCTACTCCCTAGAGGAAAGAGCACACCATTTAGCTAAAACCCAAGATTGCAGTGCTCTTATGGACAATGGCGGAGCTTAACCGAAAAGCTTGGGGTGACCGACATAAAAATGTAATATATAAATTAAATATATAAATAATATTATATAGCAAACAAATAAAATATATAAATAAAATATATAAACAATATGCAACATCATTAGAAGGTGAATATTCTAGCCATGAAGAAAATATATTAACCCAAGCATATTGAAACCGTCTTGGATGAACCTATTGTCAGATAAATGATATTCTTCTAAATTTATTTGAGAAGGATCAAATTTTAGATAAGCTCTTCGTATTGAATACAATTTATTTGGTGGATATTGCAAAATTTGAGGGCGCTTTCCGAAGTCACGTTCTAAACATTTCTCAAAGTCATCTTCGAAAACTCTATGAACCTTGGAAAGATGATTCTCATTTTCTTCAATTTTTGGATTCTCATAGATAGTTTCGGATGTAGCAATTATAATTTCTTCATCTCTTTCACTCTCACAAATTTTCCTCTTGAAAAAAGAATAAATTATTTTACTCTTCTTCATTCTCACAAACTTATCTAAATCAATCAATTTAATAAACATAAAACATCTTATATCAACAAAAAAAACTAAAACACATTATATGGACAAAAAAACTCAAACAAAAATGCAACAAAACTCAAACACCTTGTATGCTACAAAAAAACTTAAACACTTTATATGGACATAAAATCAAACACTTTATGTGCGACAAAAAAACTCAAACATTTTATATTGATATAAAGTCAAACACATTATGTGCAACATAAAAACTCTAAACAAAAATCAGCATTAACGTTTAATTAAAACTCCAAATCAAAATTTCAAACTCCAAATCAAAGCTCCAAACTCAATAATATTAATATAAGCTTTAAATTTCATGCTAACAAAAATCAAACCTAACAAAAATCAACACTAACAAAAATCAACAATAACAAAATAGAAATTTGAACATTTTGAACAAAGCAGCAACACGATCTAGAGATAGATGACTGATGAGGTTGCGGCGATAGAGAAGCAGCGACGAACGGTCACTGACGGAGACAGTCAGGCAGAGCGGCCGTAGGGCCGCAGCGAGCAAACGAGCGATTCGTGATTTGGCCGAGGAGCGATCTGGAGAGGCGGCCGCAAGTTTGTCGTGATTGATTCGTGAATCTGATTATGGAGGAGGGAGAGAGGAAGGTTGTAACTTGTAAGCAAGAGGGAGAGAGGAGAGAGGCAGGCTGGATAGAAGAGAGAGGAAGAAAGAGAAAACTAAATTAGGTTTAGGTATTGTTGTAATTTTTTAGTTTTAACATGGGCGTTTTAGTCATTATACCTATAAAAAATATATTTTTATTTTTTATTTTTGGGGTGGCCGCGGCCCCCCCTTGTCCCAATGAAGCTCCGCCCCTGCTTATGCAGGTGTTAGCTCTCACCATTTATGGGGTTGTTCTATTCCCAAGTGATGAAAAAATTATAGATTTAACAGCAATCAATGTCTTCCTAGCTTTGATGAATAGTGGAAAAAATCCTACCACAACCGTCCTCGCTGATGTGTACTATACACTTAACTATTGCCATGAGAAACAAGGTAAGCGAATTTTGTGTTGTTTACATGTTTAGTAAATCTGGTTGGTGAGTTATATGTTTGATAGTGGATGCTTTTGCCCTATAAATGACTTCAAGAATTGATACATTGACATAAAGGATAATCGAGAATGAGCTCAGAGATTGGTAGATCTTAATGAAAAAATAGTTCGATGGTATGCGAGATGGCGAGAAGTAAAAGAAGTAATATACCAATGTAGAAAGAAGTAAAATAAAAGAAGTAAAATGCGAGATGGTATGCGAGATGGCGAGAAGTAAAAGAAGTAAAATAGTTCTAATTATAATTACTTTAACATTACCATTCTATATATATAATTTATTTTTATTATTACATACAATATACACGCAAATACAAAAAACTATGTTCATCGCCTTCAAACCCTGTGTTGTCATGCTTATTAATATTTTTTTTTCTCTTTCAATCATTATAATTAGAAACTATTAACCCAAACAAATGAATAAGAATGAAAATATCATCAAAAAATTAACAATAAATCAATAGGGAAACAAACAAACAATCAAGCAAACAAATGAGAGAAGATGAGACTTAAACTGCCATTTTTATCGAATTGGTAGTGGGACTGTGTGGAGGCGGTACTTATCCCCCAAATACCGAGCTCGAATTCCACAAAAGGCAAAAATTCACTATTTCCACTAGGTGGTTAGGGGTGAAAAGGTCGTGAGGTTGTATCGTCGGTAACGGTAATGGTCGGAGTGTTACACAACCAAACTTCTTCTTCCTTTCCTTTTCTTCTTTTTTTTCATTCTTTCTTCTTTCTTTTTTATTAATTTAACTATGTAGTCTAAATTTTTTTTTCTTTCTTTTTGATAGGTCCACTCATTTTTTATTTATTATTCTTTGACTAAAATTTATTTTTTAAGTTCAATTCCTTTTTACTTTATTAAAATTGGAGGTTTAGCTTTTTATTTTCTCCTAATAATATTAACAATAAAATAAGAATCTCTTACAATATGCAAGCTGACTTGATTGAAGACATATGCATTACTTTTTGAATGGAGCAAACCCATGATGACCTTGGGCCCTGCCTTGGCGCGCTATGCTCCACCACTATATCAATAAAATCTCATTTGTTTTAATTCTTGATAAAATTAAATATAAACTTACAAATTGGAAATTTCACTAACTCTCTTTTGCAGGTAGAATTAATCTGGCTCAATCTTCTCTTGCTAGCATTCCAAGATATGTTATGAAAATAGTGGAGATTTTAGTGTCCATATATCTGTAATGAAGTGAAAATACTATGTCAGAATTTTATTTGGGGGAGTATAGATGAACAAAGAAAATGTTATCTCATTTCTTGGACGAAATACATATCACATTTTCTTATAAATAAAAAACAGGGGGAATATATAGCAACTGGGTGATATATACTTTGGGTGGATATTGAACTCACCAAATATGATTGTGGTCTTATGAATACTCTCCATATGAGAAGTAGAAACATTGCATCCGAAACTTGGAAATCCATACATAAAATTTGGTCCAATGTTGATAGCAACCATAGTCACCTGGTTCGCAATTCTCTATGGTACGTGGTACGAGTTCGGGTACGCAGTACGTAATCTTCAAAGTATTCGGTACGTGGGGGGTATACATAGTTGGTACGCTGTTTCGGTTCATTGTACGTTTTAATATACAAATCGGTACGTTAAAATTAAAAAAAATTAATTTAATTAAAAAACAACAAAGTAAATGATAAAAAATATGATTATCACCAATAAAAATTAACTTTAACAATATTTTTATATCAACTACTTTGACAAATACAATTTGCTAAAATAAAATCTCAATTCTTATTTTTTTTTCCTCTTCTGATAGAAACTCCTCTAATTACATTTCTCTAATCATCCACTCCTCCATCCATTTCATCATCTAATTCCCAGTTGAGGTCTTGAAGTATTCCAGAAGATTCTTCCAAACAAGTGTCATCATGATTCATATCCCATTTTTTGAAAAGACCATTCTTGTAGCTATAAAAAAATCATGACTATAAGCGGATATTTGGGTCAATGTAAACCAATTTATCCGCTTTTGCACAATTAAGCCGATTCCTTTTTACATTATGGATATATGAATAAGTACTCCAAGTTCTTTCAGCGGAAGAGCTACTTATTGGTTGAGATAATACTTTTTTTTGCCACCTCTGCTAGTTCAGGAGTTTCATATCCATACATTGACCACCAATCAATAGAATCCATGGTTACAACATCCAATTGAGCTGCAGACATTGCATATATCCATTTTTTGTGTGAAATATAGCAAACTGATCACGTAGAAGTTTTTGTTCCTATGCATTTTCAGATATTTTTTCAAAAGCTTGCATAACTGTAGTCACTACTTCCTTATCTTGGATTGGAGCTTTTCTAGCTATACCTCCAGGAGCAGGTGTGGAAAGATAATGAGTATCATAAAATCTAGGGGTTAATGCAAAACCTAAACAATGGATGATATAATTCATTTTGGTCCATCTTGCAGTAACAATTGTTTCCATTTTAGAATAACAATTTGCATATTTATTTGTTTTCATAATCTCTTGTATTTCCCCAAGCATAGAATCCATTTTCTCATAAAATTCTCCCGTTTTGGCCCTTCGCCATCAACAAATTTAATCAAATGATAAATGAGTTTTGTTATCTTAACCACATGCTTAACTTCTTCCCAAAAAAATTCACTATCAATAGTTTCAGCAACTAAAGCACCTATTTTTCTTGTGTTTTCATCTCCTTGCTTAATCCATTCTTTCCAATTGTTCAACACAACAGTAGATGCAAGTGCTTCTCTACACATAAGTAGTCGCTTAAGTAAAATGTAATGCGAGACAAATCTAGTCTTTGCTACCTTCAACAATTCAACCTTTGAATTTGCTCTATACATAGCTAGAACCTGACTATGATTAATAATGTACTTAACTATAGTCTTTCCTTGTTTATATGTATTTCTTAGCCATTCAAATGATTCAGCAAAGTCTTTAAAAATCAAATTTAAAGTATGCACAACACAAGGAGACCAAAAAAATATGCTTATATACCTTTTGTATTTCCTTCCCAACAACTTTACAATTTCCAGCATTATCGGTCACCACTTGTAAAACATTAGATGGTCCAATTTCTTCAATGGCTTTAATCAAATATTCAGCAATAGCAACTCTAGTTTTTTCAACTCCAGAAAATTCGTCGACATATAAAAACATAGCAACTCTACTATTCACAGCAAGAACATTAATTAGTGGCATATGTTTTACATTACTCCAACCATCTAACACAATGGAGACCCCTTGATGAAACCATGTATCCTTGATAGAAGCTAAATCTTTGTCAATGTGTCTTTTACACTCGTCTAATAAAACCGTTCTTGCCTTTTTAGAAGAGGGAGGTTTGTAGCCTTTAGAACCATTGTTAATAGCCATAACCATTTCCACAAATTGTGGATTTCTCAAAACATTAAAAGGAATTCCATTGGCACATAGTCCTTTCATCACCTTCATGTCAACAACATCTCTTTCCAAAAGTTGGAAAGCTTCTTCAAGAGACTTGGAACACACACCCTTTTTCTTTCTTTTTAAGGGTAGAACACTTCAAAGATGAAGTCACACCAGATTCCTCTGCTTCTTGAAACTTTTTTCTTATTCTTTCATAAGTTTCTTTGTCATTCAACATTGTTGCACATCTTTGAATGCTACAATTTTTTCCTTGTGGAGCACCAAATAAATGAGAGTGAATCCTAGTGTAAGTACTTTGAATGAATTTCTACAGTGTTTGCATGTCCAATTTTTACCCCCCCCGGATTTTTCCCGGTCACACCGGTGTATATCACTTTTTTGGCTAAAGGAGGTTTGGTTGTTTCATTGGATGAATGACTTTGAGTTGATGAATTTTTCACTTTTGGTTGAGGTAGACTTTGAGGAATTTCTTCATCACTTGCAGAATTTTGATCACTATCACTATCACTATCGGATGAGAGTATCTCATGTATTCTCTTTTTTCCAAATACCATATTGATAAAATGGGTAAAGGACAAGATATGTGAGATGTGGAGAGAGCTGAAGGAAAATGAGTAGAATACAATTTACAAATTGAGGTGATGTGTGAATCAATCAAAAGAGTTGTTTTTCTAGTGTGCTATAAAATTTAGTAAATTCCATTTACATTCCATTAATACTCATCCTTACCATTTGGGATAAAAAGAAGAAAAAAGAAGATGTATAAGTCTAAGTTAATAGTTACCATAATTAGAAAAAAAGAAAAGAAATATTGAATCTTTGAACTTGACTTATTAATATTTATTTTTTTATCTGATTCAATTTGATAAAATATTTAATTTTAAAACAATGATTTTTGATACAAAATTTATGTTTTTAAATTAAAATATTGATTTTGATGGCAAAGTTGTTATTGTTGTTACTGATAAAATAAAAGACTGATTCTTTAGTAAATGACTTTACGATGATGGATAATTTTGAAAATCATGTTTGATATTATTATTATTAATATTATTACTATTATTATTATTATTATTATTATTATTATTATTATTATTATTATTATTATTATTGTTGTTGTTGTTGTTGTTGTTGTTGTTGTTGTTGTTGTTGTTGTTATTGTCGTCGTCGTTGTTGTTGTTGTTTTCGTCATCGTCGTCGTTGTCGTCGCCCTCGTCATTGTCGTTGTTGTCGTCGCCCTCGTCATTGTCGTTGTTGTTGTTGTTGTTGTTGTTGTTGTTGTTGTTGTTGTTGTTGTTGTTGTTGTTGTCGTCGTCGTTGTTGTTATTGTGTAGGAAAGTCATTTTTTTTTTAGTTTTTAAAGTAAAATTGTGATATGCAATTTATTTTCTTAGAAGTTATCTTATCCTAAATTAGAGCAATTTGTTTTTCGGTGCTTATTTCTAATTTATATCTTTATTGTTTCTGTTTTTTAGAAATAGTTAAATCGTGTTATTATTATAAATATTTTTTAAAATATTTATTAAAATATTCAGTTAAATTAAATAAATTATGTCATACATATGTATTTTTCAAAACTAATAATTGAATAAAGAATAAAATAATAATAACTACAATATAAATTATTAAAAAAAAATAAAAATAAAAATATACTTCACATATTATTAATAATAGAAAAAAATAAGAATTATATTTTATCCATCTAAAATAATTTCGTCTTCAAAACTGACACTGATATAGAAAAATATAAATCTTACAATAACGTAAAATAAATAATATTTATGAAATTGTAATAATTTTTTTTAATAAATAATAAATTTTTAACTATAAACTTTTATTTATTTATTTAATATAATTAATGACATAAGAATATTTAATATATTTACTTAAGATAAGTCTGTTCATTAGGTTCGTCGATTTTATTTTGAAATGATGAGATTAATTTTATGAATTCGTAACAATAGAGAGAAAAAACCTCGATTAATCCAAAAAGAATTAAGATAGGTTGGTCCATTAGGTTCGTCGATTTTAATTTGAAAGAAAGTTGGTGGATTTTAAGTGGCTGGAACATGCGTAGTATGCGGGAGAGAGCGGAAGGGGTAGATACGCGAAATTTCCTGCAGAAGTACATAATAACAACATGATGATTATATGATTGTGTTGTCACTTGTCTTCAAAGGTTGTCATCATCATCTTCAGAAGAAAATGGGAATGGGAATAGAGATTGTGGAGCCAAACAGTTGCATTAGGGGTTGCTGCACCAGTTCCTTTATTCCCCTTCATCTCCCTACTTCCTCTTACCAACTCCTCTCCCCTATTGCCCGAGGTTTATATTTATTTTCAAATTCTTTGTTTTTCCCCCAATTTCTTTGACTTTGTTTAACTTTTCTTCTTAATAATCACAATTCCCAGGAGCTGAGAGTGTTGTTTATGAAGGCACACTCAATGGAGACAAGGTTGCTGTCAAGAAACCCATCTTGTCAATTTCTGAAGACATCAATAAGTTTCATAAAGAATTGCAAATGCTATGGTATCTCTCTCTCTCTCTCTCTCTTTCTCTCTTAAGTTAATAATAAGTATACGAAAGCTGTCACTTCAGTTCTTCTTGTTACGGATGCTAGAAACTAACACTATGAATTTTTATATACACTTAAATACGGACTAGAATGATGAATTTCATATATTTTAGAGACTAAATTCGTGAGCAAGGGATGATAAGGATCTGTTTGGTTCAACGGAGAGAGATGAGAGATTTTAAATAGTTGTATTTGGTTTAAGGGGAGAGGAGAGGTTTTAAATGGTTTATAAGTTATATTGAATCCCTTCTTCTCTTAAAACTTGAACCCACATGTTTTATAAATATTCCCTCCCCCGATCAAACCCTTATTTGGTTGAGGATAGATGGAGGGGAAGAAATATTTTAAGTAATATGTGTTTGGTTTAGTTTTTAAGAGGGGTGGGGAACAAAATCCCTCATGAACCTCATTTTTCTCTCCCTCCAAAATGGAGGAGAGGAGAGGTGACTAAATACACATATAAACCATTTAAAATCTCTCCCCTCCCATCTCCTCCCCCTTTTAAAAATATATACATATATTTAGGGATTAAATCCACGAGCAAGGGATGATAAGAGTCTGTTTGGTTCAACGGAGGAGAGGAGAGGGGAGATTTTAAATGGTTTATAAGTTATATTGATCCCCTCCCCTCCCCTCTCTTAAATATTGAACCGAACACAATTGTTAAAATATTTCCTTCTCTCTCTTCCAAACCTTTTCGGCCAAACACACCCTAAGGGACTAAAACTATATTTAAACCTAATATATTAAAAGAATTAGTTTTCTAAACAATAGTTTCGACCATAAAATTGAAATTAACTTAAACATCTTAAGTATTTCAGAAGCTCTCTCTGGTTAACTTGTTCATACACACAAGTTGGCTTATTTTGTATGTGAAAAGTTATAAACCTATTTTCATCTGAGAAGCTCTTATAAGTTAATAGCTAATCTAAAATGTGCCTCTAACTTATATGTAATGTACATCAACTAATGAAATTTGCTGTTTTCTTGCATATTTTTATATGCCAAAGAATAAATGTGGAGTATTGTGAGTTTCAGGTTGACTGTTTTTCTTTTTCTTAAATAATGTAGCAAGCTAGATCACCCGGCAATAGCAACACTTATTGCCGCCCATGCAAAACCACCCAATTATATGTTTTTCTTCAAGTTGTATGAATATTCCAATCTCGGACAGAAGTTACATGTCGAAGAATGGGTCCCGACTGTCAACGATGCGCTTATGATAACAATGCAGTTAGGTATAATTGTGAATTCAGCTTGTATAGAGTTGCATTGAAATATCAAGTGATAATTACTTTGCCTAGTTAAACTTTTGTCTGCATATTGTGCTAAACTGTAATGTTGCCTGATCAAATCAAGGTATATGTGATTTGGAATGTCATAAATATCATCTTTGTCAAAAGCCGCCTTATATTTTATCCTCCCTTATTATACTACTAACATGAGTACATCTTTCACCAATATAGAAAGAACTTTTCTTTTGATGTTTTAACCATGTTAATCTACTGCCACAATAGGATAGTGGGGAAAATTCATTATTTCATTTGTAAATTGATTTGCATTGTTATTAGAGCAATTTTGACAGTTTTTTTTCTTTTCCTTCTATTTCATTTTTCCAGCAAAGGCCTTGCAATATCTGCATAACATCGGGATTCTACATAGAGATGTGAAACCAGCAAATATTCTTGTAAATGTCTCCCATATTATTTGATTTTCTAGTCATTTAAAGTTGTCTTCAATATTTGATCTATCATACTTCTTTTTTACATTACTTTTACTTATCTACTGTATCTTTGATGCAGCTTGACACAAATCTTTGTCCACACCTCACTGATTTTGGTTTGGCAGAATACAAGAGTGATATTAAGGGAGTTTCTCTTGAGAATTGGAAATCTTCTGGAAAACCTACTGGTGGTTTTCACAAAAAGAACATGGTTGGAACCCTTGTTTACATGGCACCTGAAATATTAAGAAAGGAGTTACACACAGAAAAGTCAGATGTATACAGTTTTGGGGTATCAATCAAGTAAGAATTTGAAATTTTTTCTTCCATTCATATTTCTTTTTGGCTCAAGGAAAGTTGAATGTTGGTAATGTCATTGAATATCTGATGCTGTTATTTATCTATCATAACATGATGCAGTATGCTGTTTGTTTATGGTTTCTGAGTTGATTAGCTTGGTTCTCATATTTGAAAATACATTATTAGATTTGAAATTTACCAACATATTTATTCCGTCTTACTTTGGGAAGCAGCGGTTAGTCTAGAAAACAGTGAATGGACTATCATTCACTTCTTTTGTTTCTTAATTTTTCAAATGGAGAATATTCATCATTGTTGTCAATGGTGGGAGGTGGTTTAGGGCTGATGGCCAAAATTCCGCCATATAAATGCAAAAGTGCAACCTATGGCAGTTGGCAGTTCAGAAATTGCTTGTTGTGGTTAACACAAATCTGCCATGCGATTCATCTTTATGGCTGCTACTCCCTCCAGTTTTGAATATAAACAACAAAAAGTCATATTTGGTGGTCTCAAATATAAGCAAAATTTGACTAATTCTACCATATTCAATGCTAAAATATCCTTTGATTAATGTAGATTTTACTTTTCAAGAGCTCATTTTATTCTCATGGAACAAGTCCCCTTGAGGGGAAATATAGATTATATAATTACTTTTTTTACTACTTTAAGAAAACTACATGAACTCAACTATTTTTCTTAAAGGATGTGAAATATTTTCTGTGCTTATATATGAGACCAGAGGGAGCATTTAGCAATAATGACATTCATTTGAATAGAATCTTAAACAAGACATAACTTTTTTTGGAAATTACTATTGCATGTCAACCTAGTTTTTTTTTTTTTTTTTTTTTATTTTTTTATTTTTTTTTTTTTGTAACGACCAATAAATTTGTAATTAGTATTGTTAGTATTTTTGCTGAAGGGGGGGATCGAACCCTTGACCTCCTTATCACTCCACTCCCTAATGCCACCAAACCAATCTATATCTCCTGCATATCAATCTAGTTATGCCAGAAGGTGCGGTTTGCTTTATGTATTTGTTTGGATTAACACTTCAATCATTATATGGGTAACATTTGGTACATAAAGTTGGTAGGAGTAAGGACCTGGTTTATACAGTTTAGGAAACAGATATAACAGGCATTCATTCATATTATCGTATTTGAGAACTGAGCAGTGGCGTAGCCGTTATTTTGTTGCTGAGAATGTTTTCTTATTTTGTTACTGTCATTCAATTAACCATTACTTACGGAACTCTATGAATGTTTTGTGAACCCTGCTTATTGTATATTCTTAGAAAGTAGTATGGTTCTGGTGCATGTTAGATGCCTCTTCTGTTTATTTATCTTTTGTACATTGGCTTGATTACATCTCATACTTCCATTTTTATAAGCATAATATGTTCATCTTTGCTGTTAAATAAAGGACTATTACAGAATTGGTCTTCTCTTCTCTATCAACTCTCTCTCGCTTGAATTTGTAACAATAAATATATCAATATAAAAATATTAAATTTATGTTCTTTTTTGTGAATTAATAACCTTTGTTGGATTTGTTGCAGTGAACTCCTTACCGGTGTTGTGCCATATACTGATCTTCGTGCAGAAGCTCAGGTCAGCCTATCTTTTTTGTGTATATGGTAATTTGAATTTGTTGCTTGTGTATAAAACATTTTAACTTGTTCTATTTATGCGATGAAGTATAATGTTTTTTTGGATGTAAAGACTGAAAAACAATTTTTTTCAGTTTTAAATTTTTAATATCTGTCACCTTCCTTAAGGAGACTCTGGCTTGCCAATTTGAATATTCAATTGGCAAGAATCAATGGGGATTTCTTTTGTTCCTGTGGAAGAAAGGGGGTGTTTTGTTGAAGAATCAAGGGAAATCATATTTGATTTGATTTTCTTTTATTTTATATTATTTTGCTTATTTTTATTTTATGATTCTGTTATTATTACTATTGTAATTTTTTTTCCTTTATAAACAACTTACGACTGTAGTAATAAGATATGAAAATATTTTGCCTTTTACATTCTTCATGTTTCATGGGTGAAATGATTCCATATGATTGTTCACTTAATAATTAAAGCTATGGGAAAGAATCAATTTCCTAAGAATCAAAATGATGCTCACTGCACTACCACATGATCTTGAGAAGTGTAGATTGGCGGATTTGGAGGGTTGAAGCTAGTTTTGTTTCACTTTATTTAATCTGAATTCTAAAGTTTGTTTCTTTTAGATTCTAAAGTTTAGGATATTAGTTGTACCCTAGCTTCCTCTTATCCTAGTCATATAAATGGCTGAGAAACATCATGTAAACTGTAGCACTTATTAACAGAGATCAATAAACAACGTTTAATGCTGTTTCACTCGTCTTATTAACTTTTATCACGCCTATAACTAAACAATTATTCTCTAGCAGAAGGGAAAGTAAAATTAGGGATAGTAATAAATGACAGTTCTAATTTTTCGTAAATAACTTTTGAGCCATTATCAGATTTACATTTGATTTCAGATATCCAACGTTATAAATGTCAATAGTAATTATTCATTTGTTCTTACATAACTTTTAAGCCATTATCACAGTAACATTTGGTTTCAAATGAGTTATATCTACATCAAAATATTAAGTTTCTGGTTGGACTGTTAGTATTTTTAATTCATTTGGTTGGAGGTTTGCTTGTTTTGCATTTTGAAGCTTTAGGAAAATATTGTTTGGCTATATCGAAATTCCTTTTCAAAACTCTGTGACAGTGATATTGATCAATGTTTTGTGATGACAGGCTCACACAGTACTTGAGATGAACTACACTGAGCAACAACTAACAGCAGCCGTTGTTTCTGATGGATTACGACCGGTCCTTGCTAGTGAGGAGTTGGGTATACCATCAAGATTAATATCATTGATACAAAAGTGTTGGGATGCTAATCCTAAAAGTAGACCTTCCTTTGATGAGATTGTTATGGAACTTGATTTTATTATGGAACACAGGAAGATAAAGAAAGTGGAAGATATGCGTATTAGACCTTGTAACTTTTCTGTTGACCAACTTGTGGACAAGACTTACCAGGCTTATCAAGAGAGTATTAGCTGGTCTGCTCAAGGTGAACTTTTGGCCAAGAATACCTCTAGTTCAACTGATTCTGGCTTCAGAACATGGTGTGAGTCTTATGAAGAGCCTTTGGCATACCATCCAATACTGTCTTGGGGATCTTATGCTACCTGTGGGAGAAGGGAGGCTATGGAGGACACACATTTCATTTTGCCTCATGTTTGCAATGAAAAGGACACCTATGCTTTTGGCATCTTTGATGGCCACAGAGGTACATAGTAGTTGTGATATAATAAGACATATATTTTTGTTTTATTCAATATTAAGAAAAAATATATCCCGAGTAGTACTACAATGTGGAAATAATTATCTTGTTCATTGTAAGACTTTCTTTATGCTATGTTGGGGCATTAACTTAGCAGAAAAATGCAGTTCTCATCATGTTGAAAAGTTGTGGATAATCAAGAAGAATTTGAAATAGTATTCTAACATGTACTACAAATCTCTTTCAATTTTAGTTATATGCACCTGTATCCTACTGCCGAAGATATGAAGAACTTAATTAGTTGTGATAGAATAAAAGAGGCAACTTAGGCATGGCAATTCAGCTTCCTGCTTTTGTTTCCAAATCCAGTGTACCTCCTTTATCAAAAAATTGTTTTCAGTCGATTTAGATAAATGTATTTCACCTAGTGAGCTTTGGTGGTGCTATTGTGTTTGTGTAAGTGTTATATTATATCTACGAACACGTCCCTAAACAGGATGCATTACTAGGTTATTTTTGGGGGAATATCAAAAGCAAATTTTAAGTTATGTGCTCCAATACTCAAATATCACGATAATGATAGGCTCTTGATTTATACACATTACTAGGTTATTTTGATATTGGTGATTTGGGTTTCTATTAGATAGTGTGCTAGAAAGTGATGGAAAGATAAATGACAGAGAGAAACTGGAAATATTATTTGGAAGAGCTAGGCATGGTTAAGCAAACACTGCCTAGACATACTCTAACACCAAATTGTTGCTATTAGGATCTTGAAAGCTTTTAAGGATAGTTAAAGCTCGCAATTTGGTAGTGGATTAGATAACTCATTCTAAATAATGGTAATGGATCCCGATGACGTAGTAAGGTTATAATGCAACGTTGACAAATATGATTGTTACACATGACAATAATCTTGATGAGCATTTAATGTAATGATATATAGCATAATAAGCATGATTGTTGCTTATGCAGGGGCAGCAGCTGCTGAGTTTTCTTCTAGGGCTGTACCAGCAGTTTTGCAAACTTTAGGGTTTACTGGCAGGTATATGCCCCCTTCCTCATTCCCACTATTTCTTTCCCCAATTTCCCTCCTATCAGGGAAGTTAATTATTTAATATTTACTAAGTGCAGTCCTGCTGATGCACTGGTGGAAGCATTCCTTAGGACAGATGCTGCCTTCAGAAAAGAGGTTGATTCGTATCGCAAATCCAACAGATGTATCCAGAAGGATTGGCATCCGGGTTGTACAGCAATTGCTTCTGTTGTAAGTGGGAACAAGCTATTTGTTGCTAACAGTGGTGATTGCCGGGCATTCTTATGTCGTGCTGGTAATCCCATTGCTCTAAGTAAGGTGAGCCGAAAATTACCATCAAATGTTGGTTAATGTTTAATAATGCAACAGCCTCTTATTTGATTCCTATTTTTCTTGACTAATCAAATCTTAACATTATTATTAGGACCATGTTGCAAGCTGTCTTCAAGAGAGAGAGCGTGTCATTCGTGACGGTGGCCAAGTACATTGGCAAGTTGATACCTGGAGAGTTGGTCTTCCTGCGCTTCAGGTATATTCAAATTGGTTGCTATAGTTTTTATCAGATGTTTGGAAACTCTAGGATAGTCCTCGAGGCAGTTTGGAGCTTTACCAGTCCTTTTGGGCTTAATTTCTTCCATCTTTGTTAAATCTTGTGGCTTAATATGAGTGTTATGCCCCATAAAATTATTAGTGGTTTCATCACATATTAAATTATACAAATTAGCGGTGTTGTCAAATATCGGCCATGACAGATTGCGGTGTCGAATTTTTTGACAATTGCCATGGTCAATTTGTGAAGGATGGTGTTATATGGTGGCTATGCCGGCTTAAAATGGTGGGTTTTTTTGCCATGGTTTGCCATCCGCAATCGATAACACTGCAAGTTAGTTCCTTCCTTTCTGCTCCTATTTGGGTTCTTTCTTTCATAAACTTGTTTAACGTGAGGTTTCCTTAATTATTCTTCTATCATATACCTAAGTAAAAAAAAATCTGGGTAATCATTTTAGAAAGTAACTGGCAGATCCTGGAGGAAAAGGTTTTTTTCTGACAGCTTATCTGACAAGTTTCCTAAAGGCAGTGGGAACATAGTACTCTTGTAATCATTCTCATTCAGTAGATAATACAATCACTACCATCTTTTCCTTTCTCGGTCTTAATTCTTTCTTCACTCACAAATGATCATGTGTCAAGAAAATAATATAAGCAGGTGCTGACTGTGATATTAACGATGATTTGAGCTTTTACCATTTATTGCTTGCAAGTAAAATTGACTGTTATTTTCACAGGTTACTCGTTCTATCGGCGACGATGATCTGAAGCCGGCAGTAACTGCGGAACCTGAAATAACCGAGAGCACCTTATGTGCAGAGGATGAATTTCTGGTGAGCAGTTTTATGCTACATACTGCTATTTGAATGACGTTTGTTATATTACATTGAACCTTTACATTAGTTGTCATTTCAAGTATTAGGAGAAATGAGTTGACTGAAAATTTACAGATGATAATATAAAGTATTCAAAATTTCTAATGGCTCTTGGGAAAGAAGAATGAAGGGCTTTAATAGGATCTACAATAGTTTTATATTTTAAGGGACCGTTCACTTTGTGAAAACATTTTTTGTTTTCATTTTCTAACATATGTGTTTATTTTACTTTGATGAGAGATTTTTTAAGACAACAATTGTTACATAGAAAAGATGAAATGTTAGTTAATGCAGATGCATTTCAAAAATGATGAAAACCGATTTTTGACATCTTCATCATTTTTAGAAATATAAATTATTGTTCATTTCAAAAGTTTCTTATCTCTTTATTAACTAAAGTAAAACGAGCATTAACTTAGAAAATGACATGAAATATTTTCACAAAGTAAACGGTCCCAAATTCACTTTTAATCATGAAATTGACCGCCTTTAGTTATTTACTTTTCCTATTTCCAAATATTTGTACACGAAATAATGAAAACAATTTTTTTTTCTTTTTCTTTTCACTATTTTCTGAACAGATATTTGAAAACAAGAAACAAAGTGAAAACAACATAACAATTACAATTTTACGAAAACGTTTTCAGGAACGATACAAACAAACTTTTAAATGATGACTCTTTTAGCTAACCCGAACTTATTAAGTTTACTTGCATAATTCTTTCGCAATGTGTTGAAGTGCCTTTGCTATATTATATGCATCATCCTCAATCAAATCACCCTGGTGCTTCTGATGGTATATTTTGAAACAAATATATTTTCTATTTTTTAATTAATAAAATTATTGATTAAAATTATTGATTTAGGTAATGGCTAGCGATGGACTGTGGGATATGATGAGCAGTTTGGATGTCATAAATATAATAAAAGACACTGTTAAAGAGCCTAACATGTGCTCAAAGAGGTTGGCTACTGAAGCTGTGGCACGTGGCAGTAAAGATAACGTTACAGTTATTGTTGTTTTTCTACGACCTGTATCCACAGCAGAGAGAATTTATTAGCATAGCATACATTTCTCTTGAATGCTAAGTTCACAAACATGTAATAGATGCTACATTTTTTATGTTCAAAGGTAATAGCTCACTGATTGGATAAAAACAACTTTACACCGTCGGTCAACCATAACCGATCAATTTGTCACATTATATTATAAATTATATTATATGTTTTTAAATCATAAATTATCTAGTGTTTTATTAATGTGGCGACTTAATAAAAATGTGTCGTTCGACACCTAAGGTTCGACACCTAAGATTATTGGTTTAATTATGTTGTGTAAGTTGTATAATGTATTCTTAAATGTTTTGACTATTTTTATTCTCTTGTTCTATCATTATCTCTTCTTTTTATTGTTTTATATTTATCTATAGTTCTAATTATTTTCATAACACGTTAATAACACGATTCTTTACTATATAAGTAATGACAAAATTAACTTAGAGGTTCTATTCAAATTATATTTCTTCCTCTTATTATTTACTTCTTCTCATGATTATATTCTTTTTTAAAAGTTTTATGGAGAAATCTTTTATGGTTATTAACTTTAATTAAATATAACAAAGTTTTTGAATTCACTACAGTTGAATATATATTTTGTCATTCTTATTTTCTTTTCGCGCAAAAATTGATCATATCTAATTAGTTTTATATCTTCAGATGTGTGGACTTTGAGTCCAAAGATCATTTGTTTTACAAAGTGAGCTTAATTTCAATTTTATTGTTTTTTCTAGTTTTTATTTGTCTATAATATTTAATAGACTTTAATTCTTGATCATCATTATCATTTATCACATATAATGTTAAATTATAATGTAAAAATGTTGTCAATGTTGACTTCCTTTCAATTCCATTATATCCAATTCATGATATAATTTATTAAGATTTTTGTATTTTCTCAAATTTCAGATATCTGACCTAATCTTTTCAAATTGAAATTTAATTATATTAAATTACTCTTTCAAAATAGTTGTATCCTCATTTGGGTCATCTTGTTTTTTTAGCGCTTTTACTTGTTTGAGGATTTTTATTTTTGGAACCGACAAATATATCACACTTCATGCATGGATGAGATTCATTTGCAATGGTACATTGTCCAACAATGATTTATATTTTAATTGTAATATTTGCAGCTGATATTGGTTTTTCTAAACTCTAAAAATGAGTTATCTTTTGAACTTCTGGTTCACACTAGTCTGTACGAGAATCAAAATAATATAATAATATTTTCAATAATTATTTTTAGCTGCTTATTATCTCCCCTTAAATTAGGTATACTAATTAATCAAATGATAGTCAACAAACTCATTTGTAAACAAATCTTCAGTTTCTTGGAGATTTCATATCAAATAAGTATTCCTAATATTTTTTTACAACTCATCTTAATGTATTATATTTGAGCAATACATCAAAAAAATCTCTTAGATAGAGAATATTAGGTTATTAATCCAAAATTGATTATAAATTAAGAGTAACACTTTAGTTATTTGTTGGTTTGATGCAAATCAATATTTCAACATATATGATTGCATGTCGCCAAAATATAATTTAGAAATTATGATTTTGTAAGCACATATCACACAATTAACTTTTGATATAAAAAAATGGATGTTCAAGTTTATTTTTGTGTATAAACATATGCCTCACGATGTTCAATATCAAATCCAATCTATTCACTAGTTTCCAATACATATGTGACCTTGTAGTGAATACTCTCTTGTTCTATCATTCTCCCTTCTCTCTATTGTTCTATATTTATCTATAATTTTAGTTATTTTAATAACAAAAATGTGTCTGATAGTCTAATTTATGAAAGTATTTTTTAAAACTATTTTTTATTTGTTGGTTTTGAAAACTAAAAAAAGTAAACCAGCTTAGAGAATGTTTTGCTTTTTCATTTTTTTGTTTTGATTTTGAAATGATAAAAAAAAAAGAAAACACACGAAAAAGTAGCATTTTCATTAATGACAATAACGTAATATTGTATAACTTCGAATGAGAAACATATTCAGCATCACTCATGTGCTAATTGAAAACATTCCTGAAAAATAACACGTTCTCATACTAATGTTGCATTGTTAATCGCCATTTTATCCTAGCTGGTAGCCTGGTACACTATTACTTTCAACATTATTTTTTTAATTATATTCTAATTCAATATTATACTTTCTTTACATTTAACTTGTTGTTCACAAAAGTAATATTTCAAATGATTATATTTTTATTTTAACTAAATTGTTCTACGTTAGTTAAGTCGATCATTTTTATTAATTTTGATCAAAAATAGTTAAGTTTTGAACATGTATTATCTCATTCATCTTTAAATCATGAAATTTATGATTTACTTTGATCTAAAAGTCAAGAAAAAATTCAATGCAAACCTATTACCTTCAAACTCATAATCTTTCAAATCCATAAGTTTTTAAAATCATAAAAAATGAACAATCCTCAAACTCATTCTTTTTATTGTCCCTTTTTATACTTCCACCATTGTCAATGCAAAAAAAATAAAAATAAAGATATTGTTGTGAATGGAACAAATGGCTTTGATTTGATTGGTAGTTAGATTAATCAAATCTGAATTAAAATTGAATAATAGTTGTGAATGGTACGCTATGAAGTCCGAGCATGTGAGAGGGATAGGTGGAGTTGGATCTAAATATCAATTGGATTTGAGTTTGAAGGTTATAACTTTGGGTTTGAGTTTGAATTTGGAAGTTATGACGTTGAATAGTTATGAGTTCATTATTGAAGGAGATTTATGTTTTTGAATTTTTTTTTATTTTATTATATGATTGAATTAAGTGATATTGACTTATTTCTTTCTTTCTAACATTATTTTTGTTAGGAGTTGAAACATTACTCAATTCATTGTATAGATCTGCACACAAGATGTATGAGATGAAGAAGATGGGTGAAATGAAGGCTATAGAAGAAGAATGAGTTTGAAGATTTTTCAATCTTCATTTTTTTGAATTTGAAATAGTGGATTTGAATTTGTAAGTTATGCATTTAAAGGTTATAGATATGATGAATTTTTTAGATTTATAGATTAAAGGACACCTTAAATTTACGGGTTTATAAGTTTGTGAGATAAAGAAGATAACACGTGTACAAAACTTAACGGTTTTTAGGTAGAAATTAAGCTAAATGACCAATTGGAATAAAAAGTATAGTTAATAGCCAAGACAAAATAAAAAATAATTAGGGTACTAGAGTTAAATCAAAAATTAAATTAAAGAATTAAAAAAGTAATTTAATTCTTGATTTTTTAAAAGAGTTTTACGGTGACATCTAACAAATATATGTTATTATTATTCATTTTTAATTTTCCTATTCATTT
>JBBPBR010000005.1:30692063-30718798 GCA_037974775.1 Cicer pinnatifidum | reverse complement strand
GGATTCGCCTTTTTAAAATATGATATGACATATTAATCTACTCAAAAATATATTTAATATTAACGTCTTGAAATAAGAAATTTAAGATATTGTTTACTTTGTGAAAACATTTTCTATTTTTATTTCCTAAAATTTGAGTTAACTTTACTCATTATAAAGGATGTAAGAGACAATTGATCTGATGAATTGTCTATATTTATAGAAACAAAGAAAATGTCAAAAAATTATTTTCATTTTAAAAAAAATACATCTTCGTTAACTAACATATTAAGAAATGACTATAAATGAAAGAGAAAAACTTTGGATTACACATGTCATTTCCCTTGAAAACTAGACAGATGAGACAAAAAGTAATACTAATTTTACACAAATAAGTGTCATTTTTGCTTATTTCACACATATTAAAAATTTACTATAAATCACATAGAGAATACTAATTTGATAAAATTATCCTTATTAATAATTGGTGTCTTCTTCTTAATCTCCTTCGTCACAACCACCATATGACCACCATAGTGGGCCTCGTGTAAAATTGAGACAATATATGTGATCCTTGTGATCTCCTCTTGCATTCCTAACTCAAATCACAACTTAAAATGTCATATTGTTCTTCGTCAAAAATCACACCACCTCTTTTAGATTGAGATTTTGGCCACCAGCTACCACAAACGTCACCATAAAAAACTGAGACCATATTTGGACTCTTTGCAATTCCCTCTTCCATTACCTATGCTTGAAATCACCAATTGTTATACTTTATAAATGGGTTTCCACCATTATCGCGACTATTTTCTTGAATTCTGACCTACACGTTCATCGTCTTGAAAACTGATATGGTTTATGGAATGGAATCCTTGCATCGAAACCTTTGATAAGCAATATATTAACTGTGAAGATGACGTCGAACCCTTTTGGAGGTCTGATGCGTCCATGAGACTTTTTATGACATTTTGTTTTACAATGTTTTGACTCGATTTTTTATCCTAAAATTATCATTAATTATTTAACATTGATTTCTAAGCTTTGCGTAATTTTACAATCACGTTTCGTCGACTCTGCAAACCAATGATTGAGTTTGAGATCGTTCTTTGCTCTCTATCAAACTGTTGTTGTTGCGGAAATTTGTTTTGATTCTTGTGTCATGCAAAAGCGTCAATTTGAGATAATGAGTGAGAGACGGTTTGATTTCATGATTATAATATAAGGTGGGATGAGTGAGAATGATGTATTTTTCAAAGATTCATTTGGGGCTTACCATGTACGATCGAACCTTATTGAGTAATAATTAATTAAGAATATATGAATGTTAATAGTGAGAACTAAAATATGATTTAAAAACCTATAGAATTATTGTGAAATAATTTATGTCAAGATTGCATGATATTTGATTTTTATGAAATTCTATGCTAATTGTTATTGTATGAATGATGTGTATGTGAGTGTTCTTGTTTACTTGAATGAAATTATGACTTTACTTGAATGAAATTATGATTGATAGAACTTGATTGTTCATTGTGATTGGTGTGCACTTGTTCATTGTGATTGATAGAACTTGATTGTTCATTGTGATTGGTGTGCACTTGTTCATTGTGATCTCAGGTTGAGTTGAGGAGATATATGAAATCATGAAAATTCATGAATTCTCCTTCCACTCATGTGATGATATAGTACCAAGCCTCCTAACCAAGTACTCCAAAATAGAATGATACCAAATGATGAAATACTATAGAGTATAGGATCATGCATAACATTGCACCTTTTGTGACTGTTTTGTCTTGATTGATTTAGATTAACTTATGAAATTATGTTCTTGAAGATATTGAATTCTATGTTGTGATGTGATATTGTGCCTATTGGATTACTTGCTTATTCTCCTCGCTTATCTTATACTATTATATGATTTCGAAGTTCACCATTTGTTGCTTGTGTTTGACACTTGTGAGAACACAATTATTACAAGTTGTTAGTTTGTGATTCGTGTTTTGATAGGTGATATCGAGTGGGAGTCATTTTCTTTTTATGGAGTCTTGAGTTGAATTACTATTTTGTAAAAATATTTTCAATTAAGTATTATTCAATAATTTATTATCATTATCATCTTTTTGACGAAAGTCTATCATCTATGAGTGAATGATTAAATATCCAAGAATGATAAGCCTTGGTTGCTTTGATTCCAATAGATTTATTTTAAATGAAGATTTTTATCTACGCATTTTGTGTGAGTGTAAATATGGTGTCTTGACCCTTGAAAAGAAATTATGATACTCTATTTGAATCTGATGCATATTTTGTATAAAAATTAGTGTATATATTTTATATTTCAAATTGGGGTTTAGTTTGTGTCAAAGCGGAGTAGAATTTGGCTTACAATCTTTCATATTGCAGAGGTGCCAAACCTTCCTTAGGTAATTCTTTTAAGAGAGGCAACTATAGTGCTTTTTTCTTCGAAGTAGTTCATTATGTAATGAATTGAAGATGCCAAAAAATGACTTGATATATTTTTTTTGTAAAAGAACTGACACGTCCGTGCCTCTTTTTTTTTTTATAATAATAATAAGTAATAATAATAATAATAATTAAATAAATAAATAAAACCCACCAAATACTCCTTTCTCTCTCTCTTTCTATTTCACTCCTACATTTTCTCCTTCCTTTTCTCTCTCCCTCTTCCTCGGCAGAAACCTCCCCTCCCCCCATTGTTGTTTCTTTTTTCTTTCCTTCCCTTCCCTTCTCCTTCATTCTTTCCTCTCTATAATACCCAAACCATCAACCATTATTAAAATGAATTTAACCTCCTCACAACCATTGAAAAAGGCTCTTGGTTAGGATTTTGAGTTAGGATTTGTGCTCTAGAGAAAAGGGTATTCATCTCCTGAGAGTTGTTGATTGAAACTCTTTGAGGTAAGTACACAACTCTAATCTTAGTATAAATTCATAGAAAAATGTAGCTTTGTTTAAAAACCTTATTTTATGCTCAGAGTAGATTTAGATGATTTTTAGGGTTTTCTAGAGTTAGTTAAATTTTAGAATAGATTTTTCTAAAGGCTTGGAAATATTCTTGATACCCAGATTTGTCCACTGAGATCCTGCCGGCTACTCTGAGAGTTGTTAGAGAGCAAATTTAGACGATTCTCCATAGCTGTAAGTTGACGACGATCATCGTCATATATTTTATACTGTTATTATTATTATTTTTCTTGTTTTCTATATTAAAGTATTTATTGAAAATTTTGGGAAACACAACCTTTGAATTTTATCTCAATTTCGTCAATTATTTAATTTAATGGTCTTTGTTATATAATATGTTATTTGTTGGATTTACGTATGAGTTAAATTATTTAAATATTTATTTGTTATGAGATTGAATATATTTTTCATGAATTTCGATGAAATGATTTTAAACGTGTGTTTTGGGAAATCGTCGTTATAATTATTAAATCGTTAACTGCGTTAGGTGCACCTAGTTACCACGTGTCGATTAGGGAGAGTTAACCGTTAGATGGAGCCGCCCCTACGAGATAGGTCATCCGTAGGAGGAGAGGGCTATCAACGTGATGTAGCTCCCTAATTGATATGTGATGATGCGTTGCGGGATTGAGAGGAGAGGGCCATCCGTTAGATGGAGCCGCCCCTAAGGGAAAGACCACCTTAGGAGGAGAGGGCTATCAATGAGATAAAGCCGCCTCTTGGTTCTAAAAATTTGTATTGTTACTTGTTTGATTTTTATGATGATTCTAAGATTGTTCATTTTGATTTCGTATTGTTATTCACTGGATTTTTAATATTTTTGTCAAGCGATTTAACAGTTATTCGTGCCTTTTGTGTTTCCCTTCTAATTGATGGTGGTTGTTGTCTTCTCACTAAGTCTTTGTGACTTACCCCTTTATGTTGCTTACCTTTTTCAGATTCGCAGGCAGCTGAGTAGAATCTGTTATTTGATTCAAGTCTCAATATTTCTTTTGGTAGGCCTCTTTGATCGAGGACCATTTTTGTAACAGTTGTTGAGTCTATGTAATTGCAGCTATTTTGGAGTTTAGAAAGTCTATTTATTTTTTTGGGAAGTGTATTAAACAATTTAATTATGTTATCTGAATTTTGACTGAATTGAAAACTGAACAGGGATTTTAAAAAAATTGGGAAATATTGAAATTACAGAGGATACTCTGTCGAAATTTCGAGAAAAGCATATATATATTTTTAAATGGTTAGAGAGCGATTTAATTGTTAAGTTAATCGATAGGCTTGCCAGGCTAGGAGTATAGCTTGTGCGCCGGTCACGACATTAAATTTTCGGGTCGTGACAAGAACTTAATACAATTTACTAAAATATTATTTATTTATTTGTAAAATTAATCTTCAAGTTGCTAGATCGATATTTTCATTTATGCTCCAAAATAAAATAAATTATTTTTAGGTGAAATTCAAAGGAAACAAAGTTGATTAAAATTGGTTGACTAAAATTAATGACGATTCAATTATTTACTAACAAATGAAATCTCACTACCGCATAGAAAACTTAATGATGAAGAGTAAATAAATTTACAATGTACCCCAAAAGTTTTATTAATACAAAACACTATTTTTAAGTAAAAGTCTTATTTTCCCAAGCATGTGCACCAAGCAAACATCATTTATACAACTCTTTGTACCTAAATGTTGGTGTAATGGATCAGTTCATCCCACAACAAATTTTGAACCAAATAATAAGTTAACAGCCATAAAATATGAATATAAAATCAAGATTTAAAAAAATTGATTCTTTAATAATTTCAAAAAAAATGTATCTAAATAAATCAAGTAGCAACAATGAAAATAACATAAAAGAGACAATGATAACAACAATAACATGTAGCACTATATTTTATAACATAATAATACTCATTTGTATCAAGTAGAAGATGAAATTATTTTGTAATATTCATTATTATTATTAACAAGACTAATTATTCCAAGTAATAGTTAGATCACAAAATATTTAACGTGAGCAAGAAATAGAGAATCTAAGATTATTAAAACAAAATAATCATACGATAAACAAGTAAAAAAATTCATAAAAAGATAATAAAATCTATCAAATTAAATAGAAGATTTCTAAATAATATAAAAAGACAATGCTAAAAAAAACATAAGTAGATAGAGATTTCATATTTGAAAGCAACTAAATACACAATAACATAATATCATTAAACCAAATATTTCAGACATATATTTAATGGCAAAAATTCATGGAGGTTAACCAATTAATGATAGATAATAGTAATTTAAGTAATTAATAAAATTCAATAATTAAAAAACCAAACAATTAACATAATTAATGGCACATAATAAGTAATTAGTAAAATTCAAACTCAAAGAGATTACATAACTAATGACACATAATAGAAATTTAAGTAATTATTAAAATTCAAATTAAAGGAGGTTACACAATTAATGATATATAATTAAAAATTAAAGTAATTAGTAAAATTCAATAATTAAAAAATCAAATAAATAACACAAGTAACTTTAGAAAAAATAACATATACACTACTCATTCACCCCCACCAAAGTCTGAGAATTAGTGCTCTAATACCACAATTAGGGGTGGGAATAGGTCAGGCCAGGCTTTGAAAGGCCTGAGTCTGACTTGCGATTTATTTTTTCGGCCTAAGCCTGGCTTACGGCCTATCATAGGCTTTTTCTTCGGCCTGGCCTGTAAGCCTTTTTAAAAGCCTTTTTAAACACAACTATTATTATCTCTTAAACAAATAAGGAACAATTACTGAGTGATTGACTAATTGAAGGGTTACCGAATATGAAACTACTACCAAATATAGAACCGCTATCGAATATGGAACGACTACTGAATATGGAATGATTACTAAGTGATTGCCTAATTGGTAGAATATAAAATAGAAAATAATATTATTAATATAATAATAAAATATAATATTAATAAATAATAAATATATATAGGTCGGTCTGTCAGGTCTAATAGGTTTTTTTATAAGCCTGAACCTGACTTATTTAAATAAATAGGCTTTAAAAACAGTTTGAGTCTAGCCTTTTTATTAAATAGGTCAGGCTATAAGTAGGCCAGGCCATAGGCCCCTACGGACGGCCTAGCCTATTCCCATTCCTAACCACAATGTAACGTTCTAGATTTTTTATTCGAATATTACTTAAAAATATTTGTTTTCTTTTAGAAACAACAATAATTTTTTTTTCTTCTTATGAGTAGTTCATTATGTAATAAATTGAAGATGTCATAAAATGACTTGATATATTTTTTTTTTTGTAAACGAACGTAATGCAATTAACTAAAATATTATTTATTTATTTGAAAATTAATCTTCGAGTTGTTAGATCGATATTCATTTATACTCCAAAATAAAATAAATTCATTTTAGGTGAAATTCAAAAGAAATAAGGTTAACTGAAATTAATGACAATTCAATTATTTACTTGATGAAATCTCACTTACGCATTTCTATTAAAAGTTAATGATGAAGAGTAAATGATTTTGCAATGTACCACAAAATTTTTATTAATACAAAATATTATTTTTAAGTAAAAGTCTCATTTTTCCACGGGCGTGCACCAAACAAACATCATTCATGCAATTATGAGATAATTAGTACCTAAATGTTGGTGTAAGGGGTCAGTTCGTCCCACAACATGTTTTAAATCAAATAATAAGTTAACATCCATAAAATATGAAGATAAAGAAATTGATTTTTTAATAGTTCTCAAAGACGTATCAAAAGTCATAAAATATATCTACATAAATCAAGTAGCCACTCACCGTTGAGCAAATAATTAGATCAAAATAAAAATAAAAACAATAAAATGTATGCAAGTTATGCATGCTTCTAAACATATATGATCAGAATATAACCAGCCACACGAACGTGCACACAAAAGTCACCATACCAATGGGAAAATTAAACCAGCCACACAGACGTTTACAAAGATGCATATGATATGTCATGAAATGATAATGATGCTAAAAAAGTACATGTCACCATTCACTTAGATAATCACAAAGAGAACAATGTTCAACTCACAAATCACCAGCCACTTAGGCAACCACAAATATAACAATATTTAAAACACAAATCACCAGCCACTTAGACAACCACAAAGATAACAATATTTAAAACATAAATCATCAGCCATTTAGGCAACCACATAAATAACATATTCAAAACACAAATCACCAGTCACTTAGGCAACCACAAAGATAACAATATTTAAAATACAAATCAACGGTCACTTAGAGAACCACAAAGATAAAAAAAAAAAAATTTAAGGTTTTATTCTCATGGATGCTTACAATCAAGAGTCAGTAGTTTTGTCATCCCAAATATATAACACACAAACACGTGAATAAATGTCTTAGAGTCACAACTTTCATTTTATAAACTATAAAATTGGATTAACGGCGTGTTATTGATAGACATCAAAACTCAAATAACGAAGAATACATACAAATATAAACTTTATTTCTTCTACTATAAATTTTCGTCCATGATTAGTCATTTAGGCATACAAATCAAGGTGTACCACTAAACACATAAAAAAAATCAACTTAATCATATTATCACAATTAAAAATTAAAACTTTGAAATAAAATTGCACAAAAATCTAAACTTTAAATTAAAAACATACTAACAAACATATTACTCATGAGATCATAATAAAAATCATAACGTTATAATTAACTATACTTAGACAACACAAAAATTGCAACTTTACATCAAATATATAGCAACAAGCATATTACTCATGTAATAAAAATAAAAATAAAAATTTTATAATTAAGTTTATCAAGGCAAACATATTACTCATAAAAAAAAAACCAAATATTATAGTTAATTTCTTTATGGCAAACGTAAAATCAACATTTTTCTTTCAAACTATTAATTTAATATATAGCCTAACCTTGCATGGGGAAAAGTCATTACCTTAGCCGCTTTCTTTCTTAACACCTCTAAATTCACACGGGAAATTGCTCATGAGGCAATGATGAATTCAACATGGATAGATATTGGGATTTACGACTTAGAAAATTATTTTGAGAATGAACGACTGACAAATAGGTGTGACAACAAGAGGGCGTAACGAAATGTATGAACAGAAGGAGCAATCATGAGATTGTTAAAATAAGGGAGTTTCAATAGCTATTTAAGTTGCAATATTGTCATTGATTTTTTTGTCTAAAATTAAATTGCATTTCATTCCAAAATTATGCTACCAATGGTTACTATTTCTTTAATTTTATTAGATTGTTACAAAGCCAATTGAAATCATATGTATTTATGTGTGTGAGTTAATTAGGATTAACAAGTAGAGTTCACCATATATTGCAGGATACCACATCACCTCTTTTAATTAAATAAATAAATTAGAGGGTCACATCATCCTTTTAATTTTTTATCTCATAGTTATGAAACCAAAAATGGCATAGAATTATTTTGATAGAGTTAAAATAAAATCATAATTTTGATTTAAAAGAGATGAATGAATGAGATATAGTCTTTTTGTTGTCCTCTCTTAATTGCACAAAAACTCATAATTAAATTTATAATCTTCATTTTAAAATAAATTAAATGTGTTAAAGAGGAGAGGGAAGTGGGTGCATGGTGTCAAGAATAAGGAAATGTGCATTATCTCCTCCATTAATTGATTGAGACAAGAACATAAAGTTACACTATCTCAAAACAACACCATGAATTATCATAAAATCTTGTCATGAAGGAGGGTAAAAGAACGAGTCAAGTCACTATTTTTTTGTTATACTAAAGATGGAGGGATCAAAAAAAATTTCAAAACACTACTGAGTTTCACTAACTTTACTATCTCCTAAAATGCATACTTATTTGGTCGGAAATAAAACTAACAAACAATATAACTTCTATAAATTCTAATTTTAATTAATTAATTAATTCAACTAATATTTTTATCAACTAAAATAAATCAAGCAAGACAAAAATATCACTATAGGTCACACATAACAAAATAAAACAAACATACCTAACACATAAATTTCATGATTATTGAAACTAATAAAATAAAATAAAATACATAATAGTCTATTTAATATATAATCAAGTCATTAATCGTCCTCATGTAATTGTCACGTCAAAATAATTAAATAAAAATAAAGGCTATAATTATTTAGGTAAAATTGAGAGTGATAAAATTTAATTTAATTTATTTACATATAGATTAATTATTATATAATAATAAATCATGAAATTGCTAAAAAGAACATATATAATACATATGAAAATATTGGAATATTACAAGTTACTGCTTAAGACTATGGAGATATTAAGCCAACCTGTAAACTAAGGTTTTTTCCTTGTTATATAAACTCTTCTGGTTGGAGCATATGGATTTCTTCTTGAAACTCTCCTTGAAAATAAAAATAGTATTTACATCTAGTTTTTCAAGATGTAAATCAAATGTAGCATAAGTCTTCTTTTTCTAGTATCCCCTTTTGTTTCTAACGACTTTTCGACCATTTGGAAGTTCTATAATTTCCCAAGTCTTGTTTCTATGTAATACAATGTTGTAATCCATTGAGAAGCATCTAAACAGTTCAAGGCCTCTTGAAAGGTTGATGGTTCTTCTTCTTGAGTTAGAAGAAAGTATACATAATGGCTTTTCACAACATAGTATTAGTTGGAACCAAGTTGATGTAAAGAAATATGTCCCTTACTTGTTTCGATGATAACAAAATCGTTGATGTAACCAATATAATGCACTGACATTTTGATTGTGATGTCCGAGATCAAGGGTTTGATTAACAGATTCTTATTGTATCCTCTGATTAATTGGACAAAGACAAAGATGTGATACAACTTTGCCTTACTCTATTTCTCTAAGTCTAACGTGTGAGCAATGTTGTGTCTCGATTTCCTCTGGAAATGCAAGCAACTTTGTAGTTAAATTACCTCTAACAAATTCAACATGTATTATGTATTTTTGCTTTTGATGATTTCAACATTTATTTTGTATCGTCTGCCTATGATGAATTCAACATGTGTTATGTATCATTTGCCTCAGAAGTATTCAATAAATGTATGTTTGTCTATCTTTGATAAGCTTGACAAGCAAGTAATTTTCTCTACCTATGATAATCACTTCAAGCGTTTGATCGTCTGACTTTGAGTTATTATGTATCCTATGAAAAATTCAATGCTATAAAAAATCAACACTCCAAAGAAGAAAGAGCAATTGAACATCCTCTGATGAACATCCTGGATTTGCTACTTGTATGAAGATCTTAAGACATGTTTTGACCATCATATCATCTGCTTCCTAATTGTTTTAAACAAGATACGTTGAATCATTACAAGATCAGTTTTTGGAAAGTTTCTATAGTAAATCAATCCCACAATTATGCTAAATCAATAAGGACAATTAACTAAATAACTCAAAGTATCATAGTATATTGACTTCATGAATTATGTTAATTTATCGCAATCAGGACAACAATCAGAAACCCTAATCATTCATTATAAAAGACATGCTTCCCTTAATCAAGAAATATACAATTAATAAGCACATATGCACTTTTGATCAATATATTCTATTTGACGTTAAGGCTAAGAGAATTTCATAAGCAACAAATTTTTAAACACTATCTACGATAGCTAATTCAAAAAATACTCAAAACCCTGTTGTTTGTAACATATCCAAGTATTGGCTACCTTCCTCATTAGCTTGACGGTACTAAGCTAGAAGGTTGAGAAGATTGAATAATCAGTCTAACTAGTATGTGTTCAAGAGTAAGGGATTGTACGTAGCTACCGTGTTGGTGGTAAACTAGGATCAACTGTTGTGTTTGTCTGTTTTGTTTTCTTTCACCTGCATTGCTTTCTTTACTTTAGTATAGCCACTCGATATTCCTTAACATGGTCAACATACCACAAGAACATACATTTCTTGGACTTTAGGTTTAATTTTGTTCCTTCCTAGGAGTTTCACCTCACGTACTCAGGACAACCAAACATATGTAGAGAAGAATAATCAATTGGCTAATCATGTTGTATTTAGCATAACTCTTATTCTGTCTAGGAGAATATATTTGTTTGCTTTGCTACACCACTTTGTTAAAGTGTATGTGCAACAATGAATTGTCTTATAATATCCTCGTTTTTACAAAACTTTAGAAATCATTCATCTACATATTCTCCTCCATTGTTTCTTCTCAAACACGTAATTTTCTTCCCAATTTCAAGCTCTACTGGTGCAATTGAATTCCTTGAATATTAGAAATACATCAGGCATCTTCTTGATTGGGTATAACCACAATCTTCTAGAATAATCATAAATGAATGAGACAATATTTTCTCCTACCATAGATATTTCTGGTGACTCCCACACATCAGAATGGATCAAGTCTAGTATGTGTTTGCTTCTAGTAGTTACTCTAAAAAACTTCAATTTATGTTGCTTGCTTATCACACAGTATTTGCAGAATGGTAAATCTACCATCTTGAGCCTGTGAAGGAGAATGTGTTCTGCAAGGACTTTTAAACCACGTTCCGACATATGGCATAATTTGAGATGCCACGTCATTGTCATTTCTTCTTGACTTCTTGTTGCAACTAATGCATCTACCTCTTGCAATGTATCTCCTAGAAGAATTTATAGATTACTTGTGATTTTTTTGCTTTCATCACCACAAAATCGCCTTTAACAATTTTCAAGATTCCACTTCTAGTGTGTATCTTGCACTCGGGGTCATCCAATTGCCCAATGGATAATAAGTTATTTTTCAACCCCTTTACATGATGTACGTCTTGTATTTGTCAAACAGTACCATCATGCATCTTAAATTTGACAGTAGTGACTCCAGCAATTTCCAAGGCATGGTCATTTCTCATGTACACCGATCATTCCAAGATAGACTCATAAGTAAAAAAACCAATCTCACTTTGAGGTCATGTGTCATATCGCACACAAATTCGTTATCCAAAAATAATTGAGTCGTATTCCTCCTTTAGAACTAGTTGTCGCTTCACTATACACGATTTCTTTGTCATCTAAGATAATTTAAACACATCGTTGAGATGTTGAAGCTTCGTAAGTCTTCTCTCCATTTTTCTTATTATTATAATATTTCTTCTTTAAATGCCCTCTCATGCTATAATTGTAGCATTTGAGACTCTTTCTACTTCGAGATTTTTTACTCCCATGATTTTGACTCCCACGAGACGTTCTGAAGGTGCTTGATGTAACATCCCATTTTTTTGGGACATTATCTTGAAATATTATGTTTTAAATACAGTCTATTGTTTTATATTTTAAATACTTCAATTCTTGTGCAACCAAAATATATAATTACACATGTAAGTTCAAACAAACGAACAATTCATAATTAATTAAAAACCCCTAAGTATCTCAATCAGATAACTTAATACTTAAATTGTAAGATTCAAAAATGTCGTACCAAAATAATAAATGATATAAGCTAGAGTTCAACATAAATAAATTTTCTAAAGCTAACCACTCCTACCCTCTTAGAATTAAAAGAGCTCCATCTATTCCTCCGAAAACTCCCTCGGATGTGCAAATAAATTAGAAGTATTATCTATCTAAAAATTAAGATCATTTCCAAAATACTTACCAATAAATAAATAAAAATAACAGTACAATATCTACATAATTAATAACACTTATTTCACACAAATAACCAGGAGGTACAATACATCAATTATCTTTATAAAACACTAACCACACCTCAATCAAGATGCATACCCAAACAGACCTTATTACTTAATCTATATGACAATGTAATAATTCTGAAATATTGTTTCCCCTGCAAAGGTTTCGTGGGTCCTTCTTAGCAACACCACTAACTCAAAATCCCCGCAAAGATATGTGAGCTCCAACCAATTATAGATGTGGCACACAACTGTGAATGAGTGCATGAATGTAGACATTTTAGTAATAAATCACCAAAATTATGCGAGGTTGACTTATTTACGATAACATATATACACCTTCAGAATTAACCACAACATGTTAAATACAACCATTATAACAACGTATCATATAATACTTATTTTCCACACTTTGAACATGTCATACACAACCACTATAATAACGTATCATATAATGTTCATTGCTCACAATTTGAATATGTCAAGCACAACTATTATAACAACGTATCATGTAACATTTATTTTCTACCTTTGAACATATTCAACACAACCGTTATAACAACATACACATCACTTATTTTCCTCAATTTGATGAAAATTATTTTTGTATAATATATATTTAATTTGACACATTCAAGAATAAACACAACCATACATAGATATAATTAGAGTGATGCCTTACCGATATGAGTGTTGTTATTAAAATTCTCACGCAGCGGTATTTGCTCTAAATATGTTACACCTTCATAAATTAATTTACTTCTCACTTAGTGTCAAGCAAAAAGCAAAAAGCGAAATCCTTCATCTTCTTCTTTGTTCCATGCTTTTGAAATCAAAATCCATAAACTCAAACCTCCATTTTTCTTCAACTTCTAAGCTTCCATTCGAAAAGTGACAGAAGAGAAAGTTGCTCATTGCCACGCTGCGGTGCTAGTGAACTAGTTTTTTAAGCGACGTCACAAACTTAAATTTTTCCGGAATTAGTTACGGTACCGTAATCACGTGTTAGAGCTATCGTTAAGGTAAGGGCTCCTTCCAAACTTTTAGTTTGTATTTCGGACATTATTTGTGATTTTGTGGAAAAGAAATTTGATGTATTTCAGGTGTGATTTTGTGAAAAATTAATTTAATGTGATTATGTGTAATTTAGTGGAATTTAAATTGGAGGTGTGGTTTGTGGTGATTCAAGTTTGGTGTGATTTATATGTTCATAATTATTATTTAGAATATTTGAGATGTGATTTATTTGTGGATTTTGTAGAAAATGAATTGATGAAATTTGGTGGTTTATGTGTAAAAATATGGAGTTTTGAAATTGGGTGAGTTATGTTTGAATTGTTGAAATTTAATTGAGGTGTTATATGTGTGTTGTGGAATTGAATTGACTGTTGTCGGTGTGAATTGGCGATAATTAAATTTGATGAGTTTGAGTTACGTAATGAGTTATTTTCAAATAAATGAGTTTGAACTGAAATTAAAATTTTACAAAAAAATTAGCGTTGTAAAAGTTGTGAAAAAGTTCAAATTTTAACTAAGTTAAAGAGTTTGAGCAAAAAGATAGATTGAAATTAAAAATGGTTAGAATTCAAAATGTTACTCTTTTAATTACTATTTGATTGAGTTTAAAAAGAAAAAAGTTTAGAGTATTTTATTAACTCAAAAATTTCGGTGCTTTAATAGTCGAGTGTGTTTATAGGAAATTTTGGCGATATTTGTTTTATTTAGTTTTAAGTAAATAATATATATTATTTGGTTTTAAAACTTTGGTGTGTGAGAAATATTTAATTTTGGAAATTTTGTTGTGTTTGAATTAGTTGTATTGTGAACGAGTTGTTATAAATATTTATGTTTATGTAGTTAGCTCCTTGAGTCTCGAAAAGAAATCGAGATCGTTGGCCCCGAGTTAGCGGTGGAGAGAACTCTGATATATTAATGTTGTTGTGGTGATTTATGGTTGAAAATTTTAGAGATTGAATATGGTGATTAATGTTTGGAAATTTTGGTGATTTATGTTAGGTGAAATTGATGTGTTTATAATTAATATTATGAATTTTTGAGATGAAATTTATGTGTGACTTGGTGAAAAATGAATTTAATTCAATTTAGGTGTGAATGGAATTTGGAGATGTGATTTATGTGTGGTTGTGGAAATTTTAATTGGTGTGAATAAATATGTTTGAGTATGCTATGTGTTGTGTCTGAAAAATCATTAGTGTTAAATGAGTATTAAAAATGGGGAATCTTTTAATAGCTACATTTACTTAATGATTGTGGTGAAAAGAGTCAGAGTATGCTCATGCATTTCATAGTACATGGTGACTGCGATGGGGCCATGGTGATAGTGGTGACCGTGATGGGCCACGGGATGATGCCATGTGAATTGTTGGTTCATCTTATCCTTGCGGGGATTGTCGCGTCATGCTGATCTGTGAGAGATTGCACTCTAGAATGTGCTGATCTGTGAGCGATTGCACTCTAGAAAATTGTGTTGGTATGTGAGCGACTGCACTCTTGTATGTCATGTTGGTCTTTGAGAGATTGCACGCTAGTAAATCGTGCTAATCCGTGAGAGATTGCACCTCGGTAATTAGTATTGGTCTGTGAGAGGCTGTACAATTATGATTTACGCCCCTCGAGGAGGGTTTTGGTTTGGAATTCTGGAATAATGGATTTTGGCACATACGCATTGCATTAGGGTGCTTGACTCGTGAGTCATGTTTATTATACTTTGATGATTGTATATACATATTCGGTTGTTGTTGTGATTTATCGTAATTGCTTTGAGGTGTGAAGTTGGGTTGATTAAGTTTTGATGTATTTATGTGTTCATAATTGATTTAATGAATATTCGATGTGTGATTGAAGTGTGAATTTGTGGAGATTAATTTGGTTTTAATTATGTGTTCATAATTGATAATATTAATGTTTGAAGTGTTGATTGATTCACAACCATTTTAGAATTGAAAATCTGCATTTTCTCAATTGTATTCGGCTACGACAATGTAGTTTGTCAAAACTTCATTTTCCAACACTGTTTATGCATTTTTGGACTTATGAAAACCCTTTCGAGGAGTATGCTAAGACGAAAGGTTCTTTTGAGCATTTGAAAATATAAGAATTTTGCTATGTGGTATTTGTTAATTTCGGTTGGTGACCTTTACAATTATTGTGAAAATATGGGCTTTGCCCTCAGACGAGAACTAGGATCGTCCTTCCGGTTAGTACTTTGGAGACGGGCATGTAGTTAGACATACCTGACCGAAGCTGTGTCAAGAGGATCTTGCGGGGGCGCATGGAGATCACTCGGGTTGTATAGTGTGTGTAGCATGATCAGATTAGGTGGTTGTATAAGGACTAGATGACTTTCTTTTGTGATTGTATTTATTTCATTTTGGAAGAATATATCTATGCTTAGACTAATTGATGACTTTTATTTTGATGGGTCCATGTACCACTTTTTGATGTGACGTGAAGGGGGAGTTAAAATTCTTGGGGCAGTGCTTTTGTACAGGTCTGCCGAGAATACCCCAGTTGTATGAGCTATGTTTGATAAGCCTCATAGCCCCGATGTATTTTGATGTTTGAATATTTTGGATTTTTATTTTAAAAAACTATTCTGCTGCTTGCAAATATTTGTTGACTTTGTCGTTATGTTACGATTTAAATATTTATCCAAAAGTATTTCTTTCATTATTTTTTCGTTTTTATGAATTTGTTTTGTAAAAAAAAATAAATAAATAAGATACACTCACGCTGTTAAAAATCGGGGTGTTACACTAAACCCATTAATACCTTACATATTCACTCCTCAATTTAATGTAGTTTTGTCTCTAATACTTTCCGATTCATGCTTTTATTATTATTATTATTATTATTATTATTATTATTATTATTATTATTATTATTATTATTATTATTATTATTATTATTATTATTATTATTATTATTATTTGTTTATGAAAGCTACTTCTATTTACTTACAAAAATTATTCTTCATTAAAACATTCAACTTACCTTTAAAAGAGGTTTAAACATAGTAGATTGCATCATAAAGAACTACAAAATAGAGGAGGATAAAAGAGATACAACAGATAAATTTTATTGCGTACATTTGATGACTTAATCCTCTATCTCCATAAATAGTATACAAGTATTCTTTAATCTAGAATTTGATTACTATTAAAACTTAATTTTGATTACTATTAAATCTTAATTTTGATATTAGATTTTGATTATGAAGTATGATTATCCCTTATTTTTGTGTATTTTATTTTTGTTATATTTAGTACTTTGTCTACCATTTGTATTTTATGTTTAACTTTATACTACTTTTTAGTATTTTGTCTAAGATAATTTATTTTTATCTCCCTTTTTATTTAAAACTCTCTATTATACCTTACATTGAAATACCGCATTCTTTTTTTGAAGCAAGAGGTCGCGTTCCCACCGACCAACTATGGCTTTTATTATTTTTTTTTATAACAAATATATAATTGTCAAATTAATAAATAAAAAATAATTAAAAATAAACCAAATTATATTAATAAAATCAAACAAATTACGTTTACTAAAAAAATACAATTAATATGATTAAGTAAATGTGCCAAAACAAACAATTTTTTCTTATTTTTTATTTATTGACACATCTACTCAACATTAACTTTGATATATTTTTTTCTATCAAATGTATTTTATTTAATTTTATTAATCTTATTTTATTTTATTTTTATTTTTTTATTAATTAAATTTATAATTATTTATTTGTTATAAAAATAAATAAATAAATAAATAAATAAAAGGCTATAGAGGGTGGCATTCCAAACAACCTATTACGAGAGAAAAATTACATATCCGCCTTGCAATCTCTTAAAGATAAAAAAAAGAAAAAGAAAATGAAAGTAAAATATCCCTTTATCTACTATTGTTTGTATTTTATGTTTAATTTATGTACTATCTTTTGGTCTTCGCAATGATAGTCATCCCACTATCTGTGATCCTGCTATCCCATTTTTAAAATTGGACACTCTACGTCACTATTCGAGACTAACAAGATAGACAAAAACTCTTTCAAAAAAGGTAAAAAAATTCTCTATTTTTTTCTCCACTTCTCTCCCCTCCAAACTCCGGAGAAGAGCCTAAGGGTTAAAAGAGTTGGTAGGTACCATTCTACTTAGCTTAATTGTTACTCTATTCTTTCATGTTTTTTCATCATTTTTCAGTGACCCAGTTTAAATTTCAGATGAAAAACAGTCATAATTCCTGCCATACCTGTGACATTTTAACACATTCACAATGCCATAGTCACTCTCGAGCGGTCCTTAATCCTACGCTTATCCACATATCAAGAATCACGTCAAAGTACTTCAAAAATTCTAAAATAGTTGATGTCAATGAAAGCTTATCACTATCTATGTTTTCTCATACCTCTCCCAGCCCCATTATATATTCTTTAGCACCAAACCATCCCATTTAAATTGTACCACTGTGATAAATTCCTCTAAGCATCAGATCATACACATGATAAACTCCAAAACATGTAACAAACATGTGATAAGTTCCTCCTAACCAAGCGTAAATCACTGCAAAAGTCATATGATGAAAAATTCTTCCAGCGAATGTTTAAAGACCTAATCCAACTGTACGGCCATCTCTTCGCCGAAGACCTGCAGTGTACTGTTTCTCTAGATCCAGCTGGAGTTCCTTCTGCTTCTCAGCACGGAGTACGTCGTTGTCATTTTGATTGTCGGAGTTCAGCTCCACTTTGGCTTCTCCTTTGACACCCTACAATTTGCCATAGGCACGAGTACAAACTCAGACTCAAAATGTGTTAGTAGGCGAAGAAACATTAACAGAGTGAGTCAGTCATTCAGGAACAACTAAACAATCTCCCATGTTTTTATTTAGTCGGAATATAGCAACCAACTCAATCTAGACTTACCATGAGTTTGTTGAATTTCTCTTGCCGCTCGCGATCAAACATTGCCATATCCCAGCGGTGGCCAGACTGCAACATTTGGAAAATGCATTACAGAGCAGCAATCACATTTTATGTAGCAGGTTATAGGAAACATACAACAAATATTTATATATCTGATTACCCATGGCATAAAGCAAGATAAGTGGCAAGATAACTAATTCAGAAACCTGAGACAGAGGTTATCCAGAACTGTAGGCCTAGCACTCACAATTCCCCCCTCTATTGCTCTACTTATCCTATTACCACATATACAACTTTGACAAGAAGCGTATCATCTTTGTGCAAAATGAAATAGATAAGTCGGTTAACTATTCAAGTCAATGTAATAGGACAACTTGCACCTTCAAATTTATAACATCCTTCCCTCATAATGAGACAGTAAACAACATCAAAGAAGAACACCAATCAACCAAAGGCCACTGCAGCTCAGGTCAGACTATAACTTTCTGATCTAGCACGAAAGACCCCAACTTTACCCTCACTTTGAGGGCAAAGATTACCTAGAGTGGGATCTACCTCCTTAAAGTCCACAATTCACCTTATAGAAGATAAAGTAAGTAACCTTGGTAGTTAACGAATAAGTCAACATTTGATTGATATAACGTGCACATGCATAAATGTATTACCATATCAACAATTGATTTTCTCATCTAATGGTTGAGGTGTCTTACTCCTCTAAAGTGAGTACTGAGTACTCTAAATTCCCTGTAATGGGAGTTTTATGAGAGTGAACAGATTTTAAAAGGTTGGATGCCTTCATGACTTGCACAACTGAGGAAGTTCTGTTAAACAAAAACAACCTTTTGTCACCTCAAAACATGCAAGTCATTAAGAGACCATAATTACAAGCACCTCCAAAATTCAGAAGAGACCATATTGATAAAACCACTAACCAAGAATGCAACATAAACGGGGGAGAAAAAGGGCATTATACACCCTGGCTCAATAATTACAAGCATTTCCATAATTTAGAAGACACCAAATATTTCTAGTCTATACTACAGCTATTAACAAAGAATCCAATATAAACAAGAAGAAAAGGGACACTACACAACCTGGCTCGCTAATTCCTTGAGCATGAAGTACTCCTAATGTTTTACAAAAAAAGGTAAGAACTGGGCTAATATAAGGGAAAAAAGATACCTCTTCAGTGGGTGTACTCTTTTTGCTGCCCCACAACAGTTTCTTCTTTTGGTCCATAGTCAAGCAACCAGCCCCTACTAGGTTCTTGTTCACTGTTATGCATCAAAAAATTTGCAAATAAGTAAGACAAATATAAGATCTACAAGTATAAAATAAAAAATTAAAGAATTGGAAACATAAATTATTAGAAAAAAAAAATATGGGGAAAATATAAAAATAGCAGACAAATGTGTCTAAAAAATCGAAAGTAATCAAGCCCAATTGCCCATGGTATATGTCCAACCAACCCACCCACAACAATCCACATTCTGAAAATGGTTAAAAATATTAATCATGAACCTTCAAACAATCAGAATCTGACCAATGACAGAAACCAAACATAAGCCCACATCTCAATAAAAGTCTTTACAGGAAATGCAGTGTATACCTAATTCAGCAGCTCTCATGGCTGCCACTTTCGCAGCATCTAGATCATTGCCACTATCGAAACCACTGGACTTGGCAGCCCCTAAACTTAACTTGCTCTCATGAGAAAGCTTTGAGCTTGAAGTCTTTTTTTCATCTGCTTTAGCACAATAACAACTTCATACAATATTCATTTCGGAAAGTAATAATTGTATCCAGCATAAGTAAAAAAATTACAAAAAAAATACCATCTTTTCCAGAATTGTCATCCTTTTCAGCACCAAAAAGCTTTGGTTTCTTTCCAAAAGATTCTTTATCTTCAATCCCAAACTCCTCCCCTACCTTTCTACAGTTTCGGTCCTTATTCTTACTAATCTCAATGTCGTCTTTTTGCCCCCTAGACTCTGAATAGGAAACTGCACGGTTGTTTTTGTGTTCTCCAGAACTTCTTTGAGAATCCTTTCTTTCATCTAAAACATCCCCGTCCCTCCGCCTCTCCTTCCCCACCTCATCATATGGCGCAGACCTCTTGCCAGATCCAGACCTGTCACATGAAGAACCCATATCTTTATATTTGTCATGTTGCAAATATGTTTCCCTACCTTTCTCCTTGCTCCTATAATCAGACCTTTCATATTTGTCACGTGAATACTTGTCCAAACTACGCCCGTAGTCTTTTGACCTGCTATCACTCTCTTCTCTCATATGATCACCCCTTGACTCACGTCCAGAACGTGATGATAACCTTTCACGTTTTCTATCTTCATCTGCATATTTGTCATGCCTAGAGTGACCATAAGAGCTCCGGGATGACTGTCTGTCAGAATGTCTAAGAGAATCACTGCTTCTGCCATAGTGATTTCTGTCGTATTGTCGGTCTTGTTCCCTGCCATCACATTTCCTTGAATGATGGTGAGGGACTCTCACAGAATCTTCCCTTGATGGATATGGACTTGAGCTGTGCTCACGCCTAGGACTACCTGCATATAATGAAGAGTATAGATCTCTTCGTTCAATCTCTACTCCATATATATAATAACTCAGATAAAATTTGGCGACACAATTTACAAAGTACTTAGTGACATATTGCAGCACAGGACTACTAATAGCACATAGCTAAATGCTAATTGTTTACAAATAAGCAATGCCGTTAAGTGCAATAAATGATACTAACGTATTAAAGCATATAAACTATTTAACCAATATGAACAGAAAACATTTGACTGAGCTTGGAAGATGAAGAAATACAAAAACCAAAGCCTTTTCTCTGTACGTTGGGTTGACAACATGGATTAGACGATGCGATAATGTCCTGTCACTAATAATATCTAAAGATAAACCATTTAAGTTTTCCTATAGACCATCCTCCATTCATCTACCCTCTGTAGTGGTGCTTCTAAGAGTCTTCTCCAGACATGCTCAATAAGACAAGATTCTACCACCTTTTCCTACAATATGAGCTGTCCCCACTTTGTCTTGTATTAACACTATTCCATTATGGCATTCTCATCTCAGCAACACCTATCTTATTTAGAAGATAAAAAGACTTCTCCAAATAAAAAATAGAAGATAGAAAGACAAATAAATTGTATCCAAAACAGCATAAAAAGAAATATGTCCCTGAAACAGAGGATGCCAATATGTACCAGAGATGAAAGGCACAATGGCACATAGTAAAGGCTGCTGAAAAGACTGTAGGTTATCCATCCAAGGCTACATAAACCAAAAGAAGCTTCGAAGCAGCCAACCAGGTAGAGAATGGGTTCTAGATGCAAGAGTGGTGTTGAAGTTGTGGGATTTTAGAGAAAAAGAGGAGAGAAAATAATTAGGGTTTGAATATTATTGATAATAGCTTTATGCTGACTTGATTACAATAGACTCAATACTAATCTCTATTTATAGAGAAACATAGACTAAATCCTAAATTAGGAATAAATCATAATAATAATAAGAGATATTCTAAGATTTTCTATGATTATAAATTGATCATAGAAAATAACTCAAGATACTATAATATAATATAAAAGATATTATAAGATATTTTCTAATATTCTAACACTCCCCCTCAAGCTAAAGCTTAGTAAGTTTTAGCTTGTTACAAGAAAACAATGTTTTGCTCCGTAAAATACTTAAAAAAGATGGAAAGGCAACTCAGGGATGCAGGTGAAGTCGGAGAGAATTGCTATAAATACAGCCTAGCCAGATAGCCGGAATGATCATCAGCATGAGAGAAATTCATGGCAAGCAGTTGAACAAAGCAAGGTCCGTCCTTCTAAAAAACTGCATTTGGAAGCTTCAAACCAATAATATTAGAGACTCAAAATATTTAAACTTGAATTTGCTTCAAGGAGAGAGAGGCATGCTTCAAGGAGAGAAAGGCAAGGCCAGTACATCTGGGACAAAGATAGGGCCAGTGCATCTGGGACAAATTGTCATGCTAAAGTGTGAGTCATGAAAATAAAAGATATCGTCAAAATAACCATCAATGGAAGAAGAAGTCATCACTAATATGATTCATTTGTGGGAAAAGGGACACCACCGGAATGATCTTCGGTGGGAATAAAAGCCACTGTTATAATCTATTAGTAAGAACTAAGTTGCATGACAAACACTAAAGAGGAAGCAGCACAACTCTAATGAAACGAAGCCATGATCGATCAACGGAGTGAGAAAATGAATCCAAAACAGAAGAGATAATGGTTGTTTCAGAAAATTTGTTGGAATACTTTTCCAGCAGCGACAACATGCAGCAACAGCAGATGGCAGCAGTAGCAGACAGGACAGCAGCAACGACAGGCAGTAGCAGACGGCAGCGGCGACAGATCTACTCGCATGAGAGATTTGCAGCGCGTGTGACGGTTTTTTTGCGACGCGCTTTCAGGCTTGACCTGATATGGAGATGACTGTTATTTGCAGAAAAATTTGCCGGAAATAGTGGCAGCGGCGACAGTAGCAAATTGAATGGAAATCGAGTGAAACATGTCCGAATGTTGGAAAAGAGAAATTATAATTATATTCCCTAATTGTTGGGAACTCGGCAGCGGAATAGAGGTGATATCGTTCAAGGAGGATCGAAATAGGCTCTAGATACCATGTTGAAGTTGTGGGATTTTAGAGAAAAAGAGGAGAGAAAATAATTAGGGTTTGATATTATTGATAATAGTTTTATGTTGACTTGATTACAATAGACTCAATACTAATCTCTATTTATAGAGAAACATAGACTAAATCCTAAATTAGGAATAAATCATAATAATAATAAGAGATATTCTAAGATTTTCTATGATTATAAATTGATCATAGAAAATAACTCAAGATACTATAATATAATATAAAAGATATTATAAGATATTTTCTAATATTCTAACAAGTGGAACTGCTATTTGAGTCGCATCTAGGTGAGAGGTGAAGTGACAGGTTAGATACTACAGAATGTAGGGATAATAGAGGTGTTTCTTCAATAAGGATAAAACTTAGGTCCTTCTAGCTAAGTGATATCTATCCTGACACAAACATCCCATACATCACATGCCTCGACATGAGCGCAATTCCAATATGGACTTTTGCTCCAAGACAAAAGAAGTGGTGATAAGTTTAATCAAAGAGGAAGCACTGGAAAATGATTAAAAAAGTAATGAAAAACACTTCAGCAGATAAGCAAAAGAGAGAAGATGACTCACTAGACCAAAGAAGTCATGGCAGCACTAAGGATTAACTTAAACTTTTACATAAAAAATAGTAAAATACTAATATCCAAAACAAAGTAAAGCAAGGAGATATCAGGAAATGAAAACCAAAACGTTTTAACAAACCTAACAGACCCAAAGCATTTCTCTACACTTGTCTATCATACTATTAGACAACAAAATCCTGTTCGACAACTTTGTAACTCATTCTTTATCTTCTTTCCTAACCCTTCCAATACCTCAATAGTATAGTATCTACTATCTAGTCATACTATTTTGCCATTCTCCATTGATAGGAATGGGCTAGGCTTACCTCTGCTCTATCATCCATCTTCAATGATTCTTTTTTACCTTGGGTTCTCAAATTCCAAAACAAACTTGTGCTTTTTGATCATCCGCTATATTAGGAGAGTTAATTACTAGTAGTTAGTTGGTTATGTGTTTAGTTAGGATTATTGTGTATAAATTGGGAGTTATGAGTTGGATTTGATATCAATGAATATTGTAAACATTTGTTGAACAGAGAGTAGTGACTCTATTGTGAAGGGGAAACCCTCAGAGGAGAGATTTCCCAACTACTATTTCTTATATTTTCTAGATAAAAGTGTTATGTCTCTAATTCCTTGGAATCCAATTCTTGGGTTCCTAATAGACACCAATACCTAACAACTTTCCAGCAGAAGAAGTGTCATAGACAACACCAAACAATAAGACCAAAAACTATACAAGGCCCGTCAACATTATAATCATTCATCAAAAAAACACTGTAACTCATTAAAAAAAAACATAGTTTAAAAACTCGAACCATCAGGTGATGATGATCCCTCAATAGGTGACCTGCGCCGATAGTTCCTATTAGTTGCTTCCCCAGAAGGCTTGCGAAACACATTTTTGGTATCAGAATTGTCATGTGGCGGAGACTGTGAGTTTGAACCCATCCTGCCAAGCCTGTAAACACTAACATATAAAAACTATCATGCCAAAGATATTGGTGAACAAAACAATCAGCTCAAGGCAAAAGACCAAGAGGTTATTTACTTAAGTGAAAACATTTCCTATTTTCATTTCCTGAAATTTGTGTTAAATTTACTGGTTAATAAGGAGATAAGAAACTTTTGAAGTGAACAACTGTCTATTTTCTAGAAACCATGAAAATGTCAATAAAATATTTTCGGAAATAAATCTTCATTACTAGCATTTCAGTTTATCTTCATGACAGTAGTTTACTTAAAGAGCATCTCATCAAGATAAGATGAACACACATTTTAGAAAATGAAAACTGAGAATGTTTTTACAAAGTAAAAGGCCCAATTTTCAAATTCAATAACAGACAGAAAGTAAGGCCTAGCTACAGTGCCTATTGAACTGAAGAATAAATCCATTCCAAGTTTCAAGCTTCGTTGTTACAACAACAGCAAAGAAAAATAAATAAATAAATAAACATATAATAAACAAATGAAACTATTAACTCATCTTAATTAGACAAAAATCATCTAAAAATTAAATATTTGTCGAACAAAAATTTAAGATGAGAAGATAAAAAACAAAAAAGAAAGAATATATGTGAATATACAAAAGCGAAAATGGGAAAGGAGAAAGAAAAAGTACGTACGAGTACGATGGTTGAGAATTTCAGGGTGTAGATGATTGATTCATAAGTGTGATTCTGGCGGTTGTAATGTAATTGCGGGTGCGGATATATGTGAAGAAGAGGAGAAATGAAACCCTCGATTCGATTGATTGATTGATTCTGCCCTCCCTCGTCGTTTCAAAACAAAGGAAAGGCACCCTTTTGTCTTTTTTTGTCATTATATTCGTTTATATTATTGTTACTCCATCTGGATATTTTTTTTTAATTTCTATAATAAATTATTACACTTTAAAAAAAAATACTAATATATTCTATTTTTTAAAACGAACTGATCGCATGTCCGGTCAATATACTGAGTCTAATTATTTTTTTTTCTTTTCATTTTGTAATTAAAAAATTATTTATTTAATAAATAAAAATAATTATGATATTTAAAAAAAACAAAATTTATTAATAAATTAAAATAAAATCCATTAAATTGAAAAAAAAAAAACATGCGATTGATTACATTTGTCTAAATAAACAACGTGTTAAATTAAAAATAATTTAAATTAGAGAGAGCTGTTAAAATAATTTAACATGATATTTGTTTAGACACATTTAGTCAACTGTATTTTTTTCTTTAATTTAATATATTTTATTTTAATTTATTAATAATATTTTATTTTTTAAAATATTATAATTATTTTTATTTTATTAAATAAATAATATTTTTATTGCAAAAAATGAAAGAAAAAAATAAGTAGTCCCAAATCGCATCATGGGAATACGACCTTCTATTGAAGTTTAAAAAAAAATTCTTCTACTCATCGCTAGTTAGACATGTGATCATCAGCTGATCTTTAAAAGTAGAATATTTTGATTTTTTTGTGTGGCAATTTGGTGTAGAAATTAAAAAAAAAATGGATATTATAATAAAAAAATCCTCATTAGAGTCACCTTAACAAAAAAATAAATTATTTTAAAATAAATATAATTTTTAATATAATTTTAATTATTTTTTATACTACTCTTCAATAATTATTATACACATAACTTTTAAAATATTATTATATTTTATATTGATAATAGTAAAAATATCAATCAATAGTTAAAAATGTACCAAAAATTTTAAACGACACTAATTATAAAGACGAAAGGAATAATATTATATGGGTGGGAGTCCTTTTACTCTAGACGTAGGTCTTAGATAAATTATTTTGCTTATAACTCATTATAATTTTACCATAAATACTCTTCATGTTAATGTATCATCACTCATAATTAAGTATATA
>JBBPBR010000005.1:30643239-30672256 GCA_037974775.1 Cicer pinnatifidum | reverse complement strand
GCTACAGTATAAGTGGAAATGAAAATGGAAGCAATTAACATTGTTAGATAATCTTTTTGAGACCAACAATTAATTAACCTCAAAATTCTTGTGAGATAGTCCTAGTAAAAATACAAATTTCAATTAAAACAAAATGTGTTTACAGAAAAATCCAAGAAAATTGTGTATCAAGGAAGAGAAGAATAAATGAATCCTATTTATAGATAATAAATCTATTTTTAACTAACAAATCCTAGATAGGTGGGATGATTCGAAATTTTGAAAACAAATCTCTTTTTCCCAAGTAAAGAGAATATATAGAACCTAGAAATACCAATGGTTAATTTGAATGATAAGTGGAAGTAAATATTAAATGGATGAAATAGAAAACCGAAGGGTTTCTCTTTTCCTTTCCCAAATCTATTTCAATACTAGACCCATTGAGAAAAAAAAATAGATGGTGTATAGTGAAAAATTTACTTTATACCCAACAAATTTTTAAAAATACCGAATATACAATTGATTTTTTTAGGGAAATAAAGTTTTGTGGAAGGTATCGAAAAAGATTTCTGATAAAGAAAGGTTTATTAAAAATCTTTTTTTAAAGTTTTTTAATATAAAAGATTTTTACGGAATATTTTTAAAAAACGTTTTACAGTACAAAATGTTTTTGATAGAAAACTTTTTAAAAAAATTTACTATATGGAAGAGTAAAAAGGTGTGTATCAGATACCTTTAAATAATCTTCCGATATAGAAACTTAAAAATGTATACTACTAGAAAATTTAAAAAAGTTTTGATATAGTAAGAATCAAAAGGTGTGTACCGGAAACCTTTAAAAAAGTTTTAAAGTTGTTCGATACCAAAAATAAAAAATGTGTACCAGAAAACTTTAAAATAAATTTCTGGTACAGAAGAGTAAAAGGTTGTGTACCGGAAACCTTTTGAAAAATTTTATGGTATAGAAGCTTAAAAATATATATTACCGAAAAAGTTAAAAAAAGTTTTTTGATAGAGTAATAGATTACTGGAAAACTTTTTCACAAATTTTTCAAAATACACTAAATTATTTATTTATAAATTTTAAAATTTATACAAAAAAAAATTATTTTTTAGTATTTGTGAAAGTAAAAGTTAAATATATATAACTAAAATTTTCGTGTATAATTTGTGGTAATTCCCATTTAATATTGATTTGCAATGACAATATTTTTTTACCTACCTTTTTCACATATTAAGACTTTTTCTTTTTCAAAACGGTAGAATTAATTGATAACACACTTGGATGTCTGTTTTTTTTTTCTTTTTTTCAATAACATTAATATGTTCACCTTTCAATAATTTGTTAAATTAAAATTCTCGTATTAATAATTAATAGATTAATAGTTAATAAGAACTTAATTACTATTAATAGAAACTTAAAATAAAATTAATCTCTTACTAATTGTCAAATGACAAAGTTGTCATAAAATAATGCTTATAATATTATAATGTATAGATTTAATTTCAAACAGCTCACCCAAAAGTACGAACCAGACCCTACTTTATAATCTACCATATTTTCTAAAGCAAAGTTCGGTATATCATTGCCACGTCAAGTGTCTTTCTAAAAGGATGAAAGAGACTCTTATCCCTCTATGAATATCATTGAATAGATCTAGCTATCTCCTCAACATATATAGAAAAATATCTACAACAATCTATGTATAATGAAGAAAAATGCTCATAAATTCATGTCCGTAGATACAATAAAATAACATTAGTTTATAATAATTTATTAACACAATAAGCAATAATTTTTTTGTAATGAATCGCAATAAGCAACAATTTTTGTGTTTGTAAAAGAGTCAGATAACTGTAAATCGTCCTAGTGTGATAAAGGTTGGATTTACATAGATTATCATTAAATTGTGCAAGAGCGGCAACACCCCATGCATATCGTCCACAATTGTTGAGGTCATAAAAGCACTCAAAGTAGGCAATATTACCTGCAAATGCAATCTTGTTAAAAAGAGTGCAACAACAAAAAATAATAGAAACTTCTTTGCAACCATCTCCCAAAAAGTTGTTCATCACAATGTTAACAATATACTTTGAGGAGCCAACTGTATTGAGCCTGTGACGATCGTGTATCATCCAATTCAACACTAGCACATGCAATTTCTGTAACTCCAACTAGATAGTTAATACCCTTGTAGCTTCCACTATAGGTGTCTTGATTGTAACTCCAAAGCGACTAAGCATCATCTAAAGTAATGGTCATCTCTCTAATTGGAATATGAAAATTGTAGGTGTCTTGATGCCACATCAATAATGGTAACAATCTTATACCTTTCAAAAATTGTCCCTTGTTGAATGATATCTTTTAATTTCTTTTTACGGTTGAAAACCCTCAGCTCTCCACGATCTTAAAATAAAGGAATGCAATATATGTGTAAATGACATTATAACAACATCTGTTAAAAATTTAATATGACATTAAACTACCCCTCCATCCCAAAGTCGCATGGCCATGTGGTCACTAAATGTCCTAAGGACATATGTGTCAAAAAGACCTCCAGGAAAACCCTTAGCTACTAAATCCTTATGCTCTTGTTGGGGCTCATTTACATCGAGAGGTTAATCCATCTACTCTTGTCGAGGATCCTCTTCATCTAGTTGTTCAAGTTGATCCATATGCTCCTACTATTGTAGCTACTTTGAAGACATAGCACGATTGTCACCACATCGGCAAGCTCCAACTAAAATGGTCAGTTTAATACAAGTCTTCTATTCGTATGACATATTAACTCTTACTTGACTCTCATGGATGTAAACATATAAACATAGTATGCACCATGCATGCTGGCAAATAGACATACATGCTCAATAATCAGTTACACTCAACAAAATATTTTACTAAGTAACACATTCGTGAATTATGCATACGTAAACCTACACAAATTGAGTTTATATACGTTTACATGAATCTAATCAACTCACATATATATTACAATATTTTTCAACTACTTCAACTTAATTCACGTAAATGTATCAAAAAAAAAAACGAAGAGGAATACTAGAACAAAAGACATCGAGAAAACTTGTAAATGGTTCCTGAAAATGGATGAAAGCAAGAATAATGTCCGAACCGCGAAATACTAAAAGAAAGAAGCAGATAGGTTGGTCTTTGGTCTCACGATGCCGAAAATGAGAGATGAGAAAATAAAGAGTTTTTGGTAGGATGTGTATATTTGATTTGATTTTGAGGGCAACTTAATCATTTTATGTCTTTTAAAAGGTGATAATGGGTAAGAGAGTGTGATAGTAAAAGTGAAAATAATTTCATTAAAGAAAAATATGCACACACAAGTAGAGTAAGATAGTCCAAATTAAATAAGGTTGATGGTAGAATATTAACTTTTGAAACCCTTGCGAAACAAAATAAAGATAATTGAAAATTGTATATGCGACGACATACCTCTATAGAAAATTGTATATCCTAATGAAAATATTGAAAACATTTTTTTAACATAATGTTTCTAAATATATAGACAACCGTTCTGTTCAAAGTTTTTTACTTATTAACAACTAAAATGAACATAATTTTTTTTTAGAAAAATATATATATATATATATATATATATATATATATATATATATATATATATATATATATATATATATATATATATTCTCACAATAAATGGGTCCTTGATACCCACCATTATAGGCGGAAACAAAACCATGCCATAGAAATGGGAAAATATGTCATAAGGTTATTAAAGAACCTTCATTTTTATAATTCCATAATCTCTCAATTTTTCTTCTTTCACCATATTCCTATGGATATAGATCCTTCTTAATTCTTAATTCTCAAGAAATCGAAAACTCTATTACCATAGTTTGAGGTATAGAGGCATACATATCTAGAATGAAGATTATATAACAAAGCTCCCCATTTCTTTTGAGAGAATATCTACTCTTAACAAATGGACCCCATAGAATCACATAACCTATGTACGCAGTAATAAGTAAAAGATAACATTCGAATTTGGGAAGTTCAATCTTTACCATAAAACTAACAAATAATAGTTTCATTTGAAAAGTACAAGCACAAGATAGAATATGCTAGTTTCCTCAATCAAGCAAATCTGAAACTGGAGTTTTCTTAAATGGATCTAATAGAGCCAACTGTTCAGCCATAGCTTTGTTGGGAAATAGATTATCAGCTTTCATCCTCTCCCTGATTCCATATGCCGGTAGTTTGGCATTTAAATAAGCCTGTGTTAGAGCATGGAAAGGAGACATTCTAGAAACATAACCAGATTGTCTCAATCTATAGAAAATCTTCTCTGTATTATGGACATCACCCCTCTTTGCATACTGCTCCATAATAGTCATATAAGTAATAAACAATGGCTTCATCTTATTCTGCTGCAGTGCCTTCTGCAAAACAGAGTCTGCCTTTTCAATTTCCCCTGCATGAATATAAAGTGACACAAGAGCATCCCAGGTCAATGGACCTATTATGCATCCACTATCTCCCATTTTCTTAATAAGATCCTTGCCCTTGTTTAGCAACTTATGCCTTGCATAAATGTTGAGGAGTATTGAGTAGTTCTTAGCGGAAAGCTTCCATTTATTTGACATCATCTCAAAAACTGCCTCTGCTTCTTCAATTTTCTTCAACTTTCCCCAAGCTTCAACAGCAGCAAGGCAATCCTCTATCCGAGGAGGCCTTGACTCACAAACCTTCCAAATTCTCTCCACTTCGTCGACCCTTCCCAAAATTGCATAAAGGCGGAGCAAATTTGGGATTACCCACATATTCTCTTTCAAGTTTTCACCTTCCATATCCTTCAATAAAGCTTCAGTTTTTTCTGTAAGCCCGGCTGAGGCATAATGCCTAGCCAAGGATGTCTGTGTTTGATGGTCTAGTTTAACACCTTCTTCCTTCATTGTCTCAACTATTTGATCCATTCCATCAATGTCATTGGATAGGCCCTTCACGTCTATTAAAATTTTATAAGTAAAAGGAGAAGGTTTGATATTCTCCTTTTCCATCATAAGTAACATGTCAGCTATTTTCTTCTTGTCAGTCTTTTTATAAATAAGAAGCAACTGGTTACAAGCAAAGGGTGTAATAGGAAGTTTTAACTCCCTCATTTTGTTGAATATTTCCTCAGTTTTCCTCAAATTGTTCAGACTAGCAGAGTTAGCTAGTAATGTTCTGTATAATAATTCTCCTCTGAAAGAATTTGGAACGTGGTTGATGTAATTTTCTGCCTTTGGTAGGCCACGTAATTTGGCAATCAAATCAAGTTTAGAAGCATACTCTTTCTCAGTAAATTCAAGCTTTTTCTTTGACTCTAGCCACTCAAGGACCTACAGTTCCAACAAAAGAAAGAAAATTACATTATATTGTAGAATCAGACATTAACAATCAACAATGTAATACATAAAATGCTTTTGAAGAAGGATCAAATAAGACAATATGCCTGTAAAATCGACTGATGAAAAATTACATGTCATTCACAATAAAATCTACATGCCAAAAAAGAAAACAGGCCATTCCGCAATCCCTGCAGGCCTAATTACAGTTGTTATTCCCAGAGAGTTACATGGAATGACCAACCCGGCAACTCCAAAAATGTGGTAACAGGATGGCCACTATACCAAAGATTATGGATACAAGGTAAATAATTCATACATACAATAAATATACAAATGCTGCAAAATTAGTGGGATATGAACTGTGAAGTAAACATAAAAAGATCAAAAGTAACAAAGACTTGATTGAATCAGGAGAGAGAGAGTGGGAACAGAAAAATGAGTTTTTTTGGAAACAAACAGAGAAAATGTGTAAATCAGCAGAAATTATGACGCAGGGCCATCCCTAAGACTTTGGGTGCCATCTGCGAATTATGAACTTAGAGCCTTACTTTTTTATAAGCCATATGTGTGTGTGCGCGTGTGTGTGTATATATAGCAAAAAAAATTATCCTAACTAATACCTTCATCTAAAGTTCTTTTTTGTAAGCTCTTCAAGATGCTTATCAATTGTTATGTCTTTCTAAACTCTGATCAGTAAGTCAATGTATTCACTCATAAAAGACATACGTGCACGACTAGATTCATGTTCTTTAAGTCTATTCAAAAGATAAGTTCATCATTAAAATTTTCATTTGCTAAGTGATTTGTTTTATGTATGACTTATATCAAATAACTTTAAAAAAAAAAACAAGAAACTCAATCTAATTCTTTTGAATAAACTAGTCAATTAAAACAATAACACATGTAATGTGACAATTAGAAGTGTCTACAAAGAGTATTCTTAAGACCATTCACAATTGTCATATCTCTTTTATGATTGTTTTTAGCAATTCACCTCTGAAGTCACTTCTAAGGCTATTTTATATTCTTGGATCATAAATTTCTAATCAAATAGACTCACTAAGTTGCTCATTAGCAAAAACAAGGGATATTACTACCTACATCGTCAGATCTGAGCAGTAATTTTACAACTTTAGAGTCAGTTAAATACATGATTGTTTTTACTTTTACTATATATAAAATAAATGGTGCCCCATAAAATTGGGCCCTGTGCGGTCGCTCCTCCCGCATACCCTCAAGACTGCCCCTGTGATGATGCTAAGTTTGCTTTCCTAACATCAATACTTTAAATGTAAAATTTGATGCAAATATAAGTTTGATTCGTTTACCTGCAAAGCCTTTCCATACATTTTCCGCTTTCGAAGATTAATCAAGGCCAATGTGATCTCTTGCCTGCTTAATTCATTACCTTTTTCAACCCACTTGTTCAGCGCAGAATCAACAGGAACATTTACAACAGCCTTGAATAGTTCTGATCTCTTGTTTCTACTCTGTGAATTTTTCGCATCTAGATCCCTTTCAGTATCCGACAACTCCAGCTCATTATGAGGTTTCCTGCCATCCTCATCACCTTCAAACAGATCTGTTTGAGACTCAACACTATCTCTGTCTCCATCTACCTCCAGCTCAATCAACTGATCTTCAATCTCCATCTCATCATCATCATCATCATCTTTTGTGCTACTAGCATCAGCTTGTGACGAAAGTTCACGCCTGCTCACAGTAAATTTCTGAGAAGCATGACCTGTGCGGTAAAATGTGTGGCCCGATGACAGACATCTATCATGTTTCATTTGATGAGAATTAGGAGCCACATCTTCATATTCCACCAAAGTATTTGGCATTAATTTGACACGAGAAGTTCCAACGTTATAAAGCCCTTGGCTTCTACAAACAATACACATTAAACAATTAGCAAAAAAAAAAAAAAAAAAACCTAAATGTGCATTAAAAAAATCAGCAATTACCACTCAAATTCATCAAATTAAACAGCTATGTTATTTGAACATCAAATTACTAACACCATATGTTACACCGTAAATGTTTATGTCTGTCTCTCTTCTAGTTTTTAAATTTTATACTTTACACACATTTCAAAAATACACACAAAAAATACTTGACACCGTATTTCTCTAAATTAATACAATGCAAAAAAATTATTAGTAACATCAAAGTTAATAGTAGTTAGTAACATTGATACAACACAAATAATTCATATAAAAATAAAATTAGGTTGTGAATGATAAATAAAAGAAAAGAAAAGATGATGCAGAAGAAACAACGGGTAGAATGAGTGAGTTTAGTGTTTACCTTAGGGTGAGACGAATCGAAGTTCGACGAAGAGCCCACATGGTGACAACAGAATGCAAGAGACGAGAAATGAGCAAGAAAAGAAATGCCTAAACCCTAAAATTAAAACCAACTCGAAAAACCCTCCTTGTCGTATTTATTATACCGCCTATCCCGCTACTAAATTACCTTAATGTAATTGTGGGATCAGGATTGTCTAACTTTCTGGTGAGAAAAGTACTCTACCTTTGATTCCTTATGAACGGTTGGATCAATCATATGATTCAAATCTGGCCACGTGTTCTTATTTTTTCTCAAATAAAAAACTTGGTAAACCTGCACGTGACTTCAGTCGCACCATAGTCATCCAAGTCAACCTCCATCGTACCATTGTGGTTGACTCACACCACCGCCTCCGTCATTAAATCGATCACCGTTGTTGCATCCCCACCACCGTTCACTTAAACAAGACCGACCATAAATGTTTCCATCCTTCCTTACACGCCGTCGTTCACTGCCACCCGTCGCCGCCTAATTGCCGGAAGCCTTCATCTCCGGACTTTGTCACCCAGAAATCATCCTCATTTCGTGGTGGTTGCGGTACTAGGAGTTGATAGCTATTGTCTGGTGGGGCGGTGGTCATTTCTTGGGTGCATTGGTAGTGTAGAAAGAAAAAAAAGAGGAGTTGTGTGTGACAGCTTTCTTGTCTTTTTTTATTACAATTGTTAATGAAAAAGTAAAACACGTGGCACTTTCAGAAGCAGATCAATCTGATGACCTACAAGAGTTGAAATTGAAAGGTAGAGTGCAGTTGGTGCCTAAAAGTTTGGGAATCTGAATCCCACATTTCTCTCTCTCTCTCTCTCTCTGTAGATCTCTCTCCACTCTTATTTCATGACTCGTCTGAGGCAACTCGGCACTGCCATCGGAGCTGCCGCTGCCACAGCTTATGGCGGCGCAATCATTCTCTCTCCTCCATTTTCATCCAACGATCATGGATCTCAGCTCGCTTCCTTCGAACAGAAGATCCACGATCCTACCGCCGTCCTCCCGTCCAGAGAGGTTCAGAAGTCGTCACTAATCGGTACGAGCTCCGTTAAACCTCTTGATATTCTCGTTATAGGCGGCGGAGCAACCGGTTCCGGCGTTGCACTAGATGCCGCGACACGTGGACTCCGTGTGGGGCTCGTAGAAAGAGAGGATTTCTCTTCTGGTACTTCTTCTCGATCCACAAAGCTCATACATGGAGGTATACGCACTCTTCTTCTCAACAATTTAGATTTAGATATTCCTCATCCTTATTATTACTTCTTTACTAAACCTCATCATTATTATTATAAATTACCTAATTATAAGTACATTGATAAAATAATCTCTCTCTAAGTTTGACAAGTGTATTTATTATTTCTTTTCAAAGACACCCTCTATTAATATTAGAGAAATTATAGTATACGTCCATGTATGAATACTATTGATATTTAAATTAATAGTTAAATGAATTTTTATTTAATAAAAGTCATTTGATATCATTTAAAAAATTATAATTGCTAGATATTATGAATTTCACTCATCTAAACTGAATATCCTACTTTATAAAATAAAATTAGTAATATTAATAATTGATGATTAAATGAATAGTTAATATTATATGCACACTACATGAGTAATCATTAGTAATTATAATATTAATAGTTAACTCATTTTACTAACTTCTCACCGTAGAGGAGTTAAATTCAAATAGTGCCAAGGAAATAACATTGAAAAATTTATGGATTTGTTATTACTAATAAGAGTGAATGTTGAATATTTTTAAGAAAATATATAAAAAATAAGTATAATGCTGGTAAACAATGAAATGATGTTTTTTTTTTCTATGAAATGATTTTTCATAAAGTGCAAAAGTTTATAAATAACTTTTTGATTAACACGATTATTAATTTATTAGTTAAGGAGCCATTTGTGTGAGAATTATTCAATTTGTCAATTTACCACATAAGCTTCTTTAACACTACTAATTGTTCTCTTGGAAATGTGTTTTTCGGTGAAATGTTATTGTGGTTAGTGTTATAGTGGCTTGCTTATGAATGCACACCAATTGTTTTAAAGCAAAAATACACCTTTAGTGTGATAAGTTTAACTCAATTTTGCTTAGGTCTGTTAAATTTATTTTTTCTCAGTTTGGTTCTTTAAATTATATTCGTTTGTATCATTACCCTTTTAAGATATATTAAATTACACATGCATTACTTTAAGTTTGATTTTCATTTTGAATTACTACCATAAAATGTTAACTTATAATTGAACATTGCAACAAGTTCATTGATCAAACTACTCTGCATGTGAAGGAAATTAGACATTGATTATGTAGATAAACATATATTACTTTGTTTTTAAGGTTATACGCGTGTTTAAATTGTTGTAGAGAAAATAAAAAAATGTTAGACCATTTATAAGATTTAATGACTGTTTTATGAAAGATTAGTATGAGGGACATATTGTTGCATCATTTGGTAGAATTTCAAATGATCAGAAGCTTTCAATTGAACTAATTGTTGATGAAATTGTTATAAACGATTAACGGTGTAAATATAATGTAACTTAAAAGATCAAATCGAAATAAAATAAACTTAAAGATTTAAGAGGAAAAAGAATTAAAGTTAAAGAACTATAAATGTAATTTTGTCTTTCTTTAATTATTGTTTTGACAATTAAATTTTGTAGATATTTTTGGTATGGTAATTTCAATGTGATTTGGCTGCCACCGAATAAAACTCGAAACAAAAAATAGAAATAAAGAGAAACTCACACAAAAAATCCTACGTTATAATGATGATGATGATTCTGAATTCCTATAAGCACGATCTTTACAAAAAAATTAACTAGATACGATAGTGTATTACCTTTGTCCATCCATCTACAACTTAAAAGCTAAACACCATAATCAAATTTAATGTTCTTAACCCTCTTATTAGTCATCATTGTGTAACACATCTTCAACGTTGGTAGATGTTTCTAAGGAGTGTTCAAGCAAGGAAAAAAAAAAGTTTTTTTGAGACACTTGTGTTAGAAACCAAGAGATTGAAGAGTTAAAGATGAATCTCATATTAAAAATAAGTGCGAGAGCTTTATACAAAAGAAAGTTCCTTAGAATATTTCATGTTGATTGATAAAAAAAAATACTAAAACAATAAATATATGTCAAACTTAACTAACAAACCAAAGTTAACTAACAAAGTCTAACCAACTAACAAACCAAAGTCAACCAACTAAATAATCTCCTAAAATAGTAACTAAAATATTTAATCTTAATAACTTGTCTGAGTTGTCAGACATGTGTCATATGAGTGTTGTATAGGTATTTGTTGATATAATATTTCAGTGTTTGGTGTTAGGTGTTCGTTACTTGGAGAAAGCTGTGTTCAAACTTGACTATGGCCAACTGAAGTTAGTATTTCATGCGCTGGAGGAGCGTAAACAGGTTATTGACAATGCACCACACCTATGCCATGCTTTACCTTGCATGACACCATGTTTTGACTGGTTTGAAGTAGTGTACTACTGGATGGGCTTGAAAATGTACGATCTCGTAGCAGGAGCTCGGCTTTTGCATTTGTCAAGATACTATTCTACGAAAGAGTCCATTGAGCTCTTTCCTACCTTGGCAACAGAAGGAAAAGGTAGAAACCTGAGGGGCACAGTTGTTTATTATGATGGTCAGATGAATGATGCACGACTTAATGTTGGATTGGCTTGCACGGCTGCGTTGGCTGGTGCAGCAGTGCTGAACCATGCTGAAGTTATATCCTTATTGAAGGATGATGTTGGTGAACGGATAATTGGTGCACGAATTAGGGACAATTTAACCGGTAAAACCTTTTATTTCTAATTCTAAGCATTGACCTTTATTGACATTTTTCACTTTTTTGGTTATAGCATAATATATCTTATTGAATACTCATTTGGATGAACAATATAATTAAGCATTGATGACGAAAGAGTTTGTGTTATAAATTCTTATAAGAACTTCATAACTGATTTTCATAAGCGTATCTTTGATTCTTATTGAAATTAGCTCAAAAAATCCTATAATTGGTTCATATATGGACTAAATACATCAACTTTTACTGATCCAATTGCCTCTTATAAAAAGAACTAGAGGAAGTAGTATCTTTCAACAGATCCATTGTAATTGTTTTTGTTTATTATTTTGCATGATGCAGGCAAAGAGTTTGATACATACGCAAAAGTAATTGTGAATGCAGCTGGTCCATTTTGCGATTCAGTAAGGAAAATGGCTGACAAAAATGTACGAGACGTGATTTGTCCAAGTAGTGGTGTACATATTATACTCCCTGATTATTATTCTCCCGAGGGTATGGGCTTAATTGTTCCTAAAACTAAGGATGGACGCGTTGTTTTTATGCTACCTTGGCTGGGAAGAACTGTTGCTGGAACTACTGATTCAAACACTCCCATTACTTTTCTTCCAGAACCACATGAAGATGAAATACAATTTATATTGGACGCCATATCTGACTACCTTAATGTTAAGGTATGATATAACTGCTTACAAAGGAAACTTTTAACAAACTATTTTTCCTTTTCTTTTCAATGTCAGCTACAGAAATTAAATCATCTCCTGCTTATTAATTGATTGGAAATGATTTTGTATTATCTTCGGCCAAAGTCATGATAGTATCTTGCATCATATATCTGTTAGCTCTATTGCTATCGTGGTCTATCTTTTTATTTATAATAGCACCCCTTTCTCAACCCCCTTGTTTTTCATTTAACTGGGCTTGTTATTGTTAATACATGATTAAATCCACGAAAAATAAACTGAGTGATCTCAATCTAGATGTCCCTATACTTTATACTTTGATCCCTTAAACACAGTTTTCTATTACGCACTAAAGAATGCTTGGAAAATTTAGGTTCGACGCTCTGATGTTCTTTCTGCCTGGAGTGGTATTCGACCGTTAGCAACGGACCCATCAGCTAAAAATACTGAAAGCATCTCCAGGGATCATGTTGTCTTTGAAGATCACCCTGGTTTGGTCACCATTACTGGTGGCAAGTGGACCACATATCGCAGGTAATTATTTCCAGGCTGCAGGTTGTTGAAATTTGTCATAACTCCTAATGTTGTTTCTCCAGCTAGGCATATTATGATCATACTACCATAATGTTAATTCATTTAATAAGTTTATTTCCAACTTCTCCATTAATGTGAATATTACATTGTGTTTCAGCATGGCTGAAGATGCTGTTAATGCAGCTATAAAGGCTGGGAAACTGGTCACCACCTGTGGATGTGTGACCAACAACCTAAGAATTGTTGGTGGTGAAGGGTGGGATCCAGCTTCTTTTACAGTTCTCACACAGCAGTATGTACGCATGAAATTAACACACGGGGGAAAAGTTGTTCCTGGGGTAATGGACACTGCTGCAGCAAAACATTTGTCTCATGCATATGGAACGTTGGGTGAACGTGTGGCTGCCATTGCTCAGGTTAGCTTCTATAAATTATTTGAGACATGAATTTAGTCTAGTTTGACTCATAGTTATCTAGTTATGGTTTATAATAAGAGGTGTGATTATTTTTCTATATGGGCAATGTTGCTTATGGTTTCATCCATGGGAAGGTTTATATAAATTATTCATTTTGTTTTGTATGTAGAATGAAAATTTGGGGAAGCGGCTTGCTCATGGTTACCCTTTTTTGGAGGCTGAGGTGGCTTACTGTGCTCGTCATGAATACTGCGAATCAGCTATTGACTTCATCGCAAGGAGGTCTCGACTTGCTTTCCTTGACACTGATGCAGCGAGACGAGCATTACCTCGCGTGATTCAATTATTGGCAGCTGAGCATAAGTGGGACAAATCAAGGCAAAAGGAAGAGCTGCAGAAGGCTAAAGATTTTTTGGAGACTTTTAAATCCTCCAAAAATGCTCAGTTCTATGATGGGAAGCACAGTTGATTGATTATAAGTACTGTTGTTCATCAACCCACGATTTGTACATAGAATTCTGCTGTTGTAATTTACAACTTTTCCACTTGTGCTAGGATCAAAAGGGATAAATAACATAAATAACAATGTATGTATAGTTACATAATTGTTCTACGGTTGTATTTGCAAGTTTTGTGTCAAAATGTATACGAATCTGAGGGTTTATCTAGCAATACCCTTTAAAAAAGCACTATATTATCCTAGTTGAAATTACAAGTTTTATGCTAAAATGATAGAAATTGTGCGACTTAAAAATTGTACACGAGTAGTAAGTTAAGAGATTTATAACGTTAACATTTTTTAACTTATAAATTTTAGGCTTAAATGTATTTTTGCCTCTCCCAAAGTTGTCACTTAAGCAATTTTAGCCCTCTAGTTTAGAATGAGCGATTTTGACATTCCATATTTACCTTGTTTAATGTTATTTAAGTTTGGGAATCTTTTTCTTTTGTTTTCTTTCATTTAGGCCAACTATCAAGCACATGATAAAGTTAAGGATATACCATAAAGGGTTCTTTGTCTCTGACCCATAACCAACATCTTTGAAAGGGGGAGTTTATGAGGTCAAGGGTAGTTGTGACATTGATGAAATTTCACTAATAGTGTTGTTCTATTGTGATCTTGTTAAAGGCTTTGAGTGTGGTCTTAAGCAGTTACAAAGTGACAAAGATGTCATTAACTTTATAAATGATTATAAGGATCACAATATTGCTGATTTTTATTTGGAAATTGGAAGTCTGAGTTATGTTGAACAAATTGCATATGAGTATACTGATGGAATCATTCAGGAAGGTAGCATTGAGGAAAAATATCCTTATTTTAGTCGTGACTGTGATATAGATACTAATGAGTTTAGTGAGAGTTCATATTCTTAACAAACTAGTGACAATAATGGTGGCGGTGTAGATGTTTAAGAAGGTAGTGATACTTTAGATATTGAAATAGTGATTACAATGAAGATCGATATTGAACAGATGTACTTCCAGATCAGAATGTGAATCCAGCAAAAGGAAATTCTTCTGATCCTGTTGGAACTTTAAGTGGGGCAATTGTTTCAAGAAACAAGACTCCAACAACTTCTTAGACTTTGAAGATGACGATGGAGACACTGAAGAGTTAGATATTAGATACCATTGATGAACTTAGTGATGAAGATGGTGAGAATATTACATATCCCAAGTATAAAAGAATGAAGGTGATAGGGTTGTTAGATTTGAGCTAGGTAAGACATTTGCTTCCATTGATCTGGTAGGGAGTTATGTGAAAGATTATGTTTTATTAGAGAAAGAAAATTGTGTTTTTAATAGAAGGAGAAACGTCAAATTGTTGTTAAGTGTATGGATCGATGTCCATTTTACATGAGGGTGAGTAAGTCTACTCATAAAAGCTTCTATCAAGTTGTTAGTTTAGAATTAGCTCATACATGCCTTAGAACTTCTAAAGATGGAGATATGAAGGTCAATTATTATCAGTTGTTGTGAATGATGGAAACAATCAAATAATTTCAATAGCTTTTGCTATTGTTGACTTGAAATTGAGGCAAAGGATTTATAGTTCTGGTTTGTTCAGCTCCTTTTGGAAGACCTCAATAGTATCCAATAAAGAAGATGTTCATTCATATCAGACCAACATAGGGTAATTTTGCTATTATGTTTTAACTTCATATGTTCGATGTTTTATTAATAACTTGATCATTAGGGATTGATTGATACATTGAAGGTTGTTGATCCAAATGTTGAATATAGATTATGTGTCAAACATTTTTATGGAAATTGGAGGAAGAAGTATCAAGGTGTATTAATGAAAGAATCTCTTTGGATAGTTATGCTTATAAACTTATTGGTTATTAATTTTTTAGTTGAATAAATTTTCTAATGATTATGAGTATGTTATCTATCATCACAAAAATTTGCATAATTTTTCTTATTCATTATAATCTTCTAAATATGAATGCATTTCAGACCGGTTCGATAGTGTGATTCTAGAAAAACTCAGTTTTGTAACTTTGGTATATGATTTTTCATAGCTTGGTGATTTAGAATTTTTGTGTAAAATCAGTTTTCAAATCACTTGGAGTATGTTAAGAACTCACGGATGGTATCAAGCCTCACTGCTTTTGATCGTCAACCAAAATCATCTCTCTACCACGTCAACGAGGTCGTTGCAATTCTCGCGCAACTCAAAATTCTAAGAACCTAGGGCATAAGTCTGACCCACAATAATAGTAGATGGTCACTAACCGAAATTAACAATTACTATTTAACAATTATGTCATGATGACAAATAATAAACACTTAGCAGTTATGACATGATAACAACCAATAAATACGTAGCAATTATGGCATAATAACATACAATAGCAAATCATGTATATACATATATCATAACAAACATGATTCGCGCGCCAAACACCCTAATGCAATGCTTATATGTCAGTGAACATGATTTTAGAATTTCCAAACTCTCGTCGAAGGGCGTAAATCATAAATGTACTGCCTCTCACAGACCAGTACTAATTAACGAGGTGTCACCTATCACATATCAACACGATTTACCGGAATGCATTCTATCACAAACCTACACGACTCAAAAATTCTTGTAAGGATAAGGTGGACCAATCAACTCATGGCCCCTTGTGGCCCATTGCGGTCACCACTAACACCATGACCCATCACGGTCATCACTAACTATGAAATGCATGAGCATACTTTGAAACTCACAACAATTAAACACTAATCATTTTTAGTACTTTTTCACGTAGGATATTCAAGACATTCTCATTCATAAAATTCATAACATGCAGCAATCCATATTATCAATCATGAATGCATAAGCACATCAATATTAATCATCACATATTCACACATATAAAGCCCGTATGTGCAAACTAAAAATTTGGAATGAGCCCTTACCTTGTGGCACTTCCTTACACAAGGCAAAGCATAAGCTATTCCAGTCTATCATATCTTCCAATCGGTAAGGTCTCGAATCCTTCTACTCATCTTAACCTTTAATCAAGTGAATTTTACTAAGTTAAAACGAAATCCTCATACTTGAACAAGTCTCGCCAATTCGGCCTACTTTATAAAATCACCATAGGATTTACTTTCTCCCAAACTAACTCAACACAAATATTTTATACTATCTCCAAAACTAACTCAACACAAATATTTTATACTAAATTAGAATGAACTTGGTCTAAAATTTAGACAAAAATAACATGTACTAACTTACACCTTCAAAACAACAACACATTTTTTTTTTTATTTTTTTATTTTTATTTTTTTTTATTTTCATCAATTTTTTCTCAAAATTGTAGTTCTAAGATTCACAAAACCTAACACATACATCTTATATTAAACTTAATAGTCCAAGGTTGAAACACCTTGATTAAAACATTTAAATTCTCAAATTCATTTTTCAAAGCTACAAAAATTTGATCTAAATTGACAATTTTTAAAAATTCAATCATATTCATTCACATTCACATTCACATTCAGTACACCTTTTTTTTATAACATAGAAATAATTCTTTAGGATTTTCCAACCACCAATTACAAATATCAAAAGTGCAAGTTACCAACTTTTGGAAATAAAGTCTTTTAAGTACTTCAATCACATTTTTTACTAAAAATATTCCAAGCAACATAAGTCGAATGTTTACTACATTATTTTATGACCAAAATAATTCTAATAAAAAATCAATCAAAGACAATAAATCATAAGGTTCAAAAATTTCATCAAATCTATCCATAATCAATTGATTTTCAATATAACACTACTTTGTTTCCAAACTTTTTTTTTCTAAATTTTTTGCCACAAACACTTTGTTTCTTTTTTCCTTTCCTTAAGGTTTTTAAAACCAATAATCATAAATATTTTAAAGTCTCCACCACTAATTTAGTGTCAATTGTCTCGATTTATAAACGAAACTAAAGGAACTAATAATAATAAGTATTATTTTAAAAAAAAATATTACTTACTAAATATAAAAATTTCAACTTTCAAATTGTTTCGAAACTCACTAACTTAATCGAATTTTTTCTTTCCTCAATTCATAACTTCAAATGTAAAAAAACAATACCAACCATACCATTTCCTTTTCTGACACATTAACCTTCGCATTGAATTTCTTTTTCATAACTCATCAAATGGTTTGAACTAAGAGTTTCCACAATTTCATAACTCAACACATCAAGTTTGGATAAAAACACAACAACAAGGAAATCACACATCATAAATCAAATATTAGAACCACATAAATAAGTATAACCTACGCATGTTATACTAAAAGGAGAAAGGTGTTCTTACCTCGCAGACCATCCTTAATTCAAGCAAAAATCACAATATTGCCTAACTTAGATTCTATCACACCCTCAATCATTAATTAAATTTTGTTAGTATTAACTCAACCTTAGAGTACTAATCCACTTATATCTATAAGGTAACTTAAACAAGGGTTTATTTTTCTCAAGGGAATTATGATGCATGATTTATAAGACATGAAGACTTTTAAATTAACCTTTCAAATTAAAATATTTATGAGTTTAAAATTTAACACAGTCTACGCTCATCCTTAAAGAATTAATAGTCCAAGGTAGGATTTTTCCAAAAATAAAATCATTTCATTACTTCTTTATAAATGTAGTTCATTTTGTAAATATAATTAGTACAATTGGTAAGGGAAATGGATAGAACGTTGACTTAATTCTTAAGTCCTAGGCTCGATTCTCACGTAAGATAAAAGATCGTGAATAAAAGTATTCGATTAGATGGATCGGGTGTGAACTCAAGATGATTCAAGTTAAAAAGAAGTTAACAGCTATAAATTAATAAAAAATGATAAATTTATTATTATTAATAAATTAATAAAAGTTAACTACTATGAAACATCGTTCCTTTCTGACAGTACCGTGAAGTAATTACACGCTGGCAGACGAACTCATTTTACCTCCCGTTGGAGATGCTCTTAGTACTTAGTCATCCTCGGTTAGAGCTCAAGATAAACTTAGGGTTTTTTTTAAAGGTTCTATTTATTTTCCATTCCTTATTGGAATGTTGTTGTTGTAATGGAAATTAATTATATGAAACGATTGTGACTCTTTTTGTCGATGTGAATTGTTCAACCGTGAAGATGTAAATTGTATGGAGATCATTTTATATAATACAACAATGATTCTAATCGTCGATTTTAAAAAATAATTTTACAATTAAATATTTTACTTTGATTTTAAATTAAAGGATGATTATGAATAGTTTATCCAAAAGTGCTAGTTGTTTTAAAAAACAAATATTACACAAAAAAACGTATATAGTTGAATGAAAATAAATCGAAAAGAAATGGATTGATGGTAATAAAAATCGGTATAATGATGGTCAATTGAATGAAAAGAAACTGAAAAGAAATGGGTTTGTGGTAATAAAAAGCAATTTAATGGTGATCAATTGAATAAAAAGAAACCGAAAAGAAACAGATTAATAGTAATAAAAAGGGTGATCAATTAACAATTAATCTCTTGTTTTTTGTAACCTACACCCAAAATAAATAATTCACACCAAGAGGAGAAAGGAGAGATAACACTATTGAGTACAAAATAAAAGAAGACCGAATAATAGGAGCAAATAATCTGAAATTGATAAAATCATATGTTAAGCTTTCATTTTTCTAAAGTTGTCTATTTCTAAAATTGTTTTGCAACACAAATACTAAATAAAAAATATAATTGATATTTATAAACCACTCACCAAGGAAAACAAAATTCACCCTATTATATAACATAACATAAAACTCATATCATGACTTTATCAAATAACTCAAAAAACCATAACAACGAAAATAATTTTTTTTTCTTAGGAATAGAATTATTAGTCGCTGTCGCTGAATGAAATTCATTCTCATTCGTCGCGCCGCATCACTCACCACCAACTATCGCTGACCTTTTTTTCCGCAACAGATGCGACAACGCACGAGAAAATCCTTTGACAGATCTATTTGTTTCATTCACATACCACTATGCTACGTTGTTTTCTAACAACAATCAATTTTTCTTTATTTTAAAACTAAATACAAAAATAAAAAGATATAATCCGTGAACAAACATTGCACCTCTTTTTTTGTTATTATTATTATTATTATTATTATTATTATTATTACATTTTTATTTTTGGATACATATATAATAGTAATTATAATAAAAATAATAAAAGTTGGACAACATATAAATATTATGTCATACATAATAGTCTCAAAAAATATTAAGAAATTGAGTATATATTTAAGAGTCAAAATAAAATAAAAGGTGTTTATCGTATATATTAAAAACTAACAAAAAAGTCTTACAACCATAATACAATAGTTAAACAATGTTCACCATAGTACCCCTCTAGAGTATTTTCACTTAATAGTAAAAAATATTGTTTTACTAACATTTAAAATAGACATATTATGTCATACATAACAATCTAAAAAAATATTAAGAAATTGAGTATACTAAATTACCAAAATTCCATCTTCAACAACAAATTAACTTTAATCTTCACCTATAATCAATAAAATAACAAATGAGTAAATATACGATTCAACAGAAAAATATTACTAATAAAATAGAGAAAATATTAATAATTTTAATCAAAATAAATTAATATTATCTAATTACCATTTTCATTATTTTCTTTGTTGTTTGGACTAAGTGAATTCAAATGGTTTTTATCACTAGTAGCATCAGGAACCTATCACAAAAAATAGAAAATATTACTTATGAAAAATACGAGTATGAAACTTATGAAGTTAGTCGGATAAGATTAGTAACTTATGACATACCTGTCTTGCAGCTTGTATTATATTATTTACATCTTTTCCAGAAAATCGATTTTGAATTAAAGTCATCATATTTGCTAACAAGTTTTCCATATTCTTAACTATTTCGCACAACTCTTCATTTTTAGATACACAAACCTTTGATTTTTTGGAATAAGAATCTTGCCCATACATCGCACACGTCCGTTTTTATTAGGTCATTGTACTTGATAAAATATGTCATCCTTACAAGACATAGAACCTTGTGTCTTGGGTTGATTGAGAAGTGTCCGCCTCATTTCTATGTTTTTTTAGTTCTTCCTAAAAAATAAAATAAAAATTATTAATGATTGAAAATACCAAATTGAAATTGATATTTAAAGCATGTAGCACTACAATAACCTCCACTTAAAAAACATGAACACTGCATATAGGCTAACAAATACAACATCTCCTAAAATATCAAGTAAAAAACCAATACAATCATCATACAAATAAGTTTTTTCTAGTCAACTATCAGCCTAAAATACAAATAAAATTGAAAACAGTTGAAAATAAAATTCAGCACTTTGTCAAACTTAATTTATACAAATTTTATATATTGGTACTGTTAGGGATGGGAATAGGCTAGACCGTTTGTCAGGGGTCTATGGCTTGGGCTACTTATGGTCTGGCCTGACCTATTTAATAAAAAGGTTAGGCTTAGGCTATTTTTAAAGCCTATTTATTTAAATAAGTCTAACTCAGACTTATAAAAAAGCCTATAAGGTCTGACAAACCGACCTATGTATATTTTATTATTTATTAATGTTATTTATTATTATTATTATTATTATTATTATAATTTATTAATAATATTATTTCTTATTTTAAAGTATATCAATTAAGCAATCACTCAGTAGTCGTTCCGTATTCGGTAGTCATTCCATATTCGATAGTCATTCCATATTCGGTAGTTGTTCCATATTCGGTAGATGTTTAATTAGACAATCACTCAGTAGTCGTTCCATATTTGTTTGAGAGGTAATAATGAGTTCGTTTGTTTTAGAAAAAAATCTATTATTTGAAACCAAAAATCATGTTTTAGGGTTTAAAGAGTGTTTGTTTTAGATTTTTTAAAAATCATTTTGTTAGAAAATTATTTTTTGTTTAATATATATAAATATGTACATTGTTATTGGTATGTGGAGAGCATCATGTGGTATGGGTAGAATATTATGTAAATTGGTATAGATAAAGCATGTAGCTTGATATGTGTATAGAGATTAATTATTGATTCATTTTTTTTTTCGAAGGTTGTTGTAGTGTGTTAGTTATTATTTTATTAGATTTGATTATAATTTTATTAGTTTCTCTTTTATATAAAGGCATAGTTTAGCCTATTTAAAAAATTGTAAAATATAAACATTTAAATGTTTTCATGTGAATAAGGCTTTAAAATAGACTTTCCGGTCAGACCAAACTTTTAAAAAGGGCAGGTCAGACCGAGAAAAAAGCCTATGATAGATTGTAGGCCAGACTTAGACATAAAAAATTAATCGTAGACCAGACTCAGACATGTCAAAGCCTAACCTGGCGTATTCCCACCCCTAGGCACCGTTTAATTATAATCAAAACTTACAATCAATCTTGCAACCTTTTTATTAACAATTCATCCGTCTTTATGAGTGCGGATATCAATGTAAATCTCTTTACATCCAAGCAACACTCCTTTTCCCTTTTTTATCTACAACCAAACAAACAAGTTAAATGCATTTTATTTTTTAATTCAAACTAAAGCCATGAAAATACAAATAGAAATAAACCTTCTCATCCATAAGCTTTGAGAGACGTTTTGATCCCATACAATAAACATATTCAAACTTAACACGATTTTTCCTATTAATTTTACTTATTTTTTGCAACTGATACAATATATTAGTCTAAATAATAAACTCTTTAATATATTACTCATACTATATATGACTTACTTGTCCTTCATCAAAAAACCAACGACGAACCAAACCACGATATTGATTTGGGTCAACCCTATCATCTAGTATAAGAGATGCAACTTCTTCTTCTGTTTTAGTAGAGTCATATGCCATTGACTTTAGATCATCCTTCCATTGCCTCCACTTCTCATTCACCTCAGATTTTAACATTTATCTTGTTAAGTCATTTATTGGAGGACCAAACTCAAATTTTCTCTACACAATAAGAGATGTTAAAAAATATACTATGTTAGTTAAATGTATAATCACAAGAGTTCGAACACAAACCCCTACATATCGATATTCTTACAACTATCAATTGAGATGTACTTCTATTAAATCTTTGACAAAACAGAACATCATCTCTATCTAGTATCTATAAATTTCTCAAAAAGTTTTACAAAATATGTTGTAGTTGAGTGTGATAAACATCTAGAAAAGAGATTCCATATGAAGCAACCCCATAATAATAATAATAATAATAATAATAATAATAATAATAATAATAGTCACTTCGAAAAATATATACACAAGGGGCTTGACATCAATTGGGGGAATATAAACAAAAAAGTACTATGAATATGATTAAACACTGTTAATCCATCAAATATTCCTAACATCATCATTGTACATCAAACATGTTAGAGTACAACAACAAAAAATGGCTTATATTGTTTTTCATTATAATCCAATGTAATAATAATGTAACTAAGCACAATGATAACTTCACAAATTCATACATTCCCCTTACTAACCTCCATTTTCTCCTCCAACAAACAAATTCAATCCATTAATTTCTCTTAAAAAAAGAATTAGAATTAATAAGACATATTAATTGTACATCTCAATTGTCATCTTAAAAAATATGTTATATTAGTTAAATGTATAATCACAATACCTCTATTAATTTCAAAATTTCTTCTTTTTAATTCTTTGGCATGATTTTCCATAACTTGTAGTCGATGAGACCATATTGATGCCTTCTAGCCACCTACCAATGAAACGGGTAAGAGTTATCCATTTCTCACCAATGGGTCAATCATATTTGTCAAAATTAACGATTATTAAATCACCAACTTTTATTTTCCATACATCTAACATTTTTGTTGGACCTCTATTCAGTTTAGGCTCTACTTCTAAAACAAAACAAAATGCAAATAAAATTATGTGTGCATATAAATCATGATAAAAACAATATAAATAAAGCTTTAAAACAAGAGTATATAAATTAATACCTTTTTCAATTTGTTCTTCTTTAGTTTCTATATCGAAAGGAATTGAGTGAGATTCTATAGACTCATGTATGATACCTTCTGCATGACAAGAACTAGAACGAGTTTCTAGAACGTTACTTCCTTCTACATTGGTTGAGTTTGTATTATTAAAAGTAGATTACATTCCTTCATTATCACTTGCTCGATGTCGAATATTTACATTTTGTCTTGAGCCATTGCGTCTCTAACACATAATTATAAATGAACACTGGAAAAATTTCAAAAAACATGGACAAGTCTAAAAGTATAAGAAAAATATAATGTATAAAATCATGCACAACTAGAACACATTTCCTTCGTCTTCTTCATCATCATCATCCATCCATATTATCAACATCAATAAATTCAAAAAAATCATTATCATCTTCAACTTCAAGCCTAACCAAATCATTAACATTATGAGTAGCTTCACTTGTATCGCTCATTAGTTGCTCATGAATTTCTTCAATTTCATTAGATGCCTCATAGATATCCCTAACTTTTGTATTGAGAACAACAAGCCAATCCTTGTTTCTTTCATCATATATATAAAACACCTTTTTAGCTTGTGATGCAAACACAAATGGGTCATCACAAATATTTTTTTCCAGTATGTTTTAAAAATTTGAAATTGACAAGTGTCTTGCCAAACTTATCTTTCTTGATACCTTTGTTAATATCAACCCAATCATATTTAAATAACACAAACTTGTACTTTCTAGAATAATCCAACTGCAGTATATCAGTTATTGCCCCATAGTAATTGATTTCATCATTTGTGGTCTTTGTCTTTACAACTACTCCACTATTTTGTGTTTTAAAATCTCTCTCTCTCTCTCTCTCTCTCTCTCTCTCTCTCTCTCTCTCTCTCTCTCTCTCTCTCTCTCTCTCTCTCTCTCTTCTTTGTGTGGAACCTAAAATCATTAGTTGCATATTAAGTACCTTAAAACAAATTTTCTTGAAGAAATTGCAAAGATCAACCAACACTGAAATGACAAGATCAACTGATAGAGTGTGATAACTATTTGAGACTCCAATTGTGATAGAAATTTCATATTAAGTACCTTAAAACAAATTTTCTTGAAGAAATTGCAAAGATCAACCAACACTGAAATGACTTTATCTGGCAATTTGATCCCATAATGCTATTGGAAGAAGCTCTTTCATCAAAATATGACAATCATAACTTTTTAATCCAAACATCTTGTGTTGCTTGACATCCACACAACGTGGGATGTTTGATGATCATTCATATGGAGTTTTTACATTCTTTAGAATGCTTAGAAAAGATTCCTTTTCTTTGTTAGTCATTTGATAGCATGTTCTAGGCAAACATGTTGTAGTTATATAATGGCTTGGTTGAGGATGGAGCATACTTCTTATGCCCATATCTACAAGATCAACTCCTTCCTTATAATTATCTTTGGATTTTCCCTCTTGGTTTAACCATGTATCAATGATGTTGTCACATACATTTTTTTTAATGTGCATCACATCAAGATTATGACGCAATACATTATATTGCCAATAAGGCAATGTGAAGAAAATGCTCTTCTTTTTCCAAGGTTGTGTTCCATTTGCTAGACCTTTTTCTCTACATTTATCTATTTATCTTAAAATATTAGTCCCATTCATCTATCCTTAGCTCCCGTGTTCCATCAAAATCCCTACTATTCAGCCTCCACTTATGTTTGGGAGATAACCAACGACAATGACCTATGTAGCAACTTTGTTTACATGATGTAACCACTGTGAGGTAGTTTCAATACCATAACATGAACATGCATATTGACCTTTAGTACTCCATCCAAACAAGTTAGCATATGCTGGAAAGTCATTAATAGTCCATATTATAGCTGCACGAAGTTGAAATGTCTCTTTCTTATACGCATCAAATGTTTCAATTCCATCATCCCATAACTCTTGCAACTCTTGTACTAAAGGTTGCAGATAAATATCAATGTTATTTACAGGACCTTTCGAACCCAGAATTAATAGTGATAACATGAAGAATGGTTGTTTCATGCACATCCATGAAGTAATACCGTGAGGAATTAGAATGACAGGCCAAGTGCTATGAATAATACTCATAGTCTTGAAAGGATTGAGCCTATATGAAGCTACTGCTAATCGAACATTACGAGGATCTAACAAAAATGTTGGATATCGAGCGTCAAAATTCTTCCAAGCAAGGGAATCAAATGGATGCCTAAGAGAACCATCATTCAATCTACTCTCATGGTGCCATCTCATTGATTCAACAACTTTGGAGGACATGAATAACCTTCTTTCACCTCCTAGAAGTCTTCATTCCATTAGCTTGTACATCTTTATTTGTTATTTTCCACCTTGACGTACCACACTTTGGACATACTTCATATTCGACATATTTATTCCAATATAATATGCAATCAGTGGGACAAACATGAATCTTCCCATACCTTAAACCTAATCCTGAAATCAACTTTTTAGTTTCATAGTATGACTTTGGCAAAACATTTTCTTCTGGTAAAGCATCTCTTAGTAAATCAAGCAACATGGAGAATGACTTGTCACTCCACCCATGAAGACACTTAAAAATGATACAAATGTACCATAAATGATAGCTTTCTATACTTCTTACAGTTGGGGTAAATCATTTGCTCATTCTCCTTCACAAATTCGTAAAATTTAGAGTTTTCTCTAACTTCGGGAATTCTTTCACCTTCACCACAAATTGGCTCTTCTGTAGAATAAATTACAAATACATCATGAACTAATCCATCCATGTTAGGCTCCATTTCTTCATTTTGTTTAGTAGCGGTACTGGAAGTTGTATGTTTTTCACCATGATATATCCATTGTCTATAGCCTCTAAGAAATCCACGATGTGGATCTGTTAAGTGTTCATAAACACATACGCGAGAATAAGAGTGGAAATTGGCACATTTTGTACATGGGCACAATATTTTTCCATTGATTTGTGAATTTTGAAAAGCAAATGCAAGAAATTCATTAACTCCTCGAATATTTTCTTCACTTTGTTTTGATGGAATACACATCCATACTCTATAAGCCATTTAGAAAAATTAACTGAAAATGGATGATGCAAATTTTAAAAATCAATAAGTTTTATTTCCTTTATTTTTTTTAACACAAAGAAAAATTAAAGACAAAGGCAAATAAAAATGTAATCAAATTTCAAGCACATAATGCAGGTCCTAAAAACTGAACAAGCTGAAAATTCGAATACACAACTTGCTAAGTATAATCAAGCCATAAAAAAAGGAACTCTCATGGTGTCATCTGATTTTTTTCTTTTAAAAAATGGAAGATCATGCAAACATTATCATTAACAAAGCAACTCAGTCACAATATCAAAGTGCCACTAACATACTTGCTAAATATAATTAAGTCATTAAAGATAATAATCAACACAAATAACTTAACTATGATTCATACTTCAATAGAAAGCCACAAGTATCCTTTATTTTTAAGAGTCAACCAAGACACATCACATAAAGTATACAATACTATGTTGTTTCAATATAAACTTCAAAGAGACTATTAAACAATTTTAAAAGTTTGCAATATCTGATTTTGTGGCGATGATAGAGATACAAATGTGATAGAGATGTTGCAGATGTTGAAAGAAAGCACCACAAACAACAATCTGGGCAATATAGAAAAATCCCAAAAAGTATGATCATACACTTAGGCAGCTTTGTAACAACTTTTGAAAAATCCCAAAAAAAAAAAAAAAACTAAAAGAAATATGCATTAACTCAACGCAATCAAGGCATTATTGAACTACATAAAGGTTAAAAAGTTTGCTTAGAAAACAGGGCAGTATAGAAAATAGGGCATTATATTTCAAATATATATTTTATATGAAGTTTAAACTAACATAGAAAAAAAATTCAAAATTTACCTTTTAGGAAGGTGATAGAACAAAGATGTCGTTGTCGTCGTAGCCAATAAATGATTGGGGCTCAGATCAAAACGAAGGAGCGATAACGGTGGTCACGGGTCAGAGCGGTGATTGCGAGTCTAAACATTTGTCGCAGTGAAGGGAATAAAGGCGAAGGTGAGAAAGTGATAGATTAGGGCTCGAGATAGAACGAAGGCGAGAAGTCAATGAATTCTTTTACAATTTTGATGTCTATAGCCACAAATTTTAGTGTGTCACTATAACAATTAGTGACAAATTTTTATGACCAAAGGTATAAGCAACCTATACCAACAACAAATAGTTTATCTGTGGGTATAGGTTATTTATACCTACAATTTTTAATGTTGTCACTATAAAGTTCTGTAGATATATGTCTATTTTCTCTTAGTGATATGTTCACATTTTTATCTTTCTCTCTTTAATAGTGTTGACAATAAAAATTTCTTAAATATTTTAAGAATATAAATTTTCGTAAATGACAATTATAATTAGTAGAAATATTTATTTATTTTGAATTTTTTAATTATTATAATTATATATTTTAAAAGTTTATTTAATGTCGTCATCAAAAGAAATTTCTGAATATGTAACTTTCAGCATTGAAGTATCAGTTTTTTATATTTTTATTGCACTTAGTGTGTATATTTTATTTCATTTGTTGTATGTTATTTATTTCATTTTAAATATCAATAAAAATATTGTTTAGTTTTTTTTACAAAATTTTTATAATTTATTTACAAATGTTATTTTTTCGTAATTGAAATGGAACTGCTATCAAAACCAATGAATACTCTGCAAATTGGTAAGTGTTAGATTTTGAGAGGTATTTCCGAAATATATATTTGAAAATTTTCTTATATGTGATGATTGGGATAATTATTGTTAATGTTCTTATTTTATCAAAGTTGCTTGATTAGTGTAGTGCTGTCCAAAGTGATATGTTTTGTTTGGTCCCTTGTTCAAATCCCTTTTTGAATCCAATAAACATAGATTTGCAGGGTAATCGAATCGATATACTCATTTGTATCAATTATACGTATATTGATGGAAAAAAACTGAACAAATAGCATTTCTTTAATAACATTCATTTCTTGTGTTTATTTGTAATTTATTGTTGATGTTAAGAGAAAAATTTAAAGAAGAATTGCTACACAAAAATATCGTATCCTTTTCATATATAGGTTAAAATTATTTTAAAAAATAATTTTTATTTTATTTTTAAAAAATAATAAATTTCACTATAATTAACCTATTAAATTATGAGATTTTGAGTTCGAATTTAAAACACGACCTCCAACTTATACAAATGACAATTTGAAACAAATGTCACAAGTATATAAACTATAAAGCCATATCTTAACAAATATATCATTAAAATGTTAATACTTATTTTCAACTAATTTGAGTAAT
>JBBPBR010000005.1:30566145-30633374 GCA_037974775.1 Cicer pinnatifidum | reverse complement strand
TATAATATTTTTTTTGTTGTAAGTTAAAAAAAAAAAAAAAAAGGGAAGGAATCCAACCCTTTAAAAGCCAACGAATCCTCCTTCTTTTTTCTCATTCAACGTCTTTCCCTTCACTTCCATTCTTCTTTCTTTTCTTAGAAGAAAAAAATAATAATAATATAGTGTGTTGGTAGTTTGAAAAAAAACACAAATCTCCGTTTTTCTACTAGATCTAAGCTTCCATTCAAGAAGTGTTAGGAAGAAAACTCACTCCCCTCTATAAGTTGGTGCTTTTGAGCTAATTTATTTGAGGTAAGACCCTTACTTCCCTCCCCTTTTTCCTAAATTTGTAAAATTTTTTTAGTTCTTAACAAATCCTTTGAAGCTTGTTGTTGTTGAAGCTTGTTGTTGTGTTGTTGAGAAAAGTGAAATGAAATGAAAATATTTTCCTTCTCTCCCTCTCAAACCAAGGGGAGATAATGTCTTGTTGGTTTTGTTTGATTAATTTGGTTTAAAGTGAAATTAGGGAGGTGTTAGTGTTGGTGTTGAGTGTTTTATTTAAAAAAAAAAATTAATCCTTGTTATTGACGTTGTTAGTAATGGTTAGAATTTTTTTTGATGTTGATGTTTTTGAGTTATGTAACGACTTATTTTCAAATAAATGAGTTTGAACTTAATTTGAAATTTTATAAGAAAATTAAAGTTGTGAAAAAGTTCAAATCTTAACTAAGTAATTAGTTTGAGCAAATAGTTAGATTGGGAAATTAATATGTTTAGAGTTAAAAATGTTACTCTTTTAACTACTCTTGGACTGAGTTTAAAGAAGAAGTTTGGAGTACTTTATTAACTCAAGTTTTTGTGGTCTAATGGTTAAGTGATGTAACTTGAAAGATAAAAAATATTTAATTTGGAAATTACAATGTGGTTGAATAAATTTTGGTGGTGAACAAATTTTTTGAAATATTTATGTTTATGTAGCTAGCTCTTTGAGTCTCTAAAAGAAATTGAAAGCACAAACTCAAAAACAGAACAACAAACATACTTTCTTGGGTCACTTTAACTACAATGTGCAGAAAAAATTGATAGGGTGTAAGTTATAAGTAGGTGATGTGAGTTTTGAATGATTGTTAGTTAGGATCGGTGATTTTGTGATATGTGAGTTATGAAATGTTAAGAATGGTGATGAGAGGTTAAGAATGGTTTTGTGATATAAAAGGACATTTTGGATTTTTTATTTATTTAAAAAGAGGGGTGTGGGTAAGTAATGTGAGGGGTGTTGATAGCAATTTTGATAGTTTTTTCATTTCACAATCTTTCTAACTTGCTAATAAAAATAAATAAATAAAACAATCTTACTGGCTTAAAAGATTTATTGGTTACTATTGCTATTGCCTTCATGGGTTATTATTAATTGATGAATGAAGGATAGATTTCACGACCTGAGAAATTTCTTTTAATTTTTCATTTATTTGTTGGTTGTACTTGTTGGCTTTATAAGTAAAACAATGTTATAACATACTATCTTTGTTGAACAACTATATGATTTTAGTTTAGAAGTTGTTGCAATAAATTAAGACTACAGGCATGATCAAAAGGGTCAAAATAGAAAAATATGAAGTTTGATTTTGTTAAAATTGATTTTTTTTCGGAGATAACATAAAAGAAATCTAAAATAGAAAAAAACAGCACTAAATACATACGGAAAAGTTTTGACCAATAGTTTGTTTATTAGGACAATAGTAAATATACTTTTTTTTTGTTGCTAAAATCAACAAGAAACTCAAAAATTGATGGACACCATTTCTTCATATAAAAAACAAACTCAAGAATTGTAACTCTTTCTCAAGTGACATTATTTTTCTATAAATAGTGTCACTTTTGATAGAATGTGGACACGAAATTTTAGAGATTGTCATTCACTTTTCTCACTCATTCTTATATTCTAAGTCATCTTATTCTTTTCTAATGCATGGGTAAATAATAGGAATCATTCTTTTGTAACATACTATTGAAAGATACTCTTGGTGTGATAGTACAAATCATATCAAGGTTTTTCAATGTACCATGAAGGGAATTCGTTGGTTATCTCATTTGCATCCGATTGGTGGAGGCGAATCGAACCTAAAGGCTAGTGTAACAACACGCTTTGGAATTTGCTACATATAATCTTCATCAACAACTTCACTATTAAAGTCTTGCAACAATTGTCACCAACACAGATCCAACAATCTTTATCTTTTGGCAGAAAAAGATGAAATTCCTTCTTACAACTTTGAAGGTGGTGTATGTTTTGAACACCACAAGGCCGCTAGAGAAGGAAGTTGAAACATTAACAGAAACAAGAGAAAGGCATAAATGGGACAATGATGACTATATATGCATGGGCCATATTCTCAACGGAATGTCTGACTCCTTGTTCGATATATATCAAAGTAGCATCTCTTCAAAGGAACTATGGGAGAAATTAGAGTCAAGATACATGCAAGAAGACGCTACAAATAAGAAGTTTCTTGTTTCTCAATTTAATAATTATAAAATAGTTGATAATAAATCAGTAATGGAACAAATGCATGAGATTGAGCGTATTCTTAATAACTACAAACAACATCATATGCACATGGATGAAATCATAATTGTATCCTCCATAATAGACAAACTTCCACCTTCGTGGAAAGATTTCAAAAAAATATATGAAACATAAGAAAGATGACATATCATTTGAGCAACTGGATAATCACCTTCATTTAGAAGAAGAGTATCGTAAACAAGAGGATACTAAAAACCAATTTTCTCATGAAAACGTCCGTGTAATAGAGGAAGGAAATTCAAGAAAATCTTTTAAGAAAAGAAATCGAGATTTTGATAAATCTCATGAAAAACATAATGGTAATGATGAACAACGAAAGAAAAGAAAATGAAGTTGTTATCATTGTGGAAAACCAGGACACTTTAAAAATGAGTGCAGGTTCTTGAAAAGGAAGAACAAAGATAAGAACTCAAGTGCAACAAAAGATAACATTGTTGCTGTCAATTCTGAACTCAACATGATTGAAGATGTTGAATCTTGGTGGATAGACTTTGGTGCTACCCGCCATGTGTGCAAAAAAAAAAAAAGAACTATTTAAGACCATTGATGAAGAAGATGGAAGTATTATGTACATGGGAAATGCCTCAGTTGTCCAAGTCAAAGGAAAAGGAACAGTGGAGATTGAATTCACTTCTAGAAAAACGATTACTCTTAAAGATGTATTTTATGTTGCTGATGTTAGGAAGAACTTGATTTATGTACCTTTACTTAATAAGTTTGGTTTCAAATGTCTATTTGAGGGAGATAAATTTATTCTCTCTAAAGGTGGTATGTTTGTAGGGAAGAGTTACCTTTGTGAGAATATGTTCAAATGTAATGTTATTAGTAACTATAATAATAATATGATTTATGCTCATATTGTTGAGTCTTGTGATTTATGGTATATGCGATTAGGACATATTAACTTTAGAAAATTGAATGATATGATGAAATCAAATTTAATTCCTACTTTTGATAAAAATTCAAATTCATGTACTACTTGCATGCTAACTAAAATCACAAGACAACATTTTAAAAGTGTTGAAAGAAGTTCTAAGGTATTAGATTTAATTCACTATGATGTATGCGATTTACATGGTTGGCCTACTATTGGTGGTAAAAAGTATTTTGTCACTTTCATTGATGATTACTCTCGATTTTGTTATGTTTATTTAATGCACTCTAAGAATGAAATTTTAGACAAATTTAAAATATTTAAAGCACAAGTAGAACTTCAACATGAAACTTTTATTAAGTGTTTTAGAAGTGATAGGGAAAGAGAGTTCTATCATCTTGAGTATTTTGAGTCCACTGGTATTGTGCATCAAACAACTACACCATATTCCCCACAATAAAATGGAATTGCAGAAAGGAAAAATAGGGTATTAGAAGAAATGGTGAATGTCATGTTATCCTGTTCTGGTTTATCTAAAGGTTATTGGGGTGAAGCCATGTTAACTGCATGTTATTTGCTAAATAGAGTTCCCAATAAAAGGAAAAAGATAACCCCATATGAACTCTGGAAGAAAAGAAAACCCAATCTTAACTATATAAAAGTTTGGAGCTGTAGAGCAATTGTTAAGGTTCCTTGAATCAAAAAGAAAGAAATTGGGAGAAAGAGGAATTGAAAGTGTATTTTTGGGCTATGTTGAAAATAGCAAGGCCTATAGATTCATGATTGTTGAATATAATGACTCATATCCTATTAACACAGTGATTGAGTCAAGAGATGCAATTTTTCAAGAAAATAGATTTAACTCAATTCCACATCGCAAGGAAACTGTATGTTCTAGTGTACAAAGTCTAGAAAATAATGTATCTAATAATGATACTTTGACATGTTCATAACCCAAAAGAAGTAAAAGAGCCAGAAAAGAGAAAGATTATGGCCTAGACTTCTTTATGTTCCTTGTAGAAAGTACAAATGATTTCATTAAATGTTATGGACCAATTTGCTACAATTTATAGAGTGACCCAGACTCATATGAAGAGGCAATAAAATCTCAAGACTCTTCCTTTTGGAAAGAAGCTATCCAATAGGTTGTAAATGGATTTTTAAGAAGAAAATGAAAGTTGATGGTACCATTGATAAATTCAAAGTTAGACTTGTTGCCAAAGGGTTTACACAAAAAGAAGGTATCGACTACTTTGATACTTATACACTTATTGCAAGAATTGCATCCATAAGAGTGATTTTGGCACTAGCTCTTATCTATAAGTTTGTAATCCATCAAATGGATGTTAAAACTGTTTTCCTAAACGGATAGTTGGATGAAGAGGTGTATATGAAACAATATGAAGGATTTGTTATCAAAGGGAAAAAACATAAAGTGTGTAAATTGACTAAATCTTTATACTGGTTAAAACAAGCACCCAAACAATGGCACCAAAAGTTTGATAAACTTTTGCTTTCTAATGGATACAAAATAAATGAATCTGACAAATGTATTTATAGTAAATTTCATAATGGAAACGGTGTTATGATTTGTTTGTATGTGGATGATATGTTAATCTTTGGCACAAATTTAGATGAGGTAGAAAAAACCAAAACTTTCCTATCAAAAAAAATTTGATATCAAAGATTTAGGTGAAGCATGTGTGATTTTAGGAATTAAAATCATTAATGATGGAGTAAATATTGGTTTATCCCAATCTCACTATATTGAGAAAGTGCTAAAGAAATTTGATCAATTTAATTGCAAACATGTTTCTACTCCATTTGATCAAAATGTTAGTTTGCAACCACATAAAGGATGCCCTATGGCACAACTAGATTATTCAAAGGTAATTGGATGCTTGATGTATGCCATGACCTGTATCCGACTTGATATAGCGTATGTTGTAGGTAGATTAAGTCAGTATACTAACAATCCAAGTAAAGAACATTGACAAGTTGATAATAGAGTATTAAAATATTTGAAATGAACAATTAACTATAGTTTAGTATATAGTGGATATCCTTCAGTTTTGGAAGGATATACTGATGCCAGTTGGATAACTTATGTTGAGGATCATGCTTCCATAAGTGGATGGATCTTCAACCTTGGTGGAGGTGCAGTTTCTTGGAGATCAAAGAAACAAACTTGCATTGCTGACTCCACCATGGTTGTAGAGTTCATTGCCCTAGCTATAGGTAGTAAAGAAGCATAATGGCTAAGAAATTTGTTGTATGTGATACCAATTTGGCCAAAGCCAATGGCACCAGTATCCATACATTGTGATAGTCAATCTACACTATCCAAAGCACATATAGCCAAGTATATAATGGAAAATCTAGACATATTGGTCTAAGACATAGCTATGTAAAGGATTTAATTTTAAATGGACTAATATCCATAGTGTTTGTACGAACTGAAAAGAATCTTGTAGATCCTTTGACGAAAGGTTTGACAAGGGACATAGTGTTGAAGATATTATTCGGGATGGGACTCAAGCCCATATCTAATTAATCATCAATGGTGGAAAATCAACCCACACTTGAGTAACATCAAGTCTTGAGTTCAATGATAAAAGTACACTATTAAAGTGATTACAAGTACTTAAACATAGATACATCCCAAAGGTTGAAAGTACTTGGACCATAAGTATAAAGTTAGAAGGTTGAGTTTTACTCTTAATAGACATATAGCTTAAATCTATTGAAATATAAAGGGATTGACTCTATGAGATTTCATGTGTAAGTTGTGTCGTAAGATACCATTTTCTGAAACCATGATAATATATGTATCTATAATTGGTTATAAATGACATGATATTATTATTGGTTTAGTGGTTGTGTTCATTCATTTGTTGATTTAAAATGAAAAGGCACAATGGATAGAGCGAACTCGGGTCATGTGCGAAAAGGCGCATTGATCAACCACCAGACTAGTGCAATACTTTAATCAATATTAGAACGTTATATGCATATATCCCTTCGCAAAACAGTGGCAAAACCAAAAATTGTAACTCTTTCTCAAGTGACATTATTTTTCTATAAATTGTGTCACTTTGGACAGAATGTGGACACGAAATTTTAAAGATTGTCATCCACTTTTCTCACTCATTTTTATATTCTAAGTCATGTTATTCTTTTCTAATGCATGGGTAAAGAATAGGAATCATTCTTTTGTAATATACTATTGAAAGATACTTTTGGTATGATAGTGCAAATCATATTAAGGTTTTTCAAAGTATCCTTCTCACTCATTTTTATATTCTAAGTCATCTTATTTTTTCTAATGCATGGGTAAAGAATAGGAATCATTCTTTTGTAATATAATATTGAAAGATACTTTTGGTGTGATAGTGCAAATCATATCAAGGTTTTTCAAAGTACCCTGAAGGAGATTCGCTGATTATCTCATTTGCATTCGACTGGTGGGGGCGAATCAAACCTAAAGGCTATTAAAGTCACAATTGTCACCAACACAGATCCAACAATTAAATACAAATGATGTCATTGTTTGTTTGTCATCTTCTATATCTGTCACTCAAAAAAACTGAATGGAGGTTATCATCTATTTTTTCTAAAGTGAGTTTGTTCCAAAACACTGTTTAGAAATTTAATACAGAATATTATAATCCAATATCAACTTTTAATATAGGTAGTGGTTGAAAGGAATTAAAAAAGTTAATATGGTATTCGAATTCTACCTCATGTGACATGGCAGATGCAAAGGCAAAAAAATCCAAAACAACAAACTGATTTTGCAAATTAGGCCATGTTCACTTGAGCCATTTTCTACTATCGTTTTCATAAGAACAGAAAATACTACTAAAAATACATTTGGTTGCATTTCAGAAAACATTTTTAAAATAGGACCCGAAAATGAAAATGAAATAGTCATTTTGGTTTCCAATTTCATTCAAATCGCAGTGGCAAAATAGTAATTAATGTAAAATTTGTTTGGTTTATAATACTCCTCCAAATCACCATTGGCGAGACACAAATGCCATAAGATTTTTTTGTTACAAAGCCATGGGTATTTTACTCAGAGCTTTTAGCCAAAAATATTATCATATCAGCCAATATTTTTAGGCAATTGTTTAAATTTATTTGGTTTTTAATAAATATTTTTAATTTTATGCATACCTCCATGGCCTGTCAATAATATTTTAATAATAATTAATATTTAACAGTAATTGAATTATAATATAATTTAGCAAATTGAACCTAACCAAATAATTAAAATACACATGTTTACAATTTCATGTGTGAAAATTTAAAATAAAAATATATGTTATATTGTTTTATATTAGTTCAATTTTATATCTATAATATTAAATTTTAATATTAATTGTTCTTTACTGACTTCAACCCACTTCATCATAAGTCATACTCAGACAAACGCATTGGAGATCTCGTTTTGATATCAAGCATGGACGATGCATGTTGAACAGGTCTCGTCATACTTGTTCAGTGCTTACCATTTTACGCTATTTAAAAGTCTCAAGAGCGATCCATCACGTTCCTACGCGTACTTATTTACTTTCATGAGCTGGTGGCGATGAATCCATCAACAAAGCGATGTTTTCTCAAAGATAATGTGAATATGGGAGCTAACCTATATATTAGAAGTAAGATGACGCTGGAAGCTGCATCATCCTTAGTGACATCAAAGATGTCTTAGTATACGTCAAGCTTAAATATTTGAGTTTTTAAATAGTTATATTATTAATTTTACCGAACAAGTTCATCTCATTCACTTCGAAGATAAGGATATTATTGTGATAAAAATACCACCACATGAAAACAACAACTATTTAATTTTATATAATGTTTATATTTATTTATCAATAATGCAATAAAAATTAATATTATTAAACATAAGTGACAAAGTTGTTATTTATATTGTTTACAAATAAAAAATATTAATACATTATTATTGTTATCATTAAAATATTACTTTTAATGAATATTGTTAAAATATGTGATGACATAATAAATATAAATTGATCAAAATAGATGCATTTTAATATTTTAAATATTTTGAAAATGAATATAAAGAGTTAAAACAAATGTATTTTCTAAATTTTAATAGCCTTGAGATGAAAGTGTGAATAAGAGTAGAAAGTAGTCATGAAGACCTATTTATTTTTAAACTAAAGGTATTATTTGTGATTTTTAATCGAACATTCGGGAAGGTTAGTTCAATTTACCCTACAACCAAAAAGACTCCTCTTGCAAGATCTATTGAAGCGTTATCGCGGTGATGTAAAAGACACTAAAAATACATTGCTCAGTCTTGACTATCAACCTCTTTATGTTCAATCTTATTCTCTTGACAAGACTGGCGTGGTTGCCAGTTCGATTTTTTTTTTTTTTTTTTTATCATTTGGTGTTATATTTTCATGTTCTATCAATTGTTTTGCCAAATATGACATATTGCGTTTGAGTTTATGCAAGATTTATTTGACTGGGTTTTGACTGATTGCAAGACCAGGTCCTGACCCTTAAAAATTATTAAACTCTACCACTATTAACTAACTTGTGGATGATGCAAAACTTATCTAACTTGTGCACATTAAAAGAAGCCTGCATTGAAAGTTAAAGTTAACATAACTTTTGTATCCAAATTTTGCTGTCCTTGCTACTGAAAAATATAATATTCGAAACAAGCTGAAGAAATATTACAAAATTTTCTGAATGGGAGTCTTTATGGGATGCAATGTTTCCAAATTGGAATTAGCACACCAATCATCATCTCATTCATAGTTCCAAACCCTAGTTCTAAACATTGAATTTGTCACAACTCACAACAGCTGCCGATATGGAATGAACGGAACAAAAATGATGACAAAGGACCTTCTTCAACATTCAATCTTCCAACATGTTTGATTCCTGATGCAGATTTTGCAGGGTGTCAGGCACTTCCTGCCCACATTGTTCAAGAATTGATATGAGTGGTCCAGCAAGTTCTGTATCTCTTTTTGTTAAGAAACCATACAAAACACCATTGACACTTTGGCGGGCCATATTTGTCAAAATATGCACGTAAGTGTCCATAGAGGGTACAAAACTAGGTAGCACTATTATATCATACATCCCAATATCCACCTTAACGACATCTTCCAAATCAATCATCGAAACCAATCTCCTGTTTGAATCCACACTGCAAAGAAACAGTACATAAGCTCCTATCAAAAGTTCAATCTAAAGTGAAGCAACAAAAGAGTTAGTGTTACAGTGCATCTTGTGATACTGGTAACAGTAGCAAAAAATGAAAGATTCCTGCCAGGGCCAGGGATTCTAAAATAAAATTTCAAACCACCGCACCAATGTCCGCCCCCCAACTTTGCCTTAAAAATTCCCTGCTCCACATTACCTCCTACACCCTCCCTGTAAATATTCAGCTCTCACCCTGCCAGGACCAACTCCATTCACACACCACCAACTGTCTATTTTGTGATGCTCAGTACACTAGTCAATCTGGGCCCATCCATTAGAAATATTATTTTATTGCTTCCTCACTCACAGCCCAACTCCTACCCGTATTTCTCCCACCATAGACTTCAATTTCAGTGCTAAGCAAATATTCTATCAGAGAAGACTCTTTAAGAATGCAGGGACCAGCGTCAACAAAATCAAGACAGATCAAGACAGTTATCACAACTAATGCACAAAATCAACCATTGCTAGACCTTCTTAATATGATCAAACAGAATGATGATTTGCAGTTTGAAAATTGTAAGATAGGCACACACTGGATCTATAAGAGGTTTCTTAAAGCTGTAATAACCAACGGTGGCTGCAATAGCCCCTTATCAACAGTTTTCTTTTTTCAGTACAATTCTCTTAAGATAGGTTAGATCTCCTTTAAACTATGTTTTGAGGTCATGATACATATAATAATACAAAAGGTTAAACCAAAATATGTATAAAAGCATCTGATGTGTTACCTATCATTAATATTCACTGCATCAGAACCAAGTGGCATAGAACAACAACCCATGGATTTGAGAGTCTTGACCAATTTATGGCACTTGACATCCTTCCTTAAAATATATAGAAGGTTTGAACTACGAGTATGGCTGCTCCAAAATTGACACAGGATTTCCATGCTCTGCAAGAATAATAGTAAACACAAGTGCTTATAAAACTTGCACATCTATGCAAAATGCATAACTACATGCAACCATTTTCCTCAGCTGAATTGACCATAAAAATGAAATAAAAATCTAATTTAAGAATGTGTTTACAGCAAATCTTATAAACATTTATGCTTTGTTTTTAAAAGATTATAAACAATTAAAGATATGTATTTGAAAGATGAAATTGTGAAAGTTCTAGAACTAAAATCATTGGATAAAATTCAAACATAGTAGTAGAACAATGAGATCATGCATTGATTAAAATTGCTTCATAATAACTAACCAGAATATTTCAAATGGGGCTAAACCATTTAAAACTAGTTCTTCATTAATTTTATTAGCGTAAGTTAATATTAAGCTTATTTAAACGCTAACAAAAGGACCTGCACTTGTCAAGTCCAACTAAAGCAAATAAATAAAGCTAGAGCAACAGTAAAGACCGAGATTCATGTTGAACTCACATTGGTAGATATCTGTGAACTACAATAATTGAAACTTATCCCACTAGGTGAGGTTGTATACATAGATCAAATGAATCACTGAAGTTTCTCTAAATCTATTAAGAGGGGCCAAGGTCATTTTAATGGTAAATCTTTTTCAGAAAGACTACGGAAGTTCCTATAGTTAACTATCTTCAAATAATTTAATTCATTTGATAAAGTCAACAAAAACAACAATAAAAGCTGAGTCTGTAAGGTACCCCCTAAGTGCTAATTCCAATACATAAATATGTAACTACAATCCATCACTAACATACCAATAATTTACCTTAGGAACTTTATCTTCTTCAGATGTACACGCTTGAACAGACTGGACAATGCATGAACTTAGGCTGGCGATTGAATTATTAAGAGATAGTCTACAAATAGATCCTGTCAGAAGATGCCGAACCACTGGGATAACTGTATGGTTGAAGCTATCATTGAAAATCACAAGACGGGGATTGCCAGAAATAACATTCTTGATGGATTTTATTGCATCAGCGTGGCCAGCATCACAAATAGCATTAATGCCATCAATAACCTGTATAATGCCAAAACATAAACTAATCAATAAAATATGATAAATAGAACAGAATAGATTATATCAAAGAGGTGTTTGAAACTGACTTATAAAGATTACAGATACTCCATTGGACCTCATATATAAGCAAAAATAACTACCTCACACCCTATAAGAGAAGAAGTTGATCTCATTTAATATGTTTAAAGTAATATAAGTATTAATTGTATTCTCTAAATTGTCCTTCATAGTAACTTCATCCATGAGAAAATATTTATTGGAAAAACCAAATTTAAATTAATGAAAGTATATTGTAGGAATAGTAGCATCAAATGTGGTAGAGTTAGTTAACTTTTGTTTATAGTCAAGACCACAAAAGTCGACTTTTTTGTTGTTTATATTTGAGACCACAGGAAGTAATATTTTATTTATATAAACTGATATGCAAGCACATATTTGTATATTAAATGAAGAGAGAGAAACATGGCAAAAGCAAACATAATCGTATGAACTCCACTTAGTAGGGCATTGTATGTAAACTCATTCATTCCAACGATCTCATCTCCACAACACTAGGACTTGTTTGCATGATCCTCTAAAAATGGAACACATTTTCATATCCCTTTTCTGTCACAAAATAATCGTCGCATTTTATCATTTAACACGAATTAAGAAAAGATGATAAATGAAAAAGAGAGAATAATGATTTTACCAAGTTGTCCTTATTAACCATTGATGTATTTAAATATAAGGCTTAAATGCACTTTTGACTCCCCTACTTTGTTCAAGTTTAACTTTTGATCCTCTCATTTCAAAATTTGAGTTTTTGGTCCCCTCGTTTCACATTTTATGGAATTTTTTTGGTCCCCCTTCCATTTTGATGATTTGGCTGTGACTTATGACATGGCATTGAGGTGTCAATAGTGACTTGGAAAAAAAAAAAGCCACATCAACATATTTACTATCATTAATTTAGAAATAAATTTTCTTAATTAAATAATGTTTATAAAATTTAGAAAATGAAATCTAAATCTCCAAATATCATCAACAACACCACCGTCACCACCAAGATTGTTGCCACACATCTGGAGCAGGAACCTCCACCCCTTCGATTCCATACTCCCAACTTTCACTCTATGTACTCAATAGCAGCCGCTGTGGCCGCAATTGCGGCGATGCGTCGCGTTGCAATGGCTCTGCACTACACGAGACGGTGTTGCAACACAGTTTAGGGTTGTGGCTGTAGCGGTGTTCTTTGCGGCACAATCACGGAGAAGATGAGGAAGAAACACAAAAAAGGAGGCCACAACAGTTTTTAAGAGCACAAAGTCTAAAATATCCTTGATTTTTATCTTTTTGGGTAACTTTTAACTGGAATTTTCTAGACCTTTCTTCTCCAAACATTACAAGTGCAGTGCTCTGTTGTTGAAATCCTACAAAATTTCTTCTTAGCAACCGCCCCTCTGTTCCTTTCTTTCCCGCGACTGATTCTTCTCAAGAAAGTTTCCCTTATCTCTGCACCAACTTTCCCCTCATCTCTGCAACCATTCATCTCCTCCCTGTTCCTTCCATCTCATCGACCATTATTCTGCTCTGTTTTTCAATTTCTGTCTGCTTCTGTGCTAACAGTCCCCTATTATGGCATCATCTTAGTTCTTTTCATCTCCCCTGTTTTTCTGTTTCTGATTTGGTGATTAGTTATAAATATGTTGTTAAGTTACTGTAAAGCATCTCCCTTGTGCTAACAGTCCCCTATTATGGCATCATCTTAGTTCTTTTCATCTCCCCTGTTTTTCTGTTTCTGATTTGGTGATTAGTTATAAATATGTTTTTTTAATCTCCCCTGTTTTTCTGTTTCCATCTCATAGTTACTGTAAATCATCACTTTTCTTGGGTCTGCTCAATCCTTGCATACTCTGAACCTAGCATTTCCTCAGTTTCATCCCCTAAGCTTAAAATCTTACGATTTACATCTCATTCATTTTCTCCATCACTTTTCATGATAGATCCAAGATAGTATGGTATTGTCATCAATTTTCACCTCCATGCCAATGCTAATGCACGAGTCTGTACTTCTTTCTGGCTAACTACAAGCCATATGATTACAAAGTTTCTCTTAACAAATCTGCACTACCATTTATTCCTTCTCTTTACTCTTCTGCTAGGACTATAGAATATAATATTTCGTTATATAGAAAGATAACAACTTGCTATTACAAAGCTTCGTTATACTTCTATTAGCAAAAGCATTCATTGAAGCAACAGCTCCTTCATATGCTTGATAAGTACATCCAATCTGATACTAATATATCAAGATAAGATTCAGAGTTGATCATTATGTGTACAACTCTGTAGCTATAAAGCAAATATTTTGTGACTCACATGTATCCCACATTAAAGAATGAAACTATAAATTAAAAATTCCTAACAAGAAATTAAAGTCTTTTATCTGGTCATGCAATTTAACTATTAATGGAAGGTCATGAAAAACTTACATAGAAAATCTAAATAAAGATGTATCGTAACACAAAAGCAACACAAATTAAAAAGGCACTTTGAAGCTATCCATTTGTTTCAAATATGCAGCATGTGTCCTAGATGTCTGGAAAACTAACACAGACAACTAAAAGAAAGCATCACAAGGTAAACAACTAAGAAATGCATACCAATTATAATATCACAAAAGTTAGACAAGGAATAAACATGAAGTTCGAAGATACAAAAAGTTTGAAATGTGCTTGCATGTTCCTGTTTAAGATGGTTGCTTTCAGTCAAAATTATTTCACCAATAATAACAACGCATAAGTGTATGATAGTAGCCAAAAGAAGAAAGACTTCTCTACATGGAACATTATAAAGAAAACCTACCAGCATAGAGACACCAGAAATATCAATGGCCTTCATGGAAACAAGCTCCAAGAGCCTTTCTGGAGTAGCTATGAGAAATTCCGGCTCACAACTTTTCAGACTGTTAAAGGAAAACCAAATGTTCAATAAGGGTAAGCTGAGAAAACCTTACAACAAACATGTGCATACACATTCTCAAAAGATTAATGCAAACAAGGATCATGTCGTTTTAAGTTTTGGAATTTGCTTACTAACTCCCCAAAGAGGTAATACATCATGGAATGTCTTTTAAAAATGTTCATTTCTTCGAACTGCAGTACTAGTACTAAATTTTTTGTCAAAACATTATTTTGCAAACTTGCAAGGAACTCCCTTTTAGTATCTTTGTAATGGTATTTTTTTTACTAAGACAAGTAGCCAGTTATCATACACTGGCCAGACTTTCTACCCAAGATATTTATGCAATTCATTAAAATTTTAATAAAATTCACAGAAAAATTGTATTCAGAGTTCTTATTAGAGTAATAGACATGTGCATACAGTATATTATGCTAGTCCCTAAGACTGATTCTTGGGAGGGAGGGAGGAATTGTGTTAAGTTTTTGTGGCCACCTTTGGGCCGGGGGGATGGCACACCCCAAAGATCTGCATGTGCTTGGATTCAGATATTAAACTTGATTGGACGAATTTGTGTGACTGTAACAGCCCACATACAGTATAATATTAGTGTTAGTATTAATTACGAAATGTAAAATCTCAAATACATAATAATACTAGTTCCATGCAAAAGTTATTCCTTTTGCTTCAACAAATGGGACACCAGAGGAGTGCCTTTTGATGAATAGTTATCTTTTCTTGGACAAGGTAAACCCTCTTTTGGGGGGGTATTGTTAATTGTTAGGCACCATGCAACAGGAGGACAACATAATGAAAAAACAAAGAGAAATTGGCAAGCTTTGCTTAGTTCATTTCTGTTTCTCTTATTATTTCATTTTAGAGTATTCTAGTTTCTTTTAGCAGGATAACTTGTCATCAACTGATGTATCCCCTTACTCTGTTTCTTTAACAAAATTTCATCTTCTCTTAAAGAAAGCAAACATGTGTACAAATCAAAACACCTTCTAGATGCAGTGCATCCGCTCTCACATAAAAACATGCAACATACACATCGATTCAAAACAAAAAGAATATCTGTGATTTGTGTAAGACTTGTGACAATAACGTTTCATACGTCATCAATCAAAGATTCAATGACATAAATCACAAATATACAAGAGTAATTTCATCAATCCAATGTTAAAGTGGCTAGTGTTTAGGCACAAACCAGAAAATACTACAGATATCGTAATACAGAAGGCTTAAAAAGGGACAATCTAAGGGGTACGTATCAGCGAACTTGAATAAAAAACCAACAACATGCATTACCAAAAAATGATCAGCACAAAAGAATTCCTACACTCCAAGATGAATACTAACTGTAATATCAATTTGTTAAACAATGGAAAACGAAAGATGAATTTAAACAGTTACCCTTGAATCTGATGATCTAAGGAAGCACCAGGATGAATACTCACTGTGTGTATTCCTAAAGATTTCAAAGGCTTGCATACTGTTCGAACCTGTGTATCAATTTTAAGTTTCCCAAAAATAAACAAAATTAGTAAAATTTCCTTCCCTTTGTTGCTATTTCCTTTTATTAAACAGCAAGGTAGAAGTTCATATCATGAACAGTCTTAATGGCGTTCAGACTAAATCATTAAATGACTACATTCATAAATCTTTTCCTTTATAGAGTACTTACTTTTAATAGGAGAATGAAATGCATTAGCATTCAATACATAAAATAAATTTAATTCAGAATCTCTGAAAACAAAGTCATGTTTCAAAGCAAACAAAACTAAATCATAACAATAACATTGAATTTAAGGACAAGTAGAATCCCATTACTCAACTTCATTTTAGAATAAAATGGAATGGCACAGTGTTGGATGCATGTTTCAGCATAGTGATTTATATCTAACATTTTGAAAAGTAAATGGACCAGCAATGAAATTGTAAGCATGTAAAGGAATTTCATCTAACCTGGCCAGCTTTTTTTTCAGAAGGAACAAGGAACAAAAGAAAGGGACAGTCTAATGATATGCCTTGTTTCTCTTTTCTAACAAAGTCATCAGCTGCCCCAGAAATCATCCATGCAATTTGCTCAGTAGTAGCAAATGTTCCGCTGGTCTCCATCAAATCTTTACCAGTAGAAAAACACTTTGAAAATTCTAATCCCCACGGGTTTAAAAAGAAAGAGTTACCCTCTCCATCAGTGTAGGCATCACCATGTCGCAGTGCATTTTCAATTGCACTCAGACACCAAAAAACAAATTTGGAAGGGAAGTCTGAAATTTCATCATCATGCTGCTGTTGATCACAACAAAGTTCAGCCATCTGATTCACAGCAACGGCCTCATTTCGTGTTAGTTGTTTTGATTTCGGTGAGATACTTCCACCAACTGTAAGTTTCTTGCCGGGTGCAGTCTTCTCTTTAACAGAAGATGTCTTCTCTTTTTCGGGAGGTGTTTTCTTTTCAGGATCCTTTTTTTTGAATTCCGCTTTCCCGTGTCTATCATTGAATGGATCATCTGGAGTAGGTAAACTAAAGCACATTCCCTGAATCATCATGGAAAAAGTTATTTATGCATTTCTTCTACTACTATAGAATATATCACAGTGAATACAACTCTTACTCTACACACACTTATGACAACAACATCACCAATGATTTCTTAACATGTTCAACAAAGAAAACAGAACACACACAAATGTTTACAACTCAATGATTTTAACCAGCAACATTGCTTATATTATCCGAAAACCAAATCTATCCTTAAGAATCAGAAATTGTCATCAAACAGGCTTCAGCAATAACTGTTAAAAAAAATTGGTACTTTCGCTCCCAATAGCTTAACTAAACTAAAATAAATAGATTATTAACCTCCCAATAGCAACTGAAGATTCTATTAACATGAAACTCCAATGGTTTGGTCTAGTGATTAAAAGACAGGCATTGGATCTGTGGCTTGTGGGTTTAATCCCTGCTAGTGCCAACAAAGGGAGGCAAATGTAAATCTCTTTGCAAGTGTTCAGTTAACCCTAATGTCTTCCCTATCTTGGATTGGGCACTATCCCTCACCCTAAATTTTTTGTATAAAAAAGTAAAATCTATTAACATGAGGTACTACATTAATTATTGCTAGTATAAATAAAAGGAAGAAATAGAACCTCGCAAATGCGGCGTTTGCCGGCCTTACGGCGCTTTTTGGCGGCGATAACAGCGGCAATCTTAGCAGAGACGGCGGAGGAGTCATTCTTGCTGTTTTGTTTTTTTCTAAGCTTTTTGTTATGCTTTCTCATGACAGAGTCATCACCCTTGGCCATTGCTGCAATGGGAGTATCTTATGAAATAGAACTGAGGTTGAGGTTTTTGTGTGTCTTCTATTCTATTGCGGCGCTTTACTATCGTCCACTATCTTCGCTTTAACTTCTGCTTTGTTTCGATAATTTTAGACAAGTATTATTTTTACCTACTTCATCGTCTTACAGAATCTAACACGACCGAGAAACAAAAACGTCTTACTGAAAACTCTGTCAACAGAAATCTTAGAATAAAACTCAACCACGTTAAAAAGTGATCTTGAGAAATTTAGGGTTCCAACTGCCCTTATTATATCAAATATCTCAAACATAAATAAGTTATGGATTTTTCTGCTCTAAAATAAACCGAAGAACTTATGTTATAAAATAAAATGAGTGTTTATAATATTAAAGTTTCAATATTTTATTCGTTTTCTTATTTTTATCATATAAATTTTTTATTTTTAATTTAAACTCAAGTTTAATTTAGTTTTCAAATTATTTATGCCGGTTAAAAAATAGGTTTATTTGATAAAAAGAGTAATTATATGGGAAAAGAATATATTAAATAATTAAAAAAATGAATACAAGTTGAAGGTGTAATGCTTTATTCCGTCCATCCAAAATCATAAATAAATTTAGGGATTATCGTCCTCTCCTCATTTCTCTATCATTGCATCACCATCACTAGATTACCAGCATCGAATCACTATCATCGCATTGCCAAATCATCAACATTGAATCACTATCTTCAAATCACGATCCTAAATTTAGGGACCTAGTTGAAGTTGGCTATGAGGCTCTAAAAGATGTTGTTGGTGTTGAAATATCTAGAAAAAATTTCGATGTTGACCAAAAGAAACAATACATGCATCATAAAGCCAAAACCTTCATGATAAACGCTATCACCTTTAAGGAGTTTGAAAAATGCAGCAACAAAGAAACGACCAATAGTATCTTTGATGCTCCAGTTCTCAACTATGAAGGAAATAAACAGGTACAAGAAGTTAAAGCTAATCTACTCGTAAGAAAGTATGAACTCTTTGAGACGGAAGAAGATGAAGACATTGAAAAATATTTTTTAGATTCCAAACTCTGATTTCTAGACAAAAGGTTCTTCAAAAGAGCTACACTACTACCGACCAAGTCAAAAAGATCCTCAAAAGTCTTCCTAGTAAATGAATAACAAAGGTAACGACTATTCAAAAGGCTAAGGATCTAAACAAATTGTCTCTGAAGAGCTAATGAGTTCACTCATATCCCATGCAATGGAATTGGTTGAAGATGAGGCCAAAAAGAAGTCAAAGTCCTTGACTCTCAAATCTCAAGGAAATAAGACAAATTCTAAGGCTCTACAAGCCAAATTCTAAGGCTCTACGAGCAGTTCAGACTTAGAGGAAAGCCAATAGAAAAATCAAAGTGAAGACTTATATGATGAAGAATTGTCCTTTATCTCAAGAAAAATCCAGTGCATATGGAACAACGGAAAGAAATCCTTTCCCAAAAAAGAAAAGAATGTCCTAAACTTGAGAAAAGAAAATTCTAGAGGAAAAACTTCAAGACTAAGAAGAAAGGTATTATGGATACTTAGGATGACTTTGATGAATCATCTGATGAAGATGAGGAGCATGCAAACATGGCTCTGATGGCATATACCCACTCTAACTCCTATTCTGACTCTGGATTTGAAGCTACTGATGAAGAAATTGAGATATTCTTAGCAACAAAGTTGAAACAACTATCATGATACCTTAACAGTGAATGCTAACGACACATGATGGGAGAAAATTCTATATTCCAATACCTGACTCTCAAGAACGGAGGATTCGTAGGAATTCGAGCTGATTAGAAGGGTAAGATCATTGGACACAATACAATAGACGAAGCGTTATCAAATGATGGATGAGTATTAGTTATGATAGAATAGTTGAATCAATTCAAAAGGAACGACATATGGAATCTCGTCCCCAAACCTATAGAAAAGAAACCAACTGAGTTTTAATAAACAAACTCAATGAGAAACGTGAAGTGGTTAGAAACGAAGCTAGAATTGTAGCCCAATGATACAATCATCTTGAAGGTATTGATTACACTGAACCTTTTGCCTCTATAGCAAGGTTAGAGGATAACATACATTTACTTTCTTTTGTTGTATTTAATAAAATCACTATATATCAAATGGATGTGAAAAATATTTTCTTAAATGGTTACATAAATTAACAGGTGTATGTCAAACAACCTCCTAGATTTGAGGACAATGAATCTCCAAACCATGTCTTCAAACTAAAGAAATCGTTGTACGGTCTAAAAAAGGCTCCAAGAGCTTGGTATGACAGACTAAACAACTTTATTTTAGAAAATAATTTTGAAAGAGGTCATATTGACACTACTTTATTTAGAAAAAACATGTAAGAATGAAATTCTCATTGTCCAGATATATATTAATGATATTATTTTTTTGTTCTACTATTGGAAATATTTGTCAAGAATTTTTTATGCAAATGCATAATGAATTTGAGATGAGTATGGTGAGAGAATTGAAATTCTTCATGGGAATTCAAATTCATCATAACCCAAAGGGTGTACTTTTTCACAAGACAAAATACACACGATAACTGCTCGAGAAGTTTAAAATGAATGACTACAGACCAATGTCCACACCTATGCATCCAACTTGTTCTCTTAACAAAGACGAGTTAGGAAAAAAGGTAGATCACTTCAAACACTTCAAACATATGTTCAACCAAAAACTCTATTCTATATTCTAAAGCAAAACATATAGAGATTAAACATCAATTTATAAGGGATTATGTCCATAAAGATATTTTAGACATTAAATTTGTCGACAATGATCATTAGTGGACTGATATTTTCAAAATATCCTTTGTTGAGGACACGTTCAATCTTATAAAGAAACATCTAAAGATTTTGTTTATCAAAGAATGATGTTTAAATTCTCCATATGCCTTGCCTCTGGTAAAACAAAGTGAATGGTTAAAATTATGTTTGTTCTGCCTCAAATGACTTTGAATTTACTTATGCCTTTGGTTAATCTAAATTAAATTAATCTTGAATATGAAGAGTTTTTATATTCATAAGGTGTGATACTCTTACATGTGTCTCACATGTGGATCTAGTAATATTTAAAATAAAAAAAAACTCAACTGTTTTGGCCCTTACACCTTTTTATTATTCACGACTCTCAGAACTCCCACACTTTCGTTCTTTACAAACTGTTTAATTTCCCGATCTACCTAAAACTCTCTTGCTTCAATGGTGTCAAACTCTTCCTCAATCTCCTCAACTATCAATGTCTCTTATGTTCCAATGTTTTAATATAACCTAGATCAACTTGAGATTCCTCACGAATTGAAAGTCAATCTTGCAAACCTAGCTGAGAAGGATTTCAACTTCATTAATGACCTAGTTATGGTAGGTTGGTTTGAATACTTTAACATAGGACTAGACATTGCTTTGGACGTCCTAGTAAAAGAGTTTTGGAGGTTTGCTGATATAAACATCGACAACGAGGTTTCAAGAATTGTTTGAAGATGCACAAACCAAGAAGGGAAGTTGAATTATGATTGCCTATTTTTTTTTTTTTTTAAATTCTTAATTTCAATTTTGATTTTGGTTTGGTGACTTAGTTGTTGTAATTAATTAGTGGTTGCAGTAAACATACAGAGCTAAGGTAAAAATAACACACCATATTTTATCCAAGTTCACCACTAACTTGGTAGTTAAGTTTAGTCTCATCACACAAAAAGATTTATCCACTAACTCAAAACTTGAATTGCAACAACATCTGACCCTACAACATGTGAATTTGACTAGTTTGATTTTGTAAGACCCTTAATTTTAAATCCTAAATTATACAATTTTAGGGTATTGTGTGTAGAATTTCTTAGACTTTTAGCCAATTTTTGGTATTTAGTGGGTTAAATGTCAAAAATATATTTTTGGAAATTGGATTAAATTAGATTGGAATGGGAATGAAGTGAGGTGTGTAAGAGTTGTTAGATATTCGTTTGAGTTTAGTTTTAAGTATAAAATATATATATATATATATATATATATATATATATATATATATATATATATATATATATATATATATATATATATATATATATATATATATATGCTGGAAAGGAAACGAAGGAAAAGAAAAGAAACAGAGGAAGCTTTCCATCGCAAACCATCGCCCTTCTTCCTTCTTTCTTTTCCATTTCTTTTTCGTTCTTTGGCTTCAAGAATAGAAACCCAAGGATTAGTGGGTAAGAAAGCAAGGATTTCTCAGTTTCATACTTCCTCGTTGTTTCGAAAATGAAGAAAAACGGTGTTAGGGATTTCAAAATCGTCAAACACAAACCTCTCCGTTTCATCTGGATCTAAGCTTCGTTTTGCGAAGAGATAGAAGGGAAAGTTGCTCACTACCACGCTACGGTGCTAGGGATCCAACTTTGGAAGCGACGTCGCGAGCGGAGATTTTACCAGATTTACTTGCGGTACCGTAATCGCACGTTAAAGCTAACGTGAAGGTAAGGGATCCTTCCAAACTTCTAGTTTGCATTTAGGGACTTATCTGTGGTTGTGTGGAAAAGAATTTGTTAGGGTTGAAGTGTTGATTTGGGGAAAATGAATCTAAGGCTTTATGGGTAAAATCTTAGAGTTAGGTTTTGGTGATATTGATGAATGTTTCGTGGAAAATGAATTTAACTCATTTATGTATGATTTTGAGTAAATGAAATTTGATATGATTGAGTGGTATGTTGTGATGATTTGTGTTCATCGTATTTGACGTGTTCATGATTAATGCTTATGAAATTTGTCGTGAAAATCATTAGAGTTAAACGAGTACTAAAAATGGGGAATCTTTTAATATCTCTGTTTACTTAATGTGTGTTGTGAAAATCGTTTTAAGTTAAACGAGTATTAAAAATGGGGAATCTTTTAATATCTCTGTTTACTTAATGTTTGCTGTGGCAATCATTTTAAGTTAAATGAGTATTAAGAATGGGGAATCTCTTAATATCTCTGTCTACTTAATGTGTGTTGTGAAATTCGTTTTAAGTTAAATGAGTATCAAGAATGGGGAATCTCTTAATGTCTTATTTACTAATGTTTGTTGTGAAAATCGTTTTAAGTTAAATGAGTATTAAGAATGGGGAATTTTTTAATATCTCTGTTTACTAATGTTTGTTGTGAAAATCGTTTTAAGTTAAATGATTATTAAGAATGGGGAATCTCTTAATATCTCTGTCTACTTAATGTGTGTTGTGAAATTCGTTTTAAGTTAAATGAGTATTAAGAATAGGGAATCTCTTAATGTCGTATTTACTAATGTTTGTTGTGAAAATCGTTTTAAGTTAAATGAGTATTAAGAATGGGAAATCTCTTAATATCTCTGTCTACTTAATGTGTGTTGTGAAATTCGTTTTAAGTTAAATGAGTATTAAGAATAGGGAATCTCTTAATGTCGTATTTACTAATGTTTGTTGTGAAAATCGTTTTAAGTTAAATGAGTATTAAGAATGGGAAATCTCTTAATATCTCTGTTTACTAATGTATGTTGTGAAAATCGTTTTAAGTTAAATGAGTATTAAGAATGAGGAATCTCTTAATATCTCTGTTTACTAATGTTTGTTGTGAAATTTTTTTTAAGTTAAATGAGTATTAAGAATGGGGAATCTCTTATTATCTCTGTTTACTAATATTTGTTGTGGAAATCGTTTTAAGTTAAATGAGTATTAAGAATGGGGAATCTCTTAATGTCTTGTTTACCTTAATGTGTGTTTGTGAAAATCGTTTAAGTTAAATGAGTATTAAAAATGGGGAATCTCTTAATGTCTTATTTACTTAATGTGTGTTTGTGAAAATCGTTTAAGTTAAATGAGTATTAAGAATGGGGAATCTCTTAATATCTTCGTTTACTTAATGATTGTCGTTTGAATTGTAAGAGTTAGATGGGTATTAAAAACGGGGAATCTTTTAATATCTGCCTTTACTTAATGGTGTTTGTCCGTGAGAGACTACACCCTGGTAAATTGTGTTTGTCCGGGAGAGACAGCACAAGTGTTTGTCCGTGAGAGACTACACCCTGGTAAATTGTGTTTGTCCGTGAGAGACTGCACATGTGTTTGTCCGTGAGAGACTACACCCTGGTAAATTGTGTTTGTCCGTGAGAGACTGCACAGGTGTTTGTCCGTGAGAGACTACACCCTGGTAAATTGTGTTTGCCCGTGAGAGACTGCACAGGTGTTTGTCCGTGAGAGACTACACCCTGGTAAATTGTGTTTGCCCGTGAGAGACTGCACAGGTGTTTGTCCGTGAGAGACTACACCTTGGTAAATTGTGTTTGTCCGTGAGAGACTGCACTCGTGTTCGTTCGTGAGAAACTGTATGTTTAGGATTTACGCCTCTCGTGGAGGGTTTTGTTTGGAATTGTGTGATAGTATGTTTGATCGCAAAATTACTTTGAAGCTCATAATATCGTGGTGATTGTGTTGAAATTGCTAAGTGTTATGTGTTGGAATTGTGTGTGAATGTGATTGAGTTAGTTTATGTATTTTTAGAAAAACATGCAGGGAAATCGATTCCCAAATCGATTCCATTAAAACTATTCCTCGAAATCGATTTGACAATCGATTGGATTTATCACAAGAGCTCAGCCAGTTTGACAAAATCGATTTTGCCATTACAGGAACTCAGCCAATTTGACAAAATCGATTTGGAAATTGATTGGCTTTAATATAGGGGCTCAGTTATTCATTCAATCGATTTCCCAATTGATTGAATTAAGCCCAGAGTACAGATTTCACTAAAAACCTTCAGGAAATCGATTTCCCAATCGATTGGCTTAGTAGAAATTCTTATTTTGAGTTAGATAATCGATTGCTCAATTGATTTATCAATGTTTTGGTCACTTATGTATTGCTTGATGGATTGAGAACTTTATTTTGATTTCATTTTTATTTGGCAAGTATTATATGAACTTTTAGCATATGGAAAACCCTCTTAAGGTGCATGCTAAGATGAAAGGTTATTTTGTGCATTTAAAAACTTAAATGTTATGTGTTAATTGTTAATTTCGGTTGGTGACCCTTTACAACTATTGTGGAAATCTGGGTTTTGCCCTCAGATGAGAACCAGGACCATCCTACTGGTCTGTACCCTGTGGATGAGGATGTAGTTGGAAATACCTGGCTGGAGCTATGTTAGGAGGATCTTGCGGGGCGCGTGAAGATCTCTCAGGATGTATAGTTTTTGTGGAATGATCAGTTTAGGTTGATGTATAGGGACTAGATGTCTTCTTTTGGTTGGGTTTATTTTAAATTGGAAGATTGTACCTATACTAATATTGTCAGCATGACAGTTTATTTTCGATGGGTTCCATGTACCATTTTTTTTGAGGTGTAAATACTTTGGATTCATATTTCGAAAAACTATTCCGCTGCTTATAAATTATAATGACTTAAATATTTATCCAAAGGTATTTTCCTTATTTATTTCTTTGTTTTATGAATTGGTTTTGAAAAAAAAATACACCCTCGCTTTGAAAATCGGGGTGTTATAGATTTAGTTTCCTTTGACCTTTTAACTTCTTCTAGTGATATCTTTTGGACGTTTCCTCTGATTTTTCTGTTTTAATTTATGCATATTTAATGAAGCCATTAATGTAATAAATTATTCTCACAAATACCTCTCTTAACATCGAAACACACAAGGAATTGTTCGAGGGACCAACTTGGTTCCAACATTGTGGTGGGTCCCCCTATAAAGATCACTCATTAATCCCTTGATGCCATCACAAGATGCACATGCGAAGGCATGATGCTCGAAAATGGGTATGAATCAAGGGTTAACTCCTTCATAATCAACAAAGAACTCTTCGAAGACCTCTAGGTAAATTCCAAGTTTGTTCACCTCAAACTTAAGTATCGCGTTCTTTTCAAAATTCTTATTGGGTGTGTGGTGCAAAAGGTGGGTCAATGAACCATGTTATCAAAGACCTCAAAGTTCTAATGTGGAACATCTCTTCAAGAATCAAGACAAACCTTCCCCACATCATCTTGGATCACACGAGGTACTGCATCATATGCTCCAGAATAGGAAAAGTTAAGATTATTCCCTACCTCAGATTAATAATTTGCAATACTCATATGTACGTCCCTCATTTAGGCCCAAGAGGAAGTTGGAGGTTCTTTTCAAGAGGAATATTTGGTATCATCCTCTACTCATATATTCAATATCTCTAAACTTATCAAGATGAGACTGGTGTCCTCTAAGCACTATATGCGATCCAATGGTGAGGCCAGAAGAGCAACGGGTTAAGCGAGTGGATTTTAGGCTATTCTCTCAAAGGTTGATGACTAAAGGAAGTTATTCTGGAATATTTGAGAATGTGTCAGTCTATCCAAGTTGTGGCCTCAATTTGCTTGCCTCTGCCTCATGTTGCATAGGTTATGCGAAGAAGCTTAAAAGAATCCCTTCGACTCTAAGCACTGAAAAGGTTGAGGAAGACATAACCATCGTCAATGAAGACACGACAACCCCTTTTCTAAGGAAGAAACAAAAGGTACGTTCAAACTATTAGCAATGTACTCCTCTCCCCGTCCTTGACCATAAACCAACCCCTCCCATTCTCTCTTCCCAACCAACCAACATTATTCGTCCTTTCTCTAACCCTGCACCCATCTCACCTTTGACTCTGATACCTCAAATGATATGTTTGAGGCTACTCTAGTTAAACACTTTTCCTCACTCGGATACAAAATTCATTTTTTCCTTCACAAGCCTAGTTAATACCTCTATTCACACACATATCGTTTCATTTTTGGTTGGGCTCACAAATCCAACCCCTTAATTTTTTCATTTTTTCTATTATACTGGTCTTTGTTCTCTTTATTTTCTTTACTTTCCTCTCTTTTTGTTTGTTAGAATATATTTCATCTTGTGAATTGAACATGAATATTCTAAGGGGAAGCTTTGTTGTAACGTGTTATTATTACATTATTCCTTTGTTTACTTTATCTTTAAACAAAATTCACAAAAATAGATGATTATCTTCATTTAAAAAGGAGGATATTGTTTTGATGATAACAAAATCGTTTGTGGTAACAATTTAATACACTAACATTTTGATTAAGTGTGCATGTCCGAGACTAAGTGCTTGTTTAATATATGTTTATTGTATCCTCTATACAACTAGACAAAGACAAGATACAACATGACTTTGTTTATCTTTGTTTCTCTAAGTCTGATGTGCAAGCAACGTTGTGTTTCGGCTGCCTCTAGAAACGCAAGCAATGCCTTGGTTCAGTTACCTTTGATGAATTCAACAAGCAATTGTTCATCTGCCTCTGATGAATTCAACAAGCGTATGTTCATCTAACTTCATGGATTCAATAAGTGTCGACTCGTCTGCCTCTAATAAGTGTAACAACAATTATATGCCTCTAGCTATGATAAACATGACAAGCAAGTACGTGCATTTGTCTTTGATAATCACATCAAACATTTGATTGTTTAAAATAAGGTTATAAACCAAATGAAACAAAATCTTATAACAACATATTAAAATCTGGCCATGAAAATTGCAATTGATAAGGTATTTGATTCTTTTCACATAGATTTTGTATGTGACACATTATGAAAAAGTTTTGTGAAAAGGTGGGTGTTTCTTTGAATGCCAATGTTGAATTCAATAATAAATTTAAGTCATGTGTTTGAGTCTCAAATATTCCAGACGAATTTGTAGCAACGTGAAAATCCATCATAATTGAGTTTGGGTTGCAAGAGGATGAATGATTTTTACACATGTATGATATTGGAAGTATGTGGATCCCAATTTACTTCATGGATATATTTTTCGGTGGGATATTGACAACACACATGAAAATCAAAAAGTAAAAATTCTTTCTATGGAAATTTTTTGAATCCTACTATTGGCTTGGTTGAACTTTGGATGATATCTGCAGTAGAAGTTTAAAGATATAAAAGTTACTTGATGATAATAATATCTGCAATAGATGTTTACACTCGTAAAAACTTTTACATATTTCAAAATGAATTATGGATTACATAGCTAGATTGTCGAGTTTGAAAACAGGAATAATAAATATAGAATGGATATATTGCATATAATTGATAATAGTGTAATGAATGGTAAAATACGAAAAGGGGTTTATAATGTTTCAGATTATAGTGGGACTTGTTCGTGGGAAATGTTTCAATCTCAAGATATATCATGTAGACACATACTTTGTTTTTTAAGAGGAAAATGTTTAAATGAAATACTAAACAAGTACATTTTGAATAGATGGACTAAGTTGGCAACTAACAAACCTATTTTTGACTTTGATGGTTCATTTCAGAGGCATGGAATCAAGTTTATATGTTTATGCAAATGGCTAGACAATGGAAGAAAAAATTGCTTCTTATAATAAACAGATTTGGTAACATTAAAAAACAGCTATATGAGTCTGGAGATGTACAAACTAAGACAAAATTGTTGTAGTCTTTTATAAGATTTGATCTTCCTAAGTGAAAATGCATCCACTACAATTTTCAAAGACAATAGGAAGTGGTAATCGAATTAAAGGAGGAAAAGAGAAGGTTACTGAACAACAACAGAAAAGAACTAGACTTTGTAATACACGTCGCCAATATACATATCATGACAATTGTAATTGTCCTACAAAATCATCGCCCTAATATTGGAATATATATCATTCTCGTGTACTTAGATTTTTGTCATACAAATTTGGTTTAAAGATTAACAGAATCACTATTTTTAATATCTATGGATTGAAAGATGCACTAGTTCAATGAAGAATCGATTACACACTCAGTTTTACTTGGAAGGATTTCATTTTTGCTATCAATTGGAATTTTTGGATTTTCAAGTGACTATGTTAATTTGTTCTTTTGATAGTTCAATTTTGAAGTTTAAACTTGTTATTTCTTTTTTGGTTTGCAAATTTGTCTTATATTTGGTTTTATCTTATATTGCATCCTCCGCTAATCTTTCCAAAAATTGATTGTTATTCTCGGTTACGTTTTCATTTTTAATGAAATTTTTTTTTTCTCTATCAATGCTTGAGCAACTTAAAAGTCAGAACACCAAACACCATATCTTAGTGTGCAGAGAAAACAATGAAAATATTACGGGGTGTCTAATCTCAAAATACAAATTTGTTCCAGTGAAAAACAATGGTCTACGTATTTCATGATGGTGTTTCCTTCCCATTATTTTTACAATTCTAAAATATCATATTTAACTCTACTCCCTTTGTTAACTAGTGTGACAACAACCTTTGTGTCCTCTAGTGGTCATTGTAGTACTATTGTAAATGTAATTATGTCTATCAATAGCACAAGTTAATAATAACAACAAAAGAATATTTGATGTGGTTAATGGTTGATCCAAGTAATTCATTCTTCATGATGTGTAAACTTCAAATAGCTTATCTACTGACATGCCTCAAGTTACTCGTGAGTTACAACCTAAAATAAAAAGCAAGTCATTTATGGTTCTTAATATACACAAACAGATAATATAATGGATACTCTATCACAAGTAAATGGCGGCAATCCAATTCTACTCAAATAACCGACTTTGACAAAAGAAATTGGCACATTGAAATCTAGGCTATTTCAATCAATTAATCAAGTAATCATGTAAAAACTCTTTTTCATAAATATAAATAATAACATATATACATACACAATGATATATTTTTTAAAAACACTTACCATGGATTGATTTTTGAATAGTTATGCTTGATAATCATGCTTACAAATGTTATAGATCACATGTTTTTCGAAAACATTCAAGCATTTCCACAAACAGGTGATGCGCACGTCTTACATGTGTAGTCTAAGGAAAAAAACACAAATTAAGAGAGAGGGAAACAAGACATATACGAAGAATTAAAAAAATGAAGAGAGTGATAGGGAGGGGAAGATGTTCAATCCGTAGATAGAAAATCTCTTGACCATTGGTTCACCACTTCATTGTAGGCGACATAATTGAAATGAATCTATGTGGAGGCCATAAGATAAAAGTCGCAATTTTAAGAGGGATAATTTCGATCCTTTTTCTATTTGTAGAATTGAAGCTTTTTTTACTGAAGGGTTGCTTGCTGAATATTTAAGACAATGGAGAACGTGCAAAGATGTAGAGGTAGAGGGCACTCATATGGCAGTGTTCATTCACATGGTTAGCAATATCGTCGAAGAGTTTTCAGGTAGAACAAGGTTGAGTGAGGTTTTTAGTTGGACTTTTTAATTTGGTGCTTTAATTAAATCAGAGATTACCGATAATTTTCATTTTTCATAATAAACATTAACTCTTATTGAAAATATTTCTTTTATATATATATATATATATATATATATATATATATATATATATATATATATTATCATGATGATATCTGCATTAAATACATGATATAATAAAATAATATTATAATATTTAATATTATATGTCTATCAGATATATCATTTTTCTAAACAAAAACAATATAATGTAAAATGTAAAGGTTAATGAGGATTAATTAGGGCTGGACACAACCCCGTGGCCCGAAAATAACTGGATCACCTGTGGCCCAAATTTAATACTGGGCAGGCAAAGACAGGTTAATGGGTTCACGGGTCAGTTTACATGGGTCCACATGGTTTTAAATAGGCGGGTTCGGTTTATAATATTTTGACCGCGGGTACTCGAACCCGCCCGATCTAATATTAAAAATTAAAAGTTGGTCGGCCCAGTAACATCAGCCCAGCACTCAAACTTCACATATTAACCCTAATTTTCATCCAACACTTAGTATCAACCGTCACTCTCTACTTTCATCTCTCTCTCTCTCTCTCTCTCTCTCTCTCACTCTCTCTCTCTCTTCATTCATTCAGAGTAACCCTAATCACTTTCACCCTCACTCATTCACTAAAAAACCCTAGCTACCACCATCTTCGCCGCACAGCCACCGTCCTTCCCGCGATCTCCATCATTTTTCGTCACTAAGGTTAGTATTTATTGAATAATGGTATTCTGAGTTTTTTTATTTTCTTTTGCGTTTTAGGAATTTTTTGACATTTTAAATTTGTTGAAGAGTTGTTTTGTACTTGGTTTGTTTTAAATTTGTTTTGGGTTTATGATTTTTTTTTTTTGAAATTTTATTTTTATTATGGGCTGGACACAAACCCGTGGCCCGAAAATAACTGGATCACCTGCGGCCCAAATTTAATACTGGGCAGGCAAAGACAGGTTAATGGGTTCACGGGTCAGTTTACATGGGTCCACATGGTTTTAAATAGGCGGGTTCGGTTTATAATATTTTGACCGCGGGTACTCGAACCCGCCCGATCTAATATTAAAAATTAAAAGTTGGTCGGCCCAGTAACATCAGCCCAGCACTCAAACCTCACATATTAACCTTAATTTTCACCCAACACTTAGTATCAGCCGTCACTCTCTACTTTCGTCTCTCTCTCTCTCTCTCTCTCTCTCTCTCTCTCTTCATTCATTCAGAGTAATCCTAATCACTTTCACCCTCACTCATTCACTAAAAAACCCTAGCTACCACCATCTTCGCCGCACAGCCACCGTCCTTCCCGCGATCTCCATCATTTTTCGTCACTAAGGTTAGTATTTATTGAATAATGGTATTCTGAGTTTTTTTATTTTCTTTTGCGTTTTAGGAATTTTTTTATATTTTAAATTTGTTGAAGAGTTGTTTTGTTCTTGGTTTGTTTTAAATTTGTTTTGGGTTTATGATTTTTTTTTTTTTGAAATTTTATTTTTATTATGGGCTGGACACAAACCCGTGGCCCGAAAATAACTGTATCACCTGCGACCCAAATTTAATACTGGGCAGGCAAAGACAGGTTAATGGGTTCACGGGTCAGTTTACATGGGTCCACATGGTTTTAAATAGGCGGGTTCGGTTTATAATATTTTGACCGCGGGTACTCGAACCCGCCCGATCTAATATTAAAAATTAAAAGTTGGTCGACCCAGTAACATCAGCCCAGCACTCAAACCTCACATATTAACCCTAATTTTCATCCAACACTCAGTATCAGCCGTCACTCTCTACTTTCGTCTCTCTCTCTCTGTCTCTCTCTCTTCATTCATTCAGAGTAACCCTAATCAATTTCACCCTCACTCATTCACTAAAAAACCATAGCTACCACCATCTTCGCCGCACAGCCACCGTCCTTCCCGCGATCTCCATCATTTTTCGTCACTAAGGTTAGTATTTATTGAATAATGGTATTCTGAGTTTTTTATTTTCTTTTGCGTTTTAGGAATTTTTTGACATTTTAAATTTGTTGAAGAGTTGTTTTGTTCTTGGTTTGTTTTAAATCTGTTTTGGGTTGATGATTTTTTTTTTTGAAATTTTATTTTTATTATGGGCTGGACACAAACCCGTGGCCCGAAAATAACTGGATCACCTGCGGCCCAAATTTAATACTGGGCAGGCAAAGACAGGTTAATGGGTTCACGGGTCAGTTTACATGGGTCCACATGGTTTTAAATAGGCGGATTCGGTTTATAATATTTTGACCGCTGGTACTCGAACCTGCCCGATCTAATATTAAAAATTAAAAGTTGGTCGGCCCAGTAACATCAGCCCTATACTCAAACCTCACATATTAACCCTAATTTTCATCCAACACTCAGTATCAGTCGTCACTCTCTACTTTCGTCTCTCTCTCTCTCTCTCTCTCTCTCTCTCTCTCTCTCTTCATTCATTCAGAGTAACCCTAATCACTTTCACCCTCACTCATTCACTAAAAAACCCTAGCTACCACCATCTTCGCCGCACAGCCACCGTCCTTCCCGCGATCTCCATCATTTTTCGTCACTAAGGTTAGTATTTATTGAATAATGGTATTCTGAGTTTTTTTATTTTCTTTTGCGTTTTAGGAATTTTTTGACATTTTAAATTTGTTGAAGAGTTGTTTTGTTCTTGGTTTGTTTTAAATCTGTTTTGGGTTTATGATTTTTTTTTTGTATTATGATTTTTCTTCTATTTTAATTTTTGTTGAAATTTTATTTTTATTATGGATTTGATTGTTGAACTCCATTGTTAAATTTGTTTTGGGTTTATAATTTTTTTGTGTATTATGATTTTTTTTTGTACTATGATTTTTCTCCTATTTTAATTTTTGTTGAAGTTTTATTTTTGTTATGGGTTTGATTTTTGAACTCCATTGTTAAATCTGTTTTGGGTTTATGAAGAAAATTATGTTGAACTCCATTGTTAAATCTGTTTTGGGTTTATGAAGAAAATTATATTGAACTCCATTGTTAAATCTGTTACGGGTTTGATTGTTGAACTCCAGAAAAAAAATATGAAGAAAATTATAGGAATTCTTAGCTGTTTCTGGCCACAAAATAATAGGAACCATGATGGAATAGATCGTATCTATTTTTGGCCACAATATTAGCAGTTTGCATTTCCAAGTATTTTAGTTTTTTTACTTTCTCTTTATGCAAAAGTCACAAACAGAAAAGATAAGAAGACCATCAGTTTTTATCAGCAACCAGAGAAACTTCAATTCAAATCCTGAAAATAAGAAATTATAATACATTTGTTTAAGTGGTACATTTTAATTCACTATGAGCATCTAAGCCATGAACCAAGCTTTACTCACTTTTGGTGGGTTTTATCAGTTATCATATCATGCATCTCAACTATATCTATTTTTTTCCCAAATATAAACTATGTTAGTGACTTGAGGGACATGAAAGAGTACTAATAGAAAAGTTCCAAGTTCAATTAATCCTGAAAAGCATATATGTTGTTGTAGTGTTTGAACTCTCTATAAGTTTTAAATTATTTGGTATAGATACAAATGTGATTGAACTTATTTGGTATAGATACAAAAGTAATTGAACTTATTTGGTAATCCCGAAAGAGTACTTATCAGTTTGCACATGTCAACAAGAAATAATTTATGCATTATTCGGTATAGAAATACAAGTGATCGAACTGATGCTAATTTTTTTCTATTTTAAATTATGATCAGTAGTAGAGAACCATGGCCACAAACAAATTCTAATAACATAGGCGCTTTCAGACCAACCATTTTCCAATCACAACCAATATCAGGAGGGCATCAAATTCAGGTATTAATATTTATGTGTTTATTATTTTTTTGTTCTCATTATGTTAAGTTATTTTATGTATGCTTCAAATCCAAGTATGTATATACTGCTACATCATAACAAGTTAGGCATTTATAAATTTATAAAATAATGTGATTTTTCAAAATAATGCATTTTAGTAAATTCTTATAAAAAATATTATATTCATTGTTTATTTTATATTATTTTAAAATTCATTTTTGTTAACAATAATAAAGGTCAACTGTTACATATTTATTGAGAAGTTCATATTAGACACCTTTATAAATCATTAGAATTTGTAAAATATTTTACAATTATATTATATTTTTACCTCCACCACCACTTAAATTTTTTGTAACAATCCTTAAATCTTAATACAATCCTTTAAATAATAACTTATAACCCTTTAAATATTGAACGTTAATGTGGTTGGTATTTATTGATTAAGGCTCGTTCATTATTTCAGTGATGGACCAGCCTAGTCAAAATGTACCTACTCAAAATATCAACAATAATGAATATGGTGCAACAACAACAATAACAAATGTTGTTGGACCTTTATTGGATAATACCCAACAAAAAAAGAAGAGAAAACCTAATGCAAGTGGGCCTAGGCAGTCATCAAACTGCTGGGAACATTTCAACCGAGTACCTGATTGTGACATTGATACTACAACGTGTAAACACTGCCACAAGAGGTATTTGTGTGACTCTAAATCTCATGGTACCACTAACATGAACAAAAACGATAATAAATGTCTCAACAAACCACTTCTCGTGTTAAGTGACCCTAACCAAACAATTCTTACATTTCCATCTGTTGAGGGATCTGGTTTAGTTCCAACTAGTAGTAGGTTTAACCTTCAAGCATGTTGTAGGGCAGTGTCTGTTTTTGTGGTTTTAGATGAACAACCATTTAAGGTGATTGAGGATGAAGGATTTAAATACTTGTGTAAAACATTGCAGCCCCAATTTACCATTCCATCTAGGCGTACAATAGCTAGAGATTGCTTTCAGTTATATTTGGATGAAAAACTTAAGTTGAAAGCTTTCTTTAAGTCTGATTGCAATAGGGTGGCCCTTACTACTGACTGTTGGACATCAATTCATAATCTTAATTACTTGGCTCTTACATCACATTTTGTTGATAATGAATGGAATTATCAAAAAAGAATAATTAGCTTCACAGTTATACCAAACCACAAGGGTGTAACCGTAGGTAAAAAGATAGAAGAAGTTTTAAAGGATTGGGGAATTCGAAATGTGTCATCAATAACGGTTGATAATGCATCATCTAATGATGTAGCAGTGACACTTTTAAAGAAAAAAGTTAAAAATATGAATGGGTTGATGGAAGATGGTGAATTTTTTCACATGAGATGTTGTGCACATATTTTAAATTTAGTTGTAAATGATGGTTTGACAGAGAAATACTTGTCCATCTCTGCCATTAGGAATGCTGTTAGGTTTGTTAAGTCCTCGCCTCACAGGGCTACCAAGTTTAAGGAATGTATAGAATTTGCTAGAATTTCTTGTAAAAAATTGGTTTCTCTTGATGTTTCCACTAGATGGAACTCAACTTACTTGATGTCGGAGGCTGCTGAGAAGTTTCAAGTAGCCTTTGAAAAACTTGAAGAAGAGGATTCTAGTTACAAGGAGTTTTTTGGAGACGCTAGTCCCCCAAGTAGTTTTGATTGAGATATTGCTTGGGCTTTTGCAACTTTTTTGAAGTTATTTTATGAGGCAACAAGGGTGTTTTCTACCTTACAACATATGAGTATTCATATAGCTTTTCACCAAATGTCTGCAATTTATTATGGACTAGATTTTTCTTCTTTAAATTTAAATAATGTTTTTGCTAATGTGGGTGTGGATATGATGGAAAAATATGAAAAGTATTGGGGAAACGTAGAAAAAATAAACCAGCTATTGTATTTTGCGGTAATTTTTTATCCGCGTTATAAATTAAAATATGTTAAATGGTCTTTTAAGTATATGTATGCAACTAAAGAAACATTTTCTAAAGAGTTGCTCATCTCTATAAAAGACAATTTAACTAATCTGTATAATTGGTATAAGAAGGCTTATGACCTAAAAAACAATTCATCTCAACCAAATCCAAATCCAAATGCTGATGAAAATGTTTCTAATGATGAAACATTTGTTGCTGCTGCCAATCTTTATCAACTGGCAAGGGCACAAGCATTTGAAGTCCATTTAAAAGAAAAAGATGCAATTGACCAACAAATGAGCTCGAGGGGTATCTTGCTAGTAAATGTACGAAAATGAGTGATAAATTTGATATCCTATCTTGGTGGAAACATAATTCAGCTCAGTACCCAGTTTTATCCTTAATAGCTAAAGATATTTTAGCCATACCGGTCTCTACGGTTGCATCTGAAAGTGTTTTCAGCATTGGGGGTAAAGTAATAGAAACCTTTTGAAGCTCTCTAAAACCAGAAATGGCAGAGGCATTAATTTGTACTCAAAATTGGTTGAAACATTCCTTCACCTATTTCAAAGACTTGAATCTCATGGAAGAGGTCGAACTTTCTGAAGAAACTAGAGCTGTCAAAAAAACTCCCAACTACAAGGCCCCCTAATTTTTTTTTATCAAACCTCTATTATTAGACTCCCTATCAAAATAATTTTTTTAAGATTTCGGTCCATTATTTCAGGGGGCTTTAGGCCCCCAATATTTTGTTAATTTTGAGTTTTTTTTTTTAAAACATTTTTTCAAAAATAAAATAAATTTTTTTTATCGGAAACTTTTTATCGAAAAAAAAATAAGAAATTTTTTATCGAAAAAAAATCGAACAGTTTTTATAAAAAAAAATCAAAAAAAATTTATCGGTGAAAAAATTAAAAAACTTTATTTAAAAAAAATCGATTATTTTTTAACTAAAATGGGCCTGTGGGCCCACTAAGCCCACAAAACTTTAGGGGGCCTTGGCTTTTAGGGCCTTTTAAATTATTAAATTTTTTGGCCCCTCCAAAATGTAGTCTGGGGCCAATAATTAAGGGGCTTGTAAATTTTACAGCTCTAGAAGAAATTATAGCAGGTAAAATTATTCATGTATATTTAATTAACTTCATAATTAACTTCTAATAAAATGTGATGTTTTTATTTTATAGAGCTCCAAGGTATGTCACTACGAAATGCAGCTTCAGGTGGCTCATCATCACAGGCACAGGCACAACCATCTGGTTGTGCTTGATTAAAACCGATGTATGTCATTCTCAACTCTTTACTTGTTTCTAATTTGAATTTTTTGAAATGAGAATTCAATTTTTATTTCTGTACTAATTAATAAGTTCCGACTATTTCAGGTTTGACTTTTTTGAATATTTTGGATCACACTTTTGACTCACTGCATTTGACTCTATGATATAATGGCAGCGTTGACGCCATATTTTGCGAAGTGTATGGATTTTTACTCTTAATTTATTCTTGATGTTGCTGTTTAGGTTGATGTTGTTGTCTACGACATAATGACAGGTCTGACTTTTTTAATTTATTTTGCGAAGCGTTGATATTGCTGTTTTAGTCTTTATTAAATATGTTATTTTAGTTTGATGATGTTAATTTTGTCTATACCGGTAAATGCAAATATATTTCAATTTAGTGTCAAATTTTAATGTTGATGTTGTTGTCTATGACATAATGGCAGTGTTGACGCCATATTTTGCGAAGTGTATGGATTTTTACTCTTAATTTATTCTTGATGTTGCTGTTTTTGTTGATGTTGTTGTCTATGACATAATGGCAGGTCTGACTTTTTTAATTTATTTTGCGAAGCGTTGATGTTGTTGTTTTAGTCTTTTATTAAATATGTTGTTTTAGTTTGATGATGTTAATTTTGTCTATACTGGTAAATCCAAATATATTTTAATTTAGTGTCAAATTTTAATGTCGGTGTTGTCTTATTGTTTTTGTTAAATACTTGAGTCATTTAATTAATCATTTGGTTGGCATGTAGGGAGCAAGAGAGACACATACCTACATATTCTAGACTCATTACCATGGTCAAAGGAAGAGCACCTTGTAGACCTTAGCAAATACATTACAAGTATGCACATAATTATTTGTTGCTATTTTAAATTTTATGTTGTTTAAAATTAAGTTTTATGATGATTAGAAACATTTATTAAATACTTGTTACTTAGTAATTATTCAATCAAGCAAACATAATTGACTTGTGGTGTTAATTTTGTGTTAGGTGTTTCCAATTCAAATTAATCTGCACTCTTGAGGTGCCATTGTTATTATTGATTTATGCTTGATGTGGTAAGAATTATGAACTTCTCTATTCTGTTTGATGGGGTGCCATTGTTATTATTTTTCTTTGTTCTGTTTTTCCTAATTATTTCCTCATTTGTGTTTTATTAAAATTTGATTTTTGTTTGTAACAGGTTCAATTCCAAGCTATTTCAACAATTGTGATAGCAAGTTGTATAATCATTCATTAAGCATGGAGGAGAAAAGTAAGATGCTTATGTTTAGTTTGTTCAATGTTATTTTATATCCTCATTATTATCAATAATTTCTATTGACTTGTATTTCTTGTTGATTTATCAGGATGTACAAGAAAGATTACAAGCTGATGATAAAACTTGTGTTGATTTGAAATACCAGGATGTTCATCTCTAAAATTTGTTCAAATTGATTTATCAGGATGTTCATCTCTAAAATTTGTGTTGATTTGAAATATTGTCATGTCATAGAGTCATTTGAGACAATCAGTGGCGTTTCATGACACCATTCAAATTAAAACTTAAACATTTCGTTAGTGTGTGATTTTTATAACTTAAATTATTTCTCAAGATACATTCATATTGTTGAATATTTTTGTTGAGACTTGTATGTCAGTAAAAATATTCTCTTGAGTAAGTTGTGTATGCTTAAATTTGATATTAGTATGTAATATGAAAATTTGAGTTTGTAGTTGGGACTTGATAGCCTAAATGGCTCTTCAATAGAAAAATACCAAATATGTACAAATGAACTCCAAATTCAAAGTTTATAAAATGTGTCTAATAATTATTTCCAAAATAGATAAAAAAAAATCTGGGTCAAAATTGGTTTTCACATAAAAATAAAATGAAAATTTAGTTGGACCAAATATATTTTATAGTCCATTAATTGCTCCAAACCGAATCAACCCGTACATTTTACCCGATAATTTGTTAACCCGTAACCCGTTCAAATCGAAGTATTAAACAGGCTATATTGGGTTAGTGTACCTCACCCGCGGTTTGGGCCGGTTATTGATTTTGCACCCGAACCGGACCAATGTCCAGCCCTAGGATTAACAACGACGAGAAAGATAGCAAAAAGATAGGACATCATACGAACTAAATATTATGAAAATACAAATAATCTGATGTACTTGAGTGCACCATCTATGAGAAATTGTGAACACGACTCAAACGACTTAGCGCTCATTTTTTTTTAAACAATATTAGTAACAAATAAATAAATTAATAAAACACTATCCGACCCACACTCACTCTCTTTGTATCTCACTTTTTTTTTTCCACTTTCCATTTTCCTTCTCCTCCTCCTCCTATTTTTTCTCTCTTTTGGCAAAATCCCCCATCCCCTACTTTTTTTCTTCTTTCCTTCTTTTTGCTTATTCTCACTCCACAACGCTTAAACCATCAACTCTTAAAAGGAATTTAACATATCCAAAAGCATAATTTCTCATACTCCTACAAATAATATTGATTATGATTTTTGGCAATTAGGGTTAGTGAGTCAAGGAAGGATAAGGGTACCAACTTCTTAAAAGTGTTTATCGAGACTATTTGAGGTAAATACACAAATCTAAAACTAGTAAAAATCTCTAGAAAAATAGAGTTTTGTTTATAAATCTTATTTTTGTGCTTAAAGTAGATTAGATGATTTGTATGGATTCCTAGAGTTAGATAAACTTTAGAACAATTTTTCTAAAGTCTTGAGAATATTTTTAATACTTTGATTTGTCAGTTGAAGTCATGTCGGCTACTCGGGAAGTTATTGGAGAACAAAGATAGTCGATTCTTCATAGTTATGAGTTGACGACGGTCATCATCATATATTTTTATAATGCTATAATTATTATTTTACTTGTTTTATATATTAAAGTATTTATTGAAATATTAGGGAATACAATCTTTGATTTTTTTTTCTCGATTTCATCCTTAATTATTTTCATGATCTTTGTTATGTGATATGTTTGTAGTTTGATTTATTTATGGGTTTTAAATATGTGTTGTGAAAATCGTTGTTATAATTGTGAAATCGTTAACGGAGGTAAGTGCACCTAGTTACCTAGTTTTGATTAAGGAGAGTTATCCATTAGATGGAGTTGTCCCTATGAGAAATGTCATTCGTAGGAGGAGAAGACTATCAACGAGATGTAAACTCCCTAATTGATGCGTGATGATGCGTTGCGGGATTGAGAGGAGATGACTATCCATTAGATGGAGCCACCCCTAAGGGAAATGTCACCCTTAGGACAAAAATACTATCAATGAGATGAAGCCGCCTCTTGGTTCTCAAGAATTTATATTTTTACTTGTTAAATTTTTATGATGATTTCATTTTGATTTCGATTCGTTATTAATTGGATATTTAATATTTCTATTTGAACGACTAAATTAGAAGTTTAATGATTTTATATGTGTATATTTTAATTGAGAATTATCTAGAATTTTAAGTAATATTGTTTAACATAATTGTCACCAGATTGTAAAACAATTATTCGTGCTTTTTTATGTTTCCCTTCTAGTTGATGATGGTTGTTGTCTTCTCACTAAGTCTTTGTGACCTACCCCTTTATGTTATTATTTTTTTTTCTTCAGATTTACAGACAGCCGAGTAGCAAGTTGTTAGTAGATTCAAGTCTCAATCATATTTTTTTTGTAAAGTCTGTTAAGTCGTAATGTATTTTGCAGCTATTGGAGTCTAGAACGTCTTTTTGGGAAATGTATTAAACAGTTAGATTATGCTATTTGAAATATGAATTAATTGAGTTAAGACTGTAAACAAGAATTTTATAAATTTGGAAATGTTGAAGTTATAGACGATACTCTGTCGAAATTTCAAGAAAATTTATATATATTTTTTAAATGATTATTGAGAACTAATTACTCGCTTAATTGTTAAGTACTTAGTAGACATGCCAGACTATGAGTATAGCTTGTGCATTGGTCATGGCGTCTAATTTTCGGATCGTGACTGTAACACCCCGATTTTTAATAGCGCGAGTGTATTTTTTTTCCACAAAGAAATAAAACAAAGAAAAAGCAAAGAAATACTTTTGGATAAATATTTAAGTCGTAACATAACGAAGAAGTCAACAAATATTTACAAGCAGCGGAATAATTTTTTTTTGAAATAAAAATCTAAAGTATTCAAACATCAAAATACACTGGGGCTATGAGGCTTATCGATCATAGCTCATACCCTTGGGGTATTCTCGACAGACCTATACAAAAGCACTGCTCCAAGAATTTTAACTTTCCCCACGTCACGTCAAAAAGTGGAACATGGACTCATTAAAAGAAAAAGTCATCAGACAGTTTAAGCATAGATACAATCTTCCAAAATGAAATAAATACAATCCCAAGAGAAAGACATCTAGTCCTTATACAACCACCTAATCTGATCATGCTACAAAAACTACACAACCCGGATGATATCCACGCGCCCCGCAAGATCCTCCTGACACAGCTTTAGTCAGGTATGACTAACAACTTTCCCATCTCCATGGTACTAACCGGTAGGATGATCATGTTTCTCATCTGAGGGAAAAGCCCAGATTTCCACAATAATTGTAAAGGTCACCAACCGAAATTAACAAATATCACATAGCAAAATTCTTATATTTTCAAATGCTCAAAAGAACCTTTCGTCTTAGCATACTCCTCCAAAGGGTTTTCATATATCCAAAAAAATGCATAAACAATGTTGAAAAATGAAGTTTTAACAAACTGCACTGTCGTAGCCGAATACAACTGAGAAAATGCAGGTTTTCAGTTCTAAAATGGCTCTGAATCAATCAACACTTTAAACATTAATATTATCAATTATGAACTTATAATTAACACCAAATTAATATCTACAAATTCACACCTCAATCACACATCGAATATTCATTAAATCAATTATAAACACATAAATACATCAAAACTTAATCAACCAAACTTCACACCTCAAAGCAATTACGACAAATCACAACAACAACTGAATATGTATATACAATCATCAAAGTATAACAAACATGACTCGCGTGCCAAGCACCCTAATGTAATGCGTATATGCCAAAATGCATGATTCCGGAATTCCAAACCAAAACCCTCTTCGAAGGGCGTAAATCATAATTGTACCGCCTATCATAGACCAATACTAATTACCGAGGTGTCACCTATCACGGGTCAGCACGAATTACTAAAAAGCGTAAATCGTAAACGTACCGCCTATCACAGACCAATATTGTTTACCGAGGTGCCACCTATCACGGGTCAGTACAATTTACTAAAAAGCGTAAATCGTAAACGTACCGCCTATCACAGACCAGTACTGTTTACCGAGGTGCCACCTTTCACGGGTCAGCACAATTTACTAAAAAGCGTAAATCGTAAACGTACCGCCTATCACAGACCAGTACGGTTTACCGAGGTGTCACCTATCACGGGTCAACACAATTTACTAAAAACTGTAAATTGTAAACGTACCGCCTATCACAGACCAGTACTGTTTACCGAGGTGCCACCTATCACGGGTCAGCACAATTTACTAAAAAAACGTAAATCGTAAATGTACCGCCTATCACAGACCAGTACTGTTTACCGAGGTGCCACCTATCACGGGTCAGCACGATTTACTAAAAATGTGTAGTCTATCACAGACCTACACGACGCGAAAATCCCTGCAAGGATAAGATGAACCAACATATCACATGGCATCATCTCGTGGCCCATCACAGTCACCATTATCACCATGGCCCCATCGCGGTTATCATGTACTATGAAATGCATGAGCATACTCTGACTCTTTTCACCACAATCATTAAGTAAATGCAGCTATTAAAAGATTCCCCATTTTTAATACTCATTTAACACTAATGATTTTTCAAACACAACACAGAGCATACTCAAACATATTTATTCACACCAATTTAAATTTCCACAACCACACATAAATCACATCTCCAAATTTTCATCCACACATAAATTTAATTAAATTCATTTTCCACCAAGTCACACATAAATCACATCTCCAAAAATTCATAATAATCGTTATGAACAAATAGATCACACCAACCGTAAATCACCACAACCCACACCTCAAACACACATCAAACATTCATAATATTAATTATGAACACATAATCAAATTAAATTTAATTCTCCCCAAATTCAACATAAATCACCCAATTAATCTCCAAAACTTTCAAACATTAATCACCAAATTTAATCTCCACAAATTTCAACCATAAATCACTATAGTCAATCTCCAAAATTTTCAACCATAAATCACCACAACAACATTAATATATCAGAGTTCTCCCCACCGCTAACTCGGTGCCAACGGTCTCGATTCCTTTTCGAGACTCAAGGAGCTAACTACAAAAGCATAAATATTTATAACAATTTGTTCACAATAAAATTAATCCAACACCAACGAAATTCTCAAAATTAAATCTTTTTGACACATCAAACTTTTAAAACCAAATAATCTATATTATTTTGTTAAAACTCAATAAAACAAATATTGTCCAAATTTCACATACACGTACTTGACTATTAAAGCACCGAAATTTTTGAGTTAATAAAATACTCTAAATTTTTTTTTTCTTGTTAAACTCAATCAAAGAGGAATTAAAAGAGTAACATTTTAAACTCTAACGATTGTTAATTTCAATATATCTTTTTACTCAAACTCTTTAACTTAGTTAAAATTTGAACTTTTTCACAACTTTAACAACTCTAAATTTTTTGTAAAATTTCAACTTCAGTTCAAATTCATTTATTTGAAAATAACTCATTACGTAACTCAAACACATCAAATTTAATTACCGCAAATTCACACCAAATTCAATCAATTCAATTCCACAACACATATATATAGCACCTCAATTAAATTTCAACAATTCAAATGTAACTCACCCAATTTCAAAATTCCACATTTTTACACATAAACCACCAAATTTCATCAATTCATTTTCTACAAAATCCACAAATAAATCACATCTCAAAAATTCATAATAATAATTATGAACATATAAATCACATCAAACTTGAATCACCACAAACCACACTTCAAATTTAAATTCCACTAAATTATACATAATCACATTAAATTAATTTTTCACAAAATCACACCTCAAATACATCAAATTTCTTTTCCACAAAATCACAAATAATGTCCTAAATGCAAAGGAGCCCTTACCTTAACGATAGCTCTAACACGCGATTACGGTACCGTAATTAATTCCGGTAAAATTTAAGTTTATGACGTCGCGTCGAAAACTAGCTCACTAGCACCGCAGCGTGTCAATTAACAACTTTCTCTTCTGTCACTTTTCGAAATGAAGTTCAGAAGTCGAAGAAAAGTTAGGATTTGTATTTGAGTTTTTTAAACAAAACTTGGTTTTGCTAACAGAGAGAATAGGAAGGAGAAGATGGAGTAGCGTGAAAATGCTTTCTTTTTCTTTTCTGTTTCTCTTTCTTTCTTCCTTTCATATATATATATATATATATTAAAATAATAATATATAATAATAATAATAATAAATATCTAAACAAATATCTAGATATTTACAAATATTTAGATATTTTTATAAAAATCATCATTACGCCTGTCACCTCAAATCACGTTACAAACCACTTTTTCAGAAAAATATCTACTCGCCGTAATTCAATGGGCATATAAATTTTTCTGAAAAATGCCGCATCTCAGAAATTTTTTTTCTTCGACAAAAGATTCACCGCAATTAAATAAAATTATTCATCGACGAATAATTTTTAATCGAGTCTCCAAAAAAGTATTTTTGGCATTTAACTCAAAAAATGCCTTAAAATTGGCTAAAAGCCTCAGAATTTCAGCACAAAATTCCCCAAAATACATAAATTAGAATTTAAAATTAAGAATCTTACAGTGACACAAACGAAATGTATATGATAGTTAATGAAAAAATCTAATAAAAATCACAAATGCAAAACAAATAGATATTCCAAAAACAAATGCTTAGAAGTTTCTCTATGACAGCATAAAACTCACATGGAATCAAACACATAATATAATAATAATTATTCTAATCTTAAGTAGTCAATGAGCTATCTTTATATTTTAGTTTTTTATAACTATGTTAAATAGTTAACAAAATGATTTAAATGATTAATAAAATACACCTATTAAAAAATATCCATTCGTATTTAAACAAAAAATCAAATATTTAAATCGCAAATAAGGTATTCCATAATTATAATTGTATCAAAAGTGTCTGTTGAAATAACATTTTTGTATATATTGTTGTAGACAATATATTACTGTTTTATATGGTATTACACTACAATGAGACAACAAAATGCAAGTAGTTGGCCAATACTGTCCTCAAAGTGCAACTCAATTAATAAAAGATAAAAGTTTGTAAAAACATTTAATATGATGTGACTTATATTAAATCTTGCAATACCTTATCCATATTTAGATCAACGTGTGTTTTTCAAAGAATATTACAAAAAACAAGGAAATGACTAGGCAGCACCAAATGCATATGACCCGTGAACGACGGACATCACCGATTTTGGGCATCTCGTAATAGTAATAACAGTAAAGAGACAGTAACTCTGTCTTTGGTTTCGTGGTCTCTTTCTTTTATCCTCTCTCTCTCTCGGCATCATCTTTTTCATCTGGTTTTTTCAATAGATTAATTATCAATCAAATCAACCACTTCGGTTTTGATCAAGAAATTAAAAATGCAGTCGAGCCCGTTGCTTCTTGAGGAGCCAATTCGAATGGCTTCCATACTCGAGTCATCTAAGCCTGTAAGTCTAACCATCTTTCTCTCTCTTTCTCAATTTTTGATTTCTTTTGCTACCTTTTCTGTTTTTTCTCAATTACATACTTAGTTGATCCCTTTCTTCACCCAATCATGCGCTTCGTGTTACTCTCTCCTGCTCAAAAATTGATGTTATTTTTGTAAGCTTGATTGATCTATGCTTACTGAGTTTGAATTTCAAGGTTACTGAATCGCGCTTCAAATCTTGAATGTCAAGCAACCTAATTATGCGAATCGTATCCAATGCTAAGATTCAAAGAGAGAGACAGTAAAAAAGTAATTTTAAATCTATAATTTATGAGTTTAATTGCTAACCATTGTCTAAAGTGCAAAAAGTTTTTCCATAGATCATAGTCATTTATGGGTATGATTTTAAAAATAGTAATTGTAAAAGTTATCGTTTCTAATAATTTAACGATTTTGATTGAGGGACATAGTAAAAACTCTTTAGAGTAACATTGTATATGAATCAAAGCCATGATAAATTACCATGTGTTTACAGAAATTAATATAGTGATTTTCTTTTTTTGGTCTAAGTTTTTAATAAATATGACCATAGGCCTCACAAAATAAAATCACGGGACATGTCAAAACAAGAAAAATAAAGGAATAACTAAATATTAAGATGTTCATAAAGTAATCAAGTCTTTTTTTCGAAGCCTTATGTGAGATTATTTGATTTTCAATTTCAAGCTTATAGGAAACTTAGTTTTTCAGAGTTTAAATCTTATATCGCTTAATTAGAACTTAAAACTCGGAGAGCTGCTTGCTTATGACAATTTATATCATTGATACTATACAAATTGCACTGATTCATGCACATTATTTAAAATGGCTCGTGCTTTATCACATGATACATTGCTAATTTGTATAATAGCATGCCACTTAAATTGTTGTTTGAAAATTGTGAGTGTTTTGCCAATTTGGATTTTGAGTTAAGTGGTTGAAATGCATTGTGCAGAGTTTCTTTCCAGCAATGACAAAGATTGTTGGCACACTTGGTCCAAAGTCACGATCAGTTGATGTCATTTCCCGTTGCCTTGAAGCAGGAATGTCTGGTATTTTACCTTTTTTTGTTGGCTTTCTTATTTAACATTTGATTACATATACCTCTAGGCTCTAGATTTCTCATCTTTGAGTAAAGAACAGTATGATAAAGGCTATTTTGTTTTTCTGATTGTTTTGTTGTTAGAAAACTAGTGTTGCTCCGTCTTGTGGAGTCAATTATTTTGAAGAGATGGTTAAAAAAGGTCTTGTGTTTAAAAAAAATTATCACTACACAAACACAATGGGAAAGAAATGTTTCGAAACCATGGATCAAAGGGTGAAAGATAATAGGCACAGGAAAGATAGAGATCATAGTGATACTCATAAGACTTCATATTGAAAAACATATTGATTTGATTGAAAAAGATGATGAAAATGAATACGTGATGCTTTATTTATATTAACAACCACTTATTATAACCACTAACTAACTCCTAAGAGTTGTAACTAACTCATATGAGAGTTGTAACTAATTTATTAATCAAGCAACTATTTTATATTTTTGTTCAGAAATACCTCTTAAAATTTGAGTTGAGCCTAACTCAACCCTTATAAAACTGACTTGTAAGGTGATGATTGCTTCCACTTATAAACACATTTTCATGCCATATGTCATCCACAATGTGAGTTTTTTTTTTTGATCGGGACAATGTGAAACTCTTAAAACACCCCTTCATGCTCAAGACTCGACATCTGGAGCGTGACCTGAGTGTCCCGATAGTGGTGACCCAATGGATCTCAAATAGGAACTGATACCATTTTAAAATTTGGGTTAGACCTAACTCTACCCCCCAAAACCGTCTCGTAAGGTGATGATTGCCCCTTCTTATAAACACATTTTCAAATCATATCTCATCCAAAATGTGAGGCTCTTAACAATACCAATAACCTATTGTGTTCAAGTGCTGTTGTTACTTGTTAGTTCTTCCTTTATAATTTTCAGCTGTCTTCTTTTTTCTTATTGTCAATGTTATCTAGAGTCTCATCTGTTGATCATCTTATTCTTCTTTTCTTACGACATGCTAGTTGCTAGGTTCGATTTCTCATGGGGTGATCCAGAATATCACCAAGAGACACTGGAAAATTTGAAGGCTGCTATCAAAAGTACCAACAAACTCTGTGCGGTAAACACACCTTATTTTGTGTTTTTCTATTTGTTTTTGTCTCAACAGTGATGTGGGATTTTTTCTCAGGGATTGAAACCTTCTAGGGTAAATGGAAGGAAGAACCACTCAACTAGTTACAATTTATATCTGCACAGCTTTATGTTATCCTCCTCCTCTGACTTATTCTTCCATATTACTATCCTTGTATAGCATTGAATATTACCATCCTTGTATAGCATTGAATAGTAGTACAAATAAATTAGTATTTATATAAGTTAACATTCATTAATGCCAACTATTAGCTATTTTAAACTTGTATGCTTAAAGTTTACTTTTGTCCAATTGAATCTCAAGCATCAAGGATATCCACTCCTTTTACTTATAAGTATCTGTTGAATGAGAGAAAATGAGAGAGGAATATGATGAAATTGTGTGTTTGAAGTACACAACATAGTCGATATTATAGAGGCTCAAGGCAATAATTATAAGAATAAATATAGGAGATACTTACTATCCCTAATTACATGATATGATTTGCCTATACAATAAATACAAAGATCATAATATATTTTTAACACTCTCTCTCAAGCTGGAGCATATAAATCATATGCACCAAACTTGTTACATATATAACTAACTGATTCAAGGACCTCTCAAAGATTTAGTGAATAAATTTGCCCATCGATCATTGGAATTGACAAAGTTTGTGGTGATATCACTTGATTGGATCTCCTCCCTAACAATCTTATTACCAATAATGTGGTGACACATACTAGAATCAAGAACCATGGGTTAAGGAAAGGTGACTTAGAGATGAAGAGAGCAGTTGTGAATTTTCCAACACCAAACATTAGAATGTCCCTAACTATGACAATACTTACATTTCCGACATTTCTTGGAGGGGGATGAACGTCCCTGAGACTCAACCATCCATAATTTGTAAAAGGATGACTAACAACAGCAGCAAATCGGAACCAAAGAATAGTAATGCCACGGTGAATAGTAGTCGCATGATAAACAGTAGTGTGCAATGAAGATTAACACAGTCAGCGGTACCATGATGAACAATAACATCGTAAATGAGTAACATGGCAGTAGAGAAGGGGTAAACCAGAGCTGTGACACGATTTGCTGAAATTTTTTCTCATCGAAGAGAGTGGGTTGATCGGGTAAGCACAGTTTAGGGTTTCCTCTCAAGGCAATAAAGACAAAAATAAATATAGGAGATACTATCCATATTTATATGCTATGATATGCCTATACAATAAATACAAAAATCATAATATATGTTGTGCATAAAGTATGATAAGTCATGCTATATACTATATAACCAAAAGTAACTATGTTTTGAATTTGTTTTTTATCCTTAAATGTGCTTTCCAAATGTGCAAATACCCATATGAAGGTTAACTAATGTAAAAATAAATTTTATGCATTTATGTCTAACTTCAGGTTATGCTAGATACTGTGGGTCCAGAACTACAGGTTGTCAACAAAGCTGAGCACTCAATTTCCCTTGAAGCTGACACATTGGTTGTCTTAACTCCTGATCAAAACAAAGAAGCTACTCCAAACCTCTTGCCAGTAAATTTCAGTGGTCTATCAAAGGTCAGTGTACATTTCCCATGCAGCACATATATTGTCGTCTGTATCATATTATTTTGAATATATCTTTTTGAGGTTTACATACATATGTGTATAATTGCCACATCAAAGTTATGTTGTTGCGCATTTGAAATTGTTTTTATCAGTTGTTTACTGGTTGAATCTTGGTGTTTCATCCATATTTTTTCATGTACGGGGATAAACTGGTTACTTATAAAAGCAAAGCAGTTCTGAAGCACAGCTCGGAACTCACTGCTAATAAAGCTCAAGGAACTAGGAATTACTTATCTTATAATATGAATGGCTTACGCGAAAAAAAATGTTATCAGGATTACCAAGGATTGAGGATGAGTTCATTAGGACAGTATCAAACACATAGAGACTGATCACCGCTTTATAAAAGAAAAAATTGATGATGTGGTTATCAGACATGATAAAACACTCTCATGCTATCAAACTTTCTACTTTCTCATTGGACTTTGACTGTATGCCCATAATTTTGCAGGCTGTGAAGAATGGTGATACTATTTTTATTGGCCAATACCTGTTTACTGGAAGTGAAACAACTTCTGTGTGGTTGGAGGTAATGAAATCCTGGACGACTAGTTCAAACTTCTATACTAGTTGAGTAAAGTCAAATTAGTCCTTGAATGATGAAATATGCTAGAGATCCTTGAAGGTGAATGACATTTTATACGTCAAATTAGTTCCTAAACATGTACTACAGGTCAATTTAGTCTTTAAAATACCTAAATATGAGGACTAATTTCACAAAAAGAATACACATTCAGAGACTTTGAGCATGGTTAATCTATAATTCAAAGAATAATATTACGCTTTTCAACTAAAATAGAACTGTAGACACGCTCCCTATATTGATTATACCTCCCTTTGCAGACGATACTTTCCAGTAGGCAGTGCCTTTTAATTTTTAATTTTTTTCCTTCCTCTTTTCATCTTAATATCTATTGCATTCTTCTTTTTCTTGTTCACTAAATCAATATTGGTGTATTATAGAAGGTCTGTTCTGCTTCTGATAAGAGTAGCCACAAGCATGCGGATTATTTGTAGTTAGCTGATCTAAGGAAGCATTCAGCATTGTACAATAGAGAATGAAGAAAGTAGAATACTGCTGCTATTCATTAATGTCACTTAAGTAGTTTTGATTTCATAATGCAGGTCAAAGAAGTGGATGGTGATGATGTCACTTGCGTCATAAAAAATTCTGCTACTCTTGCTGGATCATTGTATACTTTACATGTCTCTCAAATTCATATTGATCTTCCTACTCTTACTGACAAAGATAAGGAGGTAACGATAAGTAATTTGTAAGCGTGAAGTAGTGAGTTTCACATTACGTGGTCAGGTTTCTATTCTACTTTTGATGCTTCATAATGTATGTTTCAAATCTTATCTATTGATGGAATATTTTAGGGTGGTGGTAATGGAATTCTATTTCTTTGATGACGTTATAGCATCATTGTAATACTTCTTGAGACTTCAATGTTTTCTGTCCCAAATTTTTCTGTTACTATGGGAAACTGATTTTAGTTATTTCGCAATTGAAAATATAAAACTTCGTATATTGTATGCATAACTTATGTCATAAATTTTTTAATTTGCACCAAATACAAGAGTATCTAGGTTTAACTTATGATTTTTACAGTAAAAAATGTAAATACAGATTTTTTGGCAATTTGTTAAATGTTAATCTTTTCTCATTTGACTCACTAATCAGGTAATAAGTACATGGGGTGTTAAAAACAATACAGACTTCCTTTCATTATCATACACCAGACACGCTGAAGACGTTCGGCATGTAAGTGCTATTGCAGATAGTTTATATCTTCTTGCTTATGTATTTTGAGTGCCCCACACCTTTATTATGTGTTTACTTTGAAGACTTCCCTTCAAGTAATATAAAAACAAATCTATTATTTCGGAAATTTGTAGGCATGACATGTTAGATTTAGTTATGGACCTTTTTCCTAAATAGTTGGGTTTTTGTTTGTTTAGGTTTATAAAATGATGAGAGACCTATAGTAAATGCAAAATACAGAGAATGGGAGAATGATTTACTTATGACGGTGGGAAGTTATAAATTATAACGAATCCACCATTTTTGGATGAAGTAAAAAAATTCAAATTAGTTTACTTTCTACGTTATTGTTGATTATGTGTACCATTTTCTCTAATTTTTCCTCAGCATTTATTAAAATTGACATTATTTTCCATTTTGCAGGCCCGGGATTTTCTCTCTAAATTAGGTGAACTCAAACAGACACAGATTTTTGCAAAGATTGAAAATATAGAGGTGAGTGTTGTGAGTTAGGTATTATTTCCTTCTTTATGAACAAAGGGTACTTGTGTAATATTTACTATGTTATACTCCCTTCACTTTTTTAAATTGGGTTTTAAAGAATAACTTGTTCCTATTTTCATCTATCGTTTTCAAATTTCAAGGTTACATTAGCTACTTTTTTTCTAATTATACCCTTACATTAATTTAGAGTAAATGAAAGTTAAGGATATATTTGAAATCTGCTCATTAATCAAAGTTATTCACGAGTTGTGCTAAACAACCTTAAAAGATTTGTAGTATATAGGAACAGAGGGAGTAGTGCACTGTCCACTGTCTTCTGCACTGACACAATAAAATTCAATGACCTGCACCCACATTAGTCCAGTTTCCTAAACATGTAGTTTCTTAACTGTGAGAAAATTCAAAAAACCTGAGTCTTATACTCTTCACATCTGTAATAGACAAAAGCAGTAGTTCAAGATCCTTCTCTGTTTGTTTGCTTTGTAGTGATTTTGAAATACATTTCTCTTCTGTTATTTCTCGTAGGGATTGACACATTTTGATGAGATATTGAGAGAAGCAGACGGTATCATCCTCTCTCGTGGAAATTTGGGGATAGATCTTCCACCTGAGAAGGTTAGCTTTTACTTCTGGACAGGAGAATCCAATGTTATATATGATTCATCTGTATCATTTGGCAGGTGTTTCTATTCCAAAAAGCAGCTATTTACAAGTGTAACATGGCTGGAAAGCCGGCTATTGTCACACGTGTTGTTGACACTATGACTGATAATCTAAGACCTACTCGTGCTGAAGCAACTGATGTTGCCAATGCAGTGTTGGATGGTATGTTCTTTCCCCGACTTATGTTCCATTTTGCTATATGCGGTGAGTCTTAAATGATTTGGTTTGAGTTTGAGGGCTTTGTGTAGACACTACTACCATTGGAGACACGTACATGTTTCTATCAAGTCATTAATATTCCTTCATATTTTGGTGTTTAACCATACACGTTTCATCTCTAAATATGCCTTCTCCTTTTGGTTGGTTCAGGAAGTGATGCAATTGTTCTTGGGGCAGAGACATTGCGTGGATTATACCCTGTAGAAACTATTTCCACTGTTGGAAAAATTTGTTCAGAGGTAGGTTTTGCTTTAGTAAAAAATTGCATTCCTATCACACTTTTTCTCTAAATAAACTAATTTCTTGTCTCTCCATTTTTTAGTTATTTGGAGTGAAGTTCTCCCTTTGTTGTTTATAACGTTTGTTTGTATTATATAGAAGTTGTCCTACAACAAGGAAATAAAATCTAATACATTCTGTACAAATCTGTAGGAAATAGAAAAGGAATTATCACAAGACTTAAAGAAAATGAAAACTGAAAACACACACTTTCATTGCTTCTAACAACCTTTAAATACAAGAAATTGATAATCAGAAATTAATAAAAATAAAACTACCCATAAATTTGTAATAGCCTACTATTAATTTGTAACAACCCATTACCTCCCATTATTCCTATAATTAAAACTCATAACCGTAGAACTTGTACAATAACTCTAATAATAGGTGCTATCCAATATTATTAAAACTCCTCCTTGGATCAGTAGCTATTGACACCAAGTTTCTCTCTCGAGTTCTGAAACCTTCCTTTTGAAAGAGCCTTTGTAAAGATGTCTTCCAATTAGTCTTCTGTCTTGCAATATTGTAACTAGACTTCTTGTTCCTTCTGGATTTCTCTATGAAAATATAACTCAATATTAAAGTGCTTAGTCTTCCCCTGACAGACTGAATCATTAGAGATTGCAATTGCTGCTTGATTATCAGCAAACACCTTAGTTGGTTCTGCTTAAGTCATCTGTAGATCAACCAAAAAATTTCTCAGCCACAAAGCTTGATTAACAGTTGCAACTGCAACTGTGAATTCTGCTTCAGCAGTTGACCGGGCCACAATATCTTGATTCTTTGAAGACCAAGAAAACACTCCAGAACCAAATGTAAAACAGTAGCCTAAAGTGCTTTTCATATCATTCAATAATCCTCCCAATCACTGTCAGAAAATCTATGAAAATTAAATACTTGATTATACTTGAACCGTACTCCATAATCAAGAGTTCTTTTGATATATCTGAGGACATTGTTAGTAGCTTGAATATGCACTTCTTTTGCACAATGTAAGAACCTTGAGAGAACACTAACAACATGAAAAACATCAGGTCTTGTTGTTGTAAGGTACATGAGGCAACCAATAAGACTTCTAAAATCAGCCTATCATTTTCTACACCATCTTCCTTGCCTAGCTTTAGTTTAAAAAATTGGAGTACCCACATGTTTACAGTTCTCCATTTGAAACTTCTTCAGAATCTCCTTTGCATATTTCTTTTGATTGATGAAGATTCCATTTTCATTTCTCCACAGTTGGTCATTTCAAAGACCTTCATCATATTTTGCTTAAACTCCTCAACAAACACAATATTGCTTTGGATAACCAAAAGATCATACAGAGAAACAATTAAAATATCAGAATTCAAGCACTTCACATAAAGAGTTGACTCATTGAGACTCTTTGTAAAGCCAATACTCAACAAGTACTCATCAATCTTGCTATACCATACCCTTAGAGCTTGCTTCAATTTCAGCAAATAGACCTTATCTTCTTGCCTTTTAACTGCAAATCCTTCAAATTGCTCAACGTATATCTCCTCCTGCAAATAACTATTTAGAAAAGAAGATTTCACATCTAGTTGAAACACCTTGCAACCATTTTGTGCTGCCAAAGCAAGGGCCAATCTGATTGTACCAAAATTTTTCCATGGAGTCTTTTTCTTCTTTCCTTTGTAACCTTGAATGAACTTCGGTTTGGCTAGTAAAGCACCTTCAATCATGCCTTTCTCTCTCATAAGCTTCCTTTGTTCTTAGGCTTGCAAAGCATACACCAATTCAGACAAAGTAATTTTTGACATATCTTTGCAATTTTCCGAAGAAGAAATGGTGGATTTAAACCTCTCAGGAATAGTCACAAGAATTTTTTGGACTATCCTTATATCAGAAAACTCCATTGTCGACAATGCTTAGAATTTTGTCAAAATACTCTTTGATTGTTTCTGACTCCTTCATCCACTACATCTCAAACTCCTTGATCAAATTCAACACTTGCATCCCTTTGACTTTCTCATTTCCTTCATACTCCTTCCTGAGAAAATCCCAAATTGCTTTGGATAACTTTAGAGTCATACATCTTGTAAAGATTGCTTCAGAAAAAGCATAAAATAGGTAAGATTTTGCCTACGATTTTCGTTGTTTTCTCTCCTTATGATTTCTAATTTGAGCAAGCGTTGGATTGTCTGATAATGGATCAATCACATAATCATTCTCACCTTAAAAAATTTGCAATTTTAAGACCGAGTTATCAGATTGCATTTTCAACTCACGGGATAAGTGTTTGGGTGTTTAGTGGAACTCTTCACCCAACCAGGTCCCTCAAGAACAAGAATTCTCTGATACCACTTGTAGGAAATAGGAAAAGAATTCTCACAAGACTTATCAAAATGAAAACTAAAAGCACACTTTCATTACTTCTAACAACCTTTAAATACAAGAAATTGATAATCATAAAATAATAAAAGTAAAACTAATAAATTTGCAACAACTCGCTACCTCCCATAATTCTTATAATTAAAACTCATAACCATAAAAATTCTACGATAATCTTTAATAATAGGTGCTGATCAATATTATTAACAAAATCAAATGTATCCTTTTTTTTTTTTTTGGCTAAAAAAGTATTCATTCATTCAAATCGATATAATTACATGGATAAAAAATAATTCAAAGTTGCTAAAAACGAAAAGGATGAATCGGCAAACAAACTTATATAGTATCCAAGTTAATAGCATAAAGTGGCTAAATGCCTACAAATGTGGCAAAAGTTACAAATATGACAAAATTGAAGTGTCAAAAATACCCATGCCTTTGAAGTTGAAGAGACTAAAGTCGTTGATTGAATTTGCACTTGATCGAAGCTAATCTCTCAATCTAAAATCAAACGAACATCGCAATAAGGCGAAAAATTAAAACACCGCAACAAGGCGGGAAACCAAAATAACCCGCATTAAGACGAAAAAATCACAAAAAAACACGACAAAAAATTAAATAGGTAAAAATCACTTATTTCGAGAAAAACAATTTAGAGGGGTGATTTCGGATAAAAAATTGGCTCTAAATCACCCCTCTTAAGTGAAGAAAAGAGAAGTAGAACAAAAAAGGAAGAGAGGCGGCTAGGTTTTGAAAGAAGGAATCCACCATATGGTGGCCCAATGGATAATATACTATCTTAGAATTTGTATTGAACCCTACACAAAACCGGCTTGTAAGGTCAGGACTACACACCACTTATAAACACTTTCTTTGGTAGGGCTCATCTCATTCAGTGTGAAACTCTTAATAATATCTATGGCATATAGAAAAGTATTTTATATTTCGAAAATAGTTTATGTAATTAATTACTGTAAATTACTATGTCCAATCACCAATTAAATACCAATGATGTATAAAATAAAGACACACAAAATTATGGTGTTAAAGGCACACTTCCTAAACCCCAAATTTAATCTTTTACATTCCACCTACATCCTTGTACCTTCACTAGCTGCTACTTTTTCCAGAGGTACCTTTAATTTCCTTCTGGTAATTTCGGCAACTTTTGTTAAGAAGCATGGTTGAGTCCAACAAAGTGGACAATAAAATGAGAGAATTTTATTGATTTTTGAATTGATAGTATGAAAAAGATGATTACAATGTATCTAGCATGCACTTTATATAATAATTCTAAGACAACGAATATAACCAACTAACAACTAAATATAATTTAGTAACTACCTTAAACAATATCAAACTAAATCTAATAAATTTCTCAAACAATTCTTTTCCGTTGGCAACTTTCTGGAGACTTTTGATCCCGGCCAAAAACCTTCCCTCAGTTGACCCACCCCATCTCCCTCTACTCATGCTTTCTTCTTCTGGTTTCTTTATTTTGTTTCATTTTTGTTGGCTCCTACATATTTAGAGTCTCTTAATTAGCTACTCTTTGTAGGCAGAGAAAGTTTACAATCAAGATTTATATTTCAAGAGGGCTGTTAAATATGTTGGAGAGCCGATGACTCATTTGGAATCAATAACTTCCTCTGCGGTACTTTTGTCTTTTGCACTAAATTTATCGTAATTGTTTTAACTTCATTTTTCACTTCCATTCTATTCACTTAGAAATTTGTTCTCAGTAAAATACAAATCTGGAAATAATTTAGTTCTGTTGAAACATGCAGGTCCGAGCAGCCATCAAGGTTAAAGCTTCGGTTATAATTTGCTTCACTTCATCTGGAAGGGCTGCAAGGTTTCAATTTCTCTCTCTTATTACTCTTCATTATTTAAAGAGTTTTCTAGTGTTATGCTCATTGTTGCAAATGTTTATGTATTTGTTTATTAAAAATAAATTATGATATTGGTAATTTCTAACATACCATTTAATTTAGATTTTATTGTTGAATGTGTAGGCTTATTGCAAAGTATCGACCAACCATGCCTGTGTTATCTGTTGTCATTCCCCAACTAAAGACAAATCAACTGCGATGGACTTTCACAGGAGCTTTTGAGGTACTTAATTGACAGCTTGACATTTAATATGAAATTCGTTGAATTAATCTTACATGATAAAATCTGAAATACTATTAAAATTTTATAAAAATTTACATATTTGATCAACTCAATAAGAATTATTAATTGGACGGTTGGATCGATGAAATTTAATGTCTACAAAGAGTTATTCAGTGAAATAACTCAAACAAGAGTTACTTTTGGTGTCAAACGGAAAATGTTAGTGGTTAGTGTGTTATATTAATGGGGGAGTTGATCCTAGACCTCTATATTGCTATTATGGAATAATCACATAGATGTTAGAATAATGCAAGTAAAGTGTTTAAAGTTGGTAGAAATTCAAATGACATTTAACCTTGAAAAGGCTAAGCATCTTTTGAGTCAGCATGATTAGGTTGTTTGAGTTAGCTCAGTCCTGCTAGAGGCATCAACAATTTAGTTAAAGATTTATTTGTTTGTGATTATGTCGTGGAACTTCACAATAAGACCAGATTGAATTAGACCCTCTCAAACTACTGTCTCAAATTGTTCAAATGAATTTTCTTTTATGTTACCAGTTTCTTCTACCACTGAAAATATCAGTTCTAGATAAACAGTTATATAATGTATTAGATAGAATATTTAACATGTGTTTATTATGTAAATAATAGCAACTACTAATTAGGGATAGAGTTACCGATGTCCTACTATTTACATAATAAGCACATATTAAATACATTGGTGGTGGTGCTTCACCTCTGTTTTTTTTTTCAGTTTCATCCAAATAATTTACGTGAACTTCAATTACCGTATACGTGAACGTGAATTAAGTTCGTGTAAATTATGTAAATTACGTAAATTCAGTTCACGTAACTTATTTGGGTGTTACTGAAAAAAAACAAGTGTGAAACTAGCAAAAGTGTATTAAATATGCTATATAACTCTCCTCCCCAAATGGGTGCATTTATGTCTGTTGAAAATAAAATAAGATCATGTAAATAAATATATCATGTAATTAGGAGTAGAATATCTTGTAATTATTCCTATCATTATTTGTATTTATTGCTCATAGTTTATATAAAGAATTTATGCTGTGTAGTTGAAACACACAGGTTTTCAACATGTTTATCAGGTTTCTCTTCTCATTCAACATGGTATCTAGAGCCTATTAAGTGGCAACCCTAAACTGTTATTACTCGGTGGACCCACTGTCTCCGGTGAAACTTTTTCCAGCAAAACATGTTTTCAACTCTTGTTTGCCCCTTGTTTGTCCGATATAGACACATTTTCTGGTGCTCTTTAACGACCATGGCATCCCCGTGTGCTACTGAAACAAAAAACATCACCTCTTCTCTCTCTATTGTAAAATTGAATGGATCAAATTATGATAATTGGGCCGCCAACATCAAATTATAGATGTTTGGTCCAGGTTACGAGGATCATCTCACTAAAAATCCTAAAAATGTGGTTGCGACTAAACCTTCTAAATGGAAGCAAATTGATGCTCAGTTGTGCAATGTCATTAAGTCCACACTTCATCTATACATTACAACGATTTTCCATCCACATCTCACGTGTGAATCAGTTTGGAGTCAGACAAAGACATTCTACACTAATGACACTCAACGTCTTTATGGAGTTTGTCACCATTTGTTGAATATCATTACTTCGACAACAATAGATGGTTCTATTTCTACATATCTTAGCAACATTCATAGTGCACTTCATGATTTTAATGAGCTTCTCTCTCTTGCTGCAAGTAATCCAGTTGAACAAAAGAAGGAGTTGGATCAACGTAGCACCCTTTTCATGCTTCATGCACTTTATGACTTTCCCAAGGAGTATTATGCAATTCGTGATTAAATTTTGGGTTTGTTACTGTTCCAGATATGTCTACTACCTCAGTGATCTTTCTTCCAGTACCATAAAAAAATTCAATTGAGCTCTCTAATGCTCCAACTCTGGGTGACACTGTTGCCCTTGCATCTCTGAGACATAATAAGAGTTGTTCTCAAGGAGGGCCATCCAACTCTAAGCCTTGTCCCAAATGTGAGCATTGTAATTGACTTGGGCAAACTATTGATCACTGTTAGAAGTTGCATGGTAAACATTCACGTTCGATAAATGTAACTCAACTTAATCCTTTTGACACTATTTAGATCATACCTCCTCCACAAGGCTCCCCAACAAGCTACGAAGATTTCCTCCGGTGGGTTAAAAGTCATCCGAACTCTGGTTCTACTACTTCGGTTCCACGCACTAGTAATTCATCCGTTTAGCTCTCTCAATCATCTTCTTGCGGCCCTTGGGTTCTTGATTCTGGTGTGTCTAATCATGTCTACATCTGGTTTCTTACCTTCTATAACTTATGCCAATGGCTTCCAAATCCAATCCTAAGGGGTTGACACTGTCCAATTTCTCCATTCCATTTGAGTTGCATTTGTTCTCTATGTACTTGGATGCCCGTTTAATTTACTTGCAGTTAGTCGATTAACTCGGTCCCATGATTGTGTTGTTACTTTTACTAATGGTAGTGTTACCCTGTAGGACCTGAGCTATGAACGAACGATTGACGTCAAATGTAAGTCTCAAAGCCTTTGTTACCTTTCTCTATCATCCAAGATATGTTTACCACATATACCCCTTTTACTATCCATGCTCAACTAGAACACCCAATTCTTCCCAAATTTCAAAAGTTGGTGGCATGTTTGTCTTAATTATCTATTTTACATTGTGAGTCGTGTCAGTTAGGGAAACAAACTTGTAATCATTTTCTTGATCGAGTCAATAAAAATGGTTCTTCCTCCTTTGCTTTAGTTCACTTTGATATTTGGGGTCCTTCTTGTGCTATGTCTACTTTAAAGTCTAAGTATTTTTTTATTATTATTGATGATTATTCCCATTGTATGTGGTCACTTTTAATGAAAAATAAATCTAAAATGTTTTCTATTTTTGAGCAATTTTATTAAGAAATGAAAACTCAATTTGGTGTTTCTATTCGTACTTTACAAAGTGATAATGCTCAAGAATATTTGTCCCATCAATTTCAAAATTTTATGGCTTCTAATGTTATTCTTCACTAAACGTCATGTCCTTCTGCACCCCAACAAAAAGCGGTAGTCGAACGCAAAAATCGGCATCTCATTGAAACCGCTCAAACCTTAGTTCTCTATGGTAATGTTCCATTCCGTTTTTTGAGGATGCAGTCTTCTTGGATATCATCGGTCTCAAAAGGATTATCGTTGTTATTTTCCTACACTACAACGATACGTTATATCAATTGATGTTACCTTTTTCGAGTTAATACAATATTTTGAGGCAACACATGTAGCTACTGAGCCTCCTTAGAAAATTAATCCCGAACCTCCGCAGGTAGTTATTCCTATTCCACCCATTCATGTTCCTCTCGAACATGTTGAGTCTGCCCCCTTGATACCTCTACGATTGATCCCCCAACTCCACAACCACTACAAACATATCGTCGTCACCCACCCTCTGTTGTGCCTGTTCTTGAGGCCATTGGACTCTCTTCCGACGCCATCCTTGGATCTGACCCTGCCACCTAGGCACGACCTTCCCATTGCTATTTGTAAGGATATTCGCACAACACGCAATCCATTTTCTCATTATATTGATTTGTGTTATCATCGTCTTTTTCCTTTGGATTACACTTGCTTGTCTTCTGTTTCTATTTCTAAATCTTCAGGTGAAGCAGTATCCCACCCTAAGTGGAGGCAAACAATGTTTGACGAGATGTGTGTTCTCCAAAGAAGTGGTACTTAGGAACTGATATCTCTACCTCATGGGAAGTCTTTAGTAGGTTATCGTTGGCTCTATATAGTGAAAGTTGGTCTTGATGGTAAGATTAATTGATTTAAGGCTTGCTTGGTGGCCAAGGGATATACTTAGATTTTTGAGTTAGATTATAGTGATACTTTATCACCTATCGCCAAAATGGAATCTTTCATATTGTTTTCCTCCATTGCAGCAATTCGATATTAGCCTCTCTATCAACTTAACATTAAAAATGCCTTTTTCCTGTTGGCTTTGAAAAGGAAGTTTGTATGGAGCAATCACTAGGGTTTATTTCTCAGGGGAGTCTTCCACATTGGTTTGTCGGATACACAAGCTTCATTATGATCTTAAATAGTCTCATAGAGCTTGGTTTGACAAATTCAACACCGTAGTACAAGAGTTTGATATGATTCATAGTGAAGACGATCATTCTGTATTTTATTGCCACTCAGTCCAAGGGTGCATCTATCTTATTGTTTATGTGGATGACACTGTCATAACTGGTACTAACTAGTAAAGAATACTCTTGTTGAACCAACATCTTTAAAATCAATTTCAACTAAAGACCTCGGTAAAGTCCGTTATTTTGTGGATATTGAGGTAGTTCGATTCAAAGATAACCTTGCAATTTCACAAATAAAATATGCTATGGATATTCTTGAAGAAACCGATCTATTGAATTCCAAGCCAATTGATGTTTCTATGGATCCAAATATCAAGCTCCTACCTAACCAGGGAGAGCCTTTATTAGATTCAAGAAGATATAGGAGATAGGTTGGAATATTAAGCTATCTCACAGTCACCCATCCTAACATTTCCTTTCCTGTCAATGTGGTAAGCCAGTTCTTAAATTCTCCTTGCCAAGAACATACAAATGTTGTAATCAAGATTTTGAAACACATCAAAAGTGCTCATGAAAAAGGTCTCATTTATGAAGATAAAGGACATACTAAGATAGTTGGTTACTCAGAGGCTGATTGAGACGACTTACTCATTGATAGACGATCGGGTATTGTGTACTTATCAAAGGAAACTAAATATCTTGGAAGAGTAAGAAACAAAATGTTGTTGCAAGATCTAACATTGAGGCAAAATACAGGGTCATGGCACTAGTAACATGTGGTCTAATCTGGTTGAAATAGTTACTACAAGAACTTCAATTTGAAGAGGCCATCCCAATGACACTAATATATGATAATCAAGTTGCATTACACATTGCCTCAAATCCTGTTTTTCGTAAGAGAACCAAACATATTGAGATAAATTGTCATTTTGTTAGAGAAAAGATCGAATCAGGTGACATCATCACTAACTTTGTCAACGCCAATGATTAATTAACATATTTTATACAAAGTCGTTGTGAGGTACTAGAATTAGTTATATATGTAGTAATCTTGGTGCATTTGATTTATATACTCCAGCTTGAGGGGAGTGTTGAAAATAAAATAAGACCATGTAAATAAATAGAATATCATGTAATTAGAAGTATACTATCTTGTAATTATTTCTATCATTATTGTATTTATTTTTCATAGTCTATATAAAAAACCTCCGATGTGTAGTTGGAATACACGGGTTTTCAACATGTCTATCAGGTTTCTCTTCTCATTCAACAATGTCATATGAACCAAGTTAACAAATGTGGTCCACCCTGAGATTCTCAAATACTTAGTGTGTGTTTAGTTTTGTGGTAAAAAAATTGATTTTGAATCAATTGATTTTAGTTAACAATGAATTTAATGTAAAATGATTTATGTTTGCATATATTCATATAAAAGTGATTAGACTCTTTCAAAAATGAAACCAAACATGCACTTAGTATATATGTAAGCTTCCTGATCACCTAAATTAACAAAATTAGTTCCGATTTCTCTTGAAAGTACTTTTCCTTTTAAAAATTTAAAAAGTGACTGTTCATCTTTTATGTTCTTAGCTATATAATGGAAGAACGAATACGATGCAATGTGAAGTGTAGTTTGGTCATCATAGATATGTTTTGTGATGATTTATTTGACCCAATCCAAAAACTTAAGATGGTATTGGAGTCTATCTTATATCATTTTGACCTCCTGTTATTGAGCCACTAGGGTTAAGCTCTAGATGTCTATTTCTAGGCATGAGGGAGGTGGTTGAGAGTCACACCTTGGTACCTGTTTAGATTAGATATTTTTGTGTTAAGAGATAATAAAGTTATTTAGCAGTAGTTACTTTATTAAGTCTCTTCTATATATAGAGCATTTCATGTGTTCTTTTGATAGTTTTTTTTAATTATCAATATGAAACATTTTAAGAAATTTTCTTTTATATCAAACTCTCAAACTTATTTTTAATATGAGATAAATTTTCATTTCTATGATCTTCTAATTTCTAACATAATATTAGAGCGATACCATTGTCGCAATTCACAATAATTTTGAAGATGAGGAGTTTGGTTACGAATGCAATGAAGAAAATTTTCGTGAAAAAGATGAAAAATGTTCTTCAAAATCTTTGTAGAAAGTATGTCAGTTCAAGTCAACGCTTGTATAAAGGATAGCGACAACTCTATGCTTGTATTAGTGTTTGTGCATCATACTAGTTTGAGTTCAAGAAGTTGATTTCGACAACCATCATGATGACATTGAAGACTATTGTTGAGCGAACCAATACGATATAACTTTTGTTCCATACTCAAATCTAGTGCTCGATCTCGGTAGAACAAATACATATGTGATATCTCTATTTCTTTCAAAAATAGTTCAATCTCATTTGTTTTTGTTCTGTGCATTCACAATGATTGTCTCTATCCTTTTCTGAACAACAAAATCGTCACTAAGTCACCATGTTTTCCTTTCATCGTTTTTTGTATTCAACCTTGGAGGAATCTTTATCTCTTATTGGATATTTTAGTTCTTATGCGATTAATTTGTTCCTTTCATTTATTATTTGTAATTTGTTCTCAAAGAAAAATGAAATATTTTATATCAAATTGTAATTCAAACTCAAGTTAAGAATTCTCTCACATTGAGTTTGTGGGGATTGTTAAGATTATGTTTTTGTGTTGGAGATAATAAATTTAAAACTTAATTACCGTTTTGGTCCCCCTATTTTAGCTGAATCGCGATAGTAGTCCTCCCATTTTGTTTCTCTCCAGTTTTGGTTCCCCAAACAGAATTTTGGTCCAAAACTTCATGAAATTTCATTTTTTTTTTACATTTATTTAAATCACACAATGTCTCAAGATCTTATTTTTAACCATTGTACCTAAAATATATGATCATAAATGGTGTAATACGACTTTAAAAAAATGAAATTTCATCAAATTTTGGACTAAAATTCTGTTTGGAGACCAAAATTGAAGGAAAACAAAATAGGAGGATTACTTTCGCGATTCAGTTAAAATGGGAGGATCAAAACTGCAATTAAGCTTAAATTTAATTAAAGGCAGTTAATAATAGTTAGTTTATTAAGACTTTACTAGCTATATTTTTGTATTTGAGATAATAAATTTAGTTAGACATAATTAGAGGTAGTTAGTATGTAGAATATTTCATATATCCATACATGCAATTCTTCAAAACCCTGTGATTCGAACTTGATTTAATTTGGTTTGAATGTTAAAAAACTGATATCTTTATATTTTACAACATTTCACAATAGAACTAATTTATTCTTGCCTTTTCCTTTAATGATCCTTTGCAGGCCAGGCAATCACTCATTGTGAGAGGTCTTTTCCCAATGTTGGCAGATCCTAGACATCCAGTAAGTATTAATTATTTGATGTCAATTGATTGTTTTGTGAAATGCGCAATTGGAACAAATGAATATCTCAAAGACTTAATCTTATGGTTACACATTTAATATCTAAAATATTAAAACTTATAATTTGACTTGTATAATGCAAATAAAATAAAAAAGGCTTAATTTTAATTTTAATTTTAATTTTAATTTTAATTTTAAATTTTCATCAATTAGTAGAATGATTCTCTTATTTTAAAATGTGACAGACTTGGTCCATCTCTCAATCTTTTAACTAAAAAAAATGGTTATTTGATATATTTTAAATAACGTGACATACGATCTCATAATATAGAACCATCTAGATGCATTAATTATTTATATGTTATTAATTAAATTACAAAAATAAATATTATTAGAAGTTTAGACGAAAGTTTTTAGATTATTTTATTGTAATTTCATGAGTATTAATCATTTAAGACCGTCTTATTATATGTCATATCATTTAAAATATATCATATCATCATTTTTTTTAGTTTAAAAGTTTATATGGAAGGGACCAAAATTATTAAATTTTGAAATAAATGTGTCAATTTCGTGAATTGATGAAAATAAAAGAATCAAAACTATAAGTAAATAAATAAATAATTATATTAGAAAGGTCAACTTAAAATTCCAGTAGTACAACTTAAAATTACATAAATATTATCATAAAAAAAATGACATAAATATTCCAAGCCCAAACAACTAATCCCTAATTTCCAATTTATAAAAGGTTAAACCCTAATTCCTAATTATCATTAGAAGTCTTCATTCAATATAAATATAATATCAACATCCTATCTTTTGATGTATTTTCATCACAGGCAATTCTGATGTTAACCATTTTGTATTTTGAGTGTAGGCTGAGTCTAAAACTGCAACAAACGAATCAATTTTGAAGGTTGCTTTAGACCATGGCAAAGCTTATGGTATCATAAAGTCACATGATCGAGTCGTCATTTGCCAGAAAGTTGGTGACTCATCGGTGGTGAAGATAATCGAGCTTGAAAATTAGAATTTGCATCATTTTCAAGCCTGCATTGTAATATATCTGCTTCATTTTAATATTTTATGTTGCATGTTGTAATAATATTATTTTGACAGGAAACAAATGTCAAAGTAATACTCTATACTAAAAAAATAAGCATTATTTTTGTTTTCGTAGATGAAATGGTAAAAAAAAATTCCCAAACAATTGTGAATTTCGAGTTCGAACCTAGAATATTGTAACTAGTCTATCAATAATGTGAACTACTTCTTTTTTTTTTATAGATGAAACCATAAAGAATTTCGTACATAATTGTGAGTTTTAAGTTCGAAAACAAGACATAGTTGAGCGAAGCTTTACGATAAAATAAAAATAATGTAAACAAAATTTCTATAAAAAAAATATACACATGATTATATCAAAAAATTCTACAAGATAAAGATCACACTTATTTTTCAAGTTAAATTTTACAAATCAATTAATTTTCAAAGTCAAGGATAGAGAAACTAGTATAGTGTGTCAAACATAGGTAACAAACTTGTTGAAATCTTACATGGAGTGACAATAAAAAAATTTTACACTCTTAAAATATTACGTAAACTAATTGTTATTCATTTGATGGAATAATAACATAGATAATCATTGAAATGAGTAGACTCAGATACTCTTTTATCTCGGATAAGTTGATGAAATAATAACGTAGATAATCATTGAAATGGAGTACACTCAGATACTCTTTTATCTCGGATAAGGTAATTGTGTTGTTGTTTTAATATAGTTTTTTTTTAGAAAGTTTAAATATAAGGTTGAAATAGAACCCTAAATTCTTTATACATAATTTTTATATCTCTATTTGTTTTATCTACAAGCACATGAAATAGGAAATTTTATCCAATACCCCAATATTTATATTTCTACCCCATATTATAACACACA
>JBBPBR010000005.1:30542249-30565768 GCA_037974775.1 Cicer pinnatifidum | reverse complement strand
ACAATTGTATACTAAAACTTTCAAGTTTTCTGATACATAAAATTCGAACTTTAAAAGCTTTTCAGAATATAAATGTGTTCTACAAAACTTTAAAAAAAAATCGGTACTCAAAATTCAAAATTTTTAAAACACATCTGAGTTCTGAAAAACTTTTTTTTTATGTTTTCTGAAACTCAAGTTGAATATAGTGGGGTACAAATTTCTTCATTTAAATAAAAAGGATAAAATAGATAGTTTGCATAAAATACGAGGTAGGAGTATAAATTGTTAAGAGTAATTTCAAATTGATTTTTAATTAATTAGTTATAATATAGTTAGAAGTTAGTTAGAGTATGGTTAGAAGTTAGTTGAGGTTGTTTCAACTTGTACACTAAGAAGAAACTGCTTCGGTAAAATCCATAAGAACCAATGACATAAACTAAATTTTTTCTGACTGACACACTTTAATCATTCTCCATATTACACTATCCAGATTGATAATCAATCTCCGTTTTATGAACTTTCTGTTTTATGAACTTTATGTTTTCTTCTCAATTATACAACTTGTTCCAACATAAATGTGGGATATAAGGTATAATGTTTGGAAACAAAATTATAATTTTTAAAGGTTTAGATATGCTATTGGTCCTTTGCAAATATGTTTGATTTATACCCTTGCAAATTGTAAGAAATTTTAAAAAAGTCCTATGAATCATTTTTAGTAAAAAATGGTGACATGTCTAATTTTGGATAAAGTGGTACATGGTGAATGTGTAATTGTTGGTGACTGTACAACGCACCAATCTACATTAAGGAATCTAGTCCTAATAAAAAATTGAGCCTAATATAAAAAGTGTAATATTAATAATTAAAAAAAATTGGTAAAATTTTTTTTAGTCCATATGCATACCAATCTACATTATGCAATCTACATAGTGCAATCTACATGATACAATTTACATGGTGCAATCTACGTGATACACAAATAGCATGTCAGCTTTACATATTGGACTCAAAGATACCTTTCGACGACAATAACTCAATAACCACAATTCAACTCATAAAAATAATTTAATTTATAAAATAAATCGATTATAAAATTCAAAATTACAACATATACCGTTGGAATTAGTCAGAGGTTGATATTGATTTTGGTCTAGATATATTTATTGAATAAATCATAACTCGGAAGAAATAGTAGTTTTAAAAAAATTATTAACTATGTGGTCGTGGTCAGTTATGTGTAAAAAAAAAACATAAAGTTCTCAAAATTTTTCACACAACTAATATATTTCATTTATCTGTTTTTATAAATATCTATTGAATTTTTTGCATATCTTCATTTACATCTATAATATACCATCTGCAATATAAACAAATGATTTATATAAAAAATTAAGTCTAATAAAAAAAATTGTAATATTAATAATTAAAAATACTTGGTAAAATAAAATTTAATCCATATACACATTAATTTACCTGATGCATCTATATGGTGCAATCTACATGATGCATATAATTTGATTAGACTAATTCATGTAACAAGAGAAGATGCACAAGTAGTATGTAACCTTCACATATTATACTTAAAGATAGAGAACAATAATGCAACAACCACTATTCAACTCATAAAATAAATTTAGAATTCAAAATTACAGTAACATACACCACAATATCTATATTAATTAACATATATATTAACATATATTGAAATTCATCCTAACCAGTTAGTATATATTAATAATTATTCCATTTTTTAATTTTCTATATATTTAATCAAATTCACTTATAAAATTCGTTTCTGTGTAAAAAAAATCTAATTGTGGTGTATTATCATATGACAGTGATATAGACGGAGGGTAATTGGATGAGAGATACAATGATCTTTAATAATTATAAAAAATGAAAAATAACTGGATGAGATGAAAGAGATGACCACAATGAGAATGGTTAAAGGGAGTCGCTGATTCGAAAGTATTGGGGTTATGTAATAAAAAAAACTCAATAGAGTTTATTTTTTCTATCCAATACAAAAAATTCTTGAAATATCTTGGTAACTAACAAGGATCAAGGGTTAAGTTACCTATATAATTGATTTTAAGATAAAACAAAACGTTCAATATAATAATATTTTATATTTGTTATTTATTTAAAAATTAAATTTTATAATTTAGAATATTTTAGAGTTAGAATCGGTCGGTAGAGAAGAAAAGAGGTTTTTGTTGTAAAAAATATGTCTTTTGTGGTTATGACAAAGATTATAAATATGGTGTAAGAAAGATAATAGAGAAGAATATGAGAATTTCTGATTTGAAAACGAATAAATTAGGGAATAGATAAGAATATGAGAATTTCTAATTTGAAGACGAAGAGATTATGATTGATGATGAATGTTCTTGAGTTTTTATTAAAAATTTTGAGGTTGAAGATGAAAATTATTGAGTTTTTATTATTTAATTGGTTTATTAATTAATTAGTTTTAAATTTTTAATTAAATGAGTTAATAAAATGATTTTTAATTTTAAATATTAAATATTGTTTAGTCAACAACAATTACACAAACACCGTGTGCCACTTCATCCAAAATTAGTCATGTCACAATTTTTTTACTAAAAAAGATTATAAAAGACTTTTTTAAAACTCGTTAGAATTTGCAAGGGTATAAATCAAACAAAAACAATTACAAGGACTAAAATCAAAACGAAACATATTTGCAATTATCTAGAACTTGGCAATAAGATTCATACAATCATAATAAAAATAGAAGCAAATATAATAAAATAATAATTAGAATCACAAAACACAACTAAAAACTATATTCAAAATATAGTTTACAATTTATTTTAGTAGATTCATAAATTAATATTACAATTTGAACTAATTTAAGTCTTTAATAAATTTTATTACATCATAATTTCAAAACTAATAAGTCTGAATCAATTCTATCATGTTCAACCCTTATCTTGGTTTCCACATGTTGCTAATATAACAATAAGGAGGTGATATAAAAATATCTTAGCAAGCTCTAAAAATCAAGGGATGAGAGGTTTCAAGATATATTTTTTCATAAACATGCATAAAAATATGAAATTCTTATGTATCTCAAGTTGAAGTTGTCAACTTCAATTTATTTTTTATAAAACTTAATTGAAATCATTCTTTTATAATGAATCTGAAAAAAAAAAATTTATGGATGACCTCAAAAATCTTTTCTATGTAAATAAAGAAAAGTCACCCAATTATCTCAATGTGGGTCACCAAGATAATTGAGTCCTGAGCAATAAAGATAGTCTGGCCAAACCCCAATCATCGTCCTAATTGTTCTCCTTTACATGTTGAACCATGCCTAATCTGATTAAGGTCATGTATAATGTGATTAATGAAAATGTACTGAACTTGAGAAGTTTTGTATGCAATGTCTTTATTATGTCATGTATGCAATGCATCCGTCATGCACAACAATTATAAACAACTTAACAATAAACTAAAATTTAAGTGGGAATTAATCCTAAGTCCCTGATCAAAATTTGAAACCAAAGACAACTTCTGACCGGAGGCAACGCATTATGGAGTAACAGATCAAAGGCATCATGACCAGAGTAAGAGGATACATGATCAAGGCGTTAAAATCAGTGGTGGCATGAATAGAGCCATAGTCAATATTGTCAAACAACACGTGAATCAGAGGCAACATGATCATAGGTAGATTCTGATAAGAGGATACGTGGATCAAAGGATACATGGAGTAGAGGCATCGTGGTATGAGGATACAAGGACCATGGGCAATGTGGTTAGAGGAAGAATTAGAGGATACATGTCTCGAGGAAAAATAAGAGGAAACATGTCTAGAGGAAGAATTAGAGGATACATGTCTAGAGGAAGGAAAAATCAGAGGATATATGTCCAAAGAAAGAATAAGAGCATACACATCTAGAGGAAGAATCAAAAGATACACGTTCAGAGGAAGAATTAGAGGATACGCGTCTAGATGAAGAATTAGAGGATCCACGTCTACAAGAAGAATAAGAGTATATGTGTTCAGAGTAAGAATAAGAGGATACACGTCACGTGGAAGAATCAAAGGATACAAATCCCGTCGAAAAGTAAGCAGTAGAAAGAGATATAACCATTAAAGGCAAAATACTTGAATATAATATTAAAGTCATAATGATAGAGGCAAATGTAGGGTAAATTTATCGGGGGTAAAAATAAGGGAAATTTACCATAGGCAAAAATCCAAATGATAAAAACGATACCTAGAGGAAAAGTTGTAGAGGCAAGGGGAATTCACACTTCAAATTATAGTTATTTTCTCAAAATTATGAGATTTCCTAAATTACTGACACAACAATCAAGCAAGAAGAAAACAAACAACATACATGGAAATTTAAAAGCATTTGGTGGAAATTCAAAACACTTATATGCTAAAAATTCCATTTCTCCCACAAATCTAAGTTCTTCTAATTTGTAAAATCTCCAAAATAATTTCTGACAAGAAGTAAAAAATTTCAATAAATAAACTCCCATAACCCCCATGCTAAAATAAGATAATGTAACAGAAGTCATAGTTTTCTAGGAATGGTTCTCTTTGTTTAAAGCTGATTTGAATGAGATGTCTACTCTAGCAGCTTTCAGTTTCTTCAATCTTTGTGCTCTAGTACCGTTATAGGCATTCTTCCTACTTTTTCTTTATTTCTCTTTTAATACATTTTTTGGTTGATAATTGAAGATGTAGATATGGAAATATACATGCAAGGGGTCGAGACAAATTTAGAGAATTTCTGTGAGCTACTGTGTTTGGAAGGTTTTGGAAAGGAGGAGAAATTTGATGGATGAAGGGGACAATGAACAGTGGTAGTGTTGGGGTTTTCTCTAGAATGTTTTGAGAGTGTGTGACTGAAAAAATGAAAGAAATGAAGGTGGAAGATGGGTTAATACACGTGAGAGAGAGAAAAGAGAAATAAAGGTAGCATGTTCTTTCTTTGCCACTTGGATTGGTTAATTTTACTACTTTGCTACCCTTGATCCTTAGTATTACTAAAAATACAACATTAACAATTAATAAAATCCTAGAAATTCTAATTAGTACTTAAATCTTATCAATATTTCAAAGGTCGTAAGAGGATTGTTACATCCCCCCTTTAATAAAAATTTTCCATGAAAATCTGAGAGCCTACCTATTGGAAGAGGTAGGGGTACTCAATACTTATTTCTAAGGACTAAAAATAAAATCATAAGGGAGAGTGAAGATGACGATAAAGTTTGCTTATAAAAAAAAAATCAAGTATGTGAAGAAATAACCCAAACAAAATTTAAAATCGAAAAGAAGGACACTGATCAAGAAAACAAGAGATGTTTTCAGTGCAACAAGGGACATTTTAAGGAAAGATTATCCCGAGGGGAAATTCAAGGAAAATGACGGTGGAGAGTGGGTCTTGGACTCAGGATGTTCCTTTCATATGACTCCAAAGAGATTGGATTCTTTGATTCAAGAAATTGATAGAGAGAGGTCATCATAATGAATAATTTGAAATACAAGGTTTTAGGAATTGGTTCCATAAATTTAGGATTTAAAAATGGTACAAGGGAAGTACCAACAGAAAGGAGATGTGTTCCCTCAATTCAATAGAAACTTAATATCCTTTATGAACATTGGAGAAGTCTAGTGGTTCATATCAAGTTGAACATAGTACATTGAAATTGATGAAGTGTGCCATAATGGGGATACATGTCACAAGAAAGTGGCACTAATGTACTCGATGTAAGTATTATAATTGGAGGTGCAGAGATTGCGTAAATAATGGAGTTTCAGATCGAGACAACATTAGAGAGTTATCATCTGGTGAACACTGAGTATATCAAACTGCATAGGAACAATTCATAACTTGTCAACACTGCACCAATTATGAAATACAATTTTAGGGATTTTGAAGGCAAACACAATGTAACTAAATACACCTTGAGGCTTGTTTAAGGTACTAAGATAGTGCGACAACAGAAGCGTCATGTTGCAGATGAAGAAACATGTTGTAAACATGTATGCTAGAGTTTATTGATGACTAAGATGATAAAAAAACCAAACTCAAGTGTGCATATACAAGTTTGGGCTGGAGTTGCTCAAACAACCTACTCTTACAATAGTATAAGCTCTTCAACTTAGGATTTTTGAGTGTACCACATATTATCATGACAAATGGGAAATTGGGACCTAAAGTAAAGAAGGAATATTCTATTGGATGTTCTGATGAAGTGAAATAATATAGATTCTGATGCATTGAAATAAAAGGTGTGTTATAAGTAAAAGGTGTGTTATAAATAAGGTGTCCAAGTTCATGGAGAAAAACTCTACAAGTTACTATATAGTGAGGACCAATTTATTCCTCAAATTATATTAGATACTTTATAGCTTGAGGTGGAACTTGGAAATGAGAACGAGCCAATGTCTGATCTAAACCAACCTCTGGGCAGAATCAACTCGCAAACATATCGCAACTGATTCAAATGATAATAATCATTATGATATATATGGGTATTTGCTATCAAGGAATAGAGTTAGAAAAAAATAACTTCGCTTCAAGGGTATGAGTGTCACGACCCAAAAAATTAATGTCGTGACCGGCGCACAAGCTATACTCCTAGCCTGGCAAGCCTATCAACTAACTTAACAATTTAAACAACTAAATCGCTTTCTAAACATTTAAAAATATATATATATATATATATATATATATATATATATATATATATATATATATATATATATGCTTTTTCTCGAAATTTCGACAGAGTATCCTCTGTAACTTCAACATTTCCAACAAACTAAATAGACTTTCTAAACTCCAAAATAACTGCAAATTTCATAGACTCAACAACTGTTACAAAAAATGGTCCTCGATCAAAGAGGCCTACCAAAAAAAAGAAGTGTGTTGAGACTTGAATCAAATAATAGATTCCTACTCAGCTGCTTGCGAATCTTAAAAAAATAAGCCACATAAAGGGTAAGTCACAAAGACTTAGTGAGGAGACAACAACCACCATCAATTGGAAAGGAAACACAAAAGGCACGAATAACTGTTTAATCGCTTGATAGAAATATTAAAAATCCAGTGAATAACGAAACGAAATCAAAATGAACAATCTTAAAATCATCATAAAAATCAAACAAGTAACAATACAAAATTTTTAGAATCAAGAGGCGGCTTTATCTTATTGATAGCCCTTTCCTCCTAAGGGTGGCCTTCCCCTTAAGGGCGGCTCCATCTAACGGATGGCCCTCTCCTCTCAATCCCGCAACGCATCATCACGTATCAATTAGGAAGCTTATAACTCATTGATAGCCCTGTCCTCCTACGGATGACCTCTCTCGTAGGGGCGGCTCCATCTAACGGTTAACTTTCCCTAATCAACACGTGGTAACTAGGTGCACCTAACGCAATTAACGATTTAATAATTATAACAACGATTTCCCAAAATACGCTTTAAAATTATTTCATCGAAATTCATGAAAAATATATTCAATCTCATCACAAATAAATATTTAAATAATTTAACTCATACGTAAATCCAACAAATAATATATTATATAGCAAAGACCATTAAATTAAATAATTGACGAAATTGAGATAAAATTCAAAGGTTGTGTTTCTCAAAATTTTCAATAAATACTTTAATATAGAAAACAAGTAAAATAATAATAATAATAATAATAGCAGTATAAAAATATATGACGATGATCGTCGTCAATTCACAGCTATGGAGAATCGTCTAACTTTGCTCTCCAACAACTCTCAAAGTAGCCGGTAGGATCTCAGCGGACAAATCTGAGCATCAAGAATATTTCCAAGACTTTAGAAAAATTATTCTAAAGTTTAACTAGCTCTAGGAAAGCCTAAAAATCATTTAAATATACTCTAAGCACAAAATAATATTTTTACTCAAATCTACATTTTTCTATAAATTCACACTAGGATTAGAGTTGTGTACTTACCTCAAAGAGTTTCAATCAACAACTCTTATGAGATGAATACCCCTTTTCTCTAGAGCACAAACCCTAACTCAAAAATCCTAACCAATAGCGTTTTTCAATGGTTGGGAGGAGGTTAAATTCATTTTAATAATGGTTGATGGTTTGGGTATTATAGAGATGAGAGAATCAAGGAGAAGGGAAGGAAAAAAAGAACCAAAAATGGGGGCAGGGGAGGTTGCTGCCGAGGAAGAGGGAGAAGGGGAGAGAGAAAAAATGAGAAAAATGAGGGAGTGAGGGAGTGAGATGGAAAGAGAGATAATGAGTGGGGTTATTATGTTTTATTTATTTATTTATTTATTTATTATTATTAATTAATTATTATTATTATATTATTTTTTTTCCCTTGGAAAAACACGGACGTAACAATGAGCTCTCAACTAATATGGTCAACTATGCATTTCACACTGCTGAAGATTTGAATGGTGAGAAACTAAAGAATATCAATGAGTTATTAAATAAAAGAATAAAAAAAAATTAGTTTAATTGCAATTTTGGTGCCCCTATTTTAGTTGAATCGCGAAAGTAGTCCCCTTAATTTATTTCTCCCCAATTTTGGTCTCCAAAACAGAATTTTTGTCCAAAATTTGATGAAATTTCATTTTTTTAAAGCCGTATTACAGCATATATGATAATATATTTCAGGTACAATTGTTGTAAATGAGATCTTGAGGCATTATGTGACTTAAATAAATGCAAAAAAAAATGAAATTTCATGAAGTTTTGGACAAAAATTATGCTTGGAGACCAAAACTGGGAGAAACAAAATGGGAGACTACTTTCGCGATTCAGCTAAAATAGGGGGACTAAAACTGCAATTAAGCCAAAAAAATTCCTTTATGGAAATTTTAAGGAGACTTATTCTTATGATATCACTTATGCATTTAATTCTTTTATTTTATTAAATTTTCTAAATGTTGCCTATTTTCTAAAAAATTCCTTGGATTAGACCTTAATAATGTTTGTTTTACGGTAAACATTGTAAATAGGTCAAGTCGACACATGACACACTAATGCTAATAGGTTTATTAATATCATGGTTGATTGAAAATCAAACTATCGCAGTCTAAAATTTCAATTGTTTCTCGAATTCATTGCCATCAAAGTTTATTTTAAAATAGACAAAATATTGACAAACCCTCAAAAATAGAAAAATGATATTTGAAACTAAATTTTGAGTTTAGGAGTCGATTGTGTGTATGGAAGACAATAACACCCTACAACATCCGATAAAAAACGGTTACCTATAATTAATGGTGCATAATTTATGTTTATTTAAATAATTGATTTCTCCTAATAATTAAATGCATATATAAATTGTATTTTTGTGAAGATAATTTTGAAATAAAAGTTGGCTAAAAATGAATAAAAATTAATTTTAGATAAATTTATTTATAAATAAAAATTGATTTTAGATTAATTTATTTATAAAAATACATTTTAGAACTATCAAGTTACAACTTGTGTCCTAACAACGCAAAGATTAAAAATATGTCACATATAATTAACCAAATTTAAAAGTCAATTTTAAATTTATTTATTTATTTATACAAATAAATGTTAGAACTATCAAGTTGAACAACCTAAAAATATCACATCTAAATAACCCTCAATAAAAAAATTATTTGTGTTTTTTTTTGTTGTTGTTGAAGATTTAATATTTGCTAGAAACTAATTAAATATAATATATAAAAATGAATGCTCAAGACATAAAGCTAAAAAACAAATGAACTTAAAGCAAAAAAAAATTATTTTAAAATATAACAATAAAAAGAAAATAAAATAAAGGAAAAGAAACAGGGATAATTACTAATTACGTAGAATAATCTAAAAAAAAAATAATATATAAAATCAACTAACCTAATTACTAAGAGCATAGGAATAAAGCTATAAAGGAAACAAAGGGTAGAGAGGAGTAAAGCTATAAAGGAAACAGTGGACATAGGATGTGAGAGGAAAACGGGAGAGAAAAAAAATGCACGGAGAAAAAAAAAAGAAAGAGGAAGAGACTTAGAGGGAGTGTGGCGCCAAAGAGGAAGAAACCGAGCATTGTGTGAGAAAGGAAGATATTGAGGCGTCGTGACGCCAAAAAATATGGCTGTTGTTCTGACGGTGACTACGATGACAATTGATCTTATTTTTTCTATTTTTTCATTCAAATGTTATGTTGCTTTTACTCTTACAAATCAAAACATTACATTTATAACAATAGAATGATTGTATGGTTAAGATAAAGATCAAACAAATTTATTGTACAAAAGAAAAATGTAAAACAAATACCTTGATCATTTCTCTTTGTTTTGTCTTTATTGCTAACTTTTTGTTTTCTTCTTCTTTTTATGTGTAGAATTAGTAAAAGATTTCCATTAAAAAAATGTCATTCTCTTTGAGAAAAATCAAGGTGTATTCAGAGTTTTTTTTCCACTTGTTTAGTTGTTTTCCTGCTCTGCTCTTGTGCTTTCTCATTAGTTACTTTTTTTTTATGTTTTATTTTCTTTTTGGCTTAATTGCAGTTTTGGTCCTCCTAATTTAGTTGTATCGCGAAAGTAGTCCCCCCATTTTATTTCTCTCTAATTTTCGTCCCCCAAACAGAATTTTAGTTTAAAATTTTATTAAATTTCATTTTTTGAAGTCGTACTACACCATTTATGATCATAGATTTCAGTTACAATTGTTGCACCACGAGATCTTGAGCCATGTGTGATTTAAATAAATGAAAAAAAAAACGAAATTTCATCAAATTTTAGACCAAAATTATGTTTGAGGGAACAAAACTGGAGAGAAATAAAATGGAGGTACTTTTGCGATTCATAATCAAAGTTCCTCCGCACATCTGTATTCACATTTTTAGCTTATTTCTTTTTATTTGACTATGTTTATTCTCTTTTTATGTTTGACAAACAAAACTGATTTTGAATGAGCTAAGATTTCTTTTCATTTGTGTCTCTAATTGCAAAATGTTGCCTTCTTTCTTTTGTTTCAAACTCAAATTTTTTGTCTCTTTCTCTTTGTATCATAACAACAATCAAATAGGCCTATGAAATTTTTTTTTTTTATTCATTATGTACGATTTTGTAATATCCACTTTAATATGTTATAATTGTAATTTCAAGAGATAAGACTAGTGTCAATATTTATTATATTTGGTTATCTATTTTATTATTTTTATATTAATAATTATGAACGCATATATATATATATATATAACTTTTTTTTTAAGATTTCATAATGAAAAATAAAATAAGAGCAAATATAAAATTTGATATATTAGGAGGATTAACATGTGCTTTTGTTTAATTATATTTTAATAAGGAATATGCACAACAACTATGGTTTTCATATATCGTTGTTGAAGATAAGTAAATATAAAGACATAAATTTTATCCATACTAAATTGCGAAAGTAATGCAAAACCAATTAAAAATATGAGTGATCGTATCTAGATTGGTTACTGGTGGATAGATTAACATGAATAAAAATGATTGTTTGTTGATTGGTTGCAGATACATAGATCAACAAGAATGAAAAAATAATCGTCTCCAGATTGGTTACTGGTGCGTAGATCAACAAGAATGAACAATTGACCATATCCAGATTGATTACTGGTGCGTAGATAAAAAAGAATATAGGTGATTGTCTTTGAATTGATTATCGATGTGTAGATCGACAGAGATGAAAAAATGTAGATTATTGTCTTCGGATTGGTTGTCGATGCATAGATAGATGTGGATAAAAAATGTAGTAAGATATAGGTCTAGTCTATAATTTAAATAAAGAGGAAATATATGTATATGAATGTAAGATGCATGATCCATGCGTGTTATGTTCTTGTTCATTTCTTTAATTCCCCGATTCTCATGATCTTATACGCTCCCAAGATTCAATGAGGAACAAAGATAACAACCATTTTCGCATTATGACTCCTTGTATATCTCTTCTGACCTTTTTTTTCTGAGGAGAACTATTGAACCAAGTCCGTTATTTAAAATGATTACTCTTCGTTTTTCCTACACACCCATATATATCTTAAGAATTTTATCAAGTTTCCTGTATATGTTTTACATGAGTCAAAATATTTAAAATGTATATTTTTTTTTTTTATTTTCACACATTTCAAATTTCAACATTCATTATCATAAAGTACATTTCGAAACACTAAAACAGTCAACACAAAAAATATATTACTTCTCAAAGAGGTGTAATGCATACATAGAATGTCAAACACCAAAATTTATTTTCACATTTGCAAAATATAAAACAAATACAATAGGAATAAAAAACGAAGCACCATACATGAGGTGACAATGTAGGGATGTTTGTGTTTCGCTTTACTTTGAAGATAATAAGTGCTATACACTCTTTTAATTTAAAATTCCCATTCTCAATTTCAAAGAATAAAGATTGCCTTAATTTGAGTCGTCTCAACTTTGTAAGCCTTGAACTTCTTATAGGTTTATTATTATTATTATTATTATTATTATTATTATTATTATTATTATTATTATTATTATTATTATTATTATTATTATTATTATTATTATTATTATTATTATTATTATTATTATCATTATCATTTTTTTTCGTCCCCTAATTTTTCCTGGACTACTATTTCAAGTTTTCAGTAAATTGAGATGTTATAATTTTTGCATAGGTCGCCTTTTCATGTTTCAACCTAGCAAACCCATTTCTCAACCATTTGTTTTTTTTTTTTCAAGCATAATATCTTTTGACTGCATCTAAATTTACTGAGAGTGAAACTTCCTCTCCATCCATCGTTGTGAGTATTAGAGCTCCCCCAAAGAAATCCTTTTTCACAACATATGGTCCCTCATAGTACGGGGTCCATTTTTCGCGAGAATCTTTTTTTATGGGCGATACTTTCTTTATCACTAAGTCCCTTTCTTGAAACTCTCGAGGACGAACATTTTTCTCGTATGTCTTTTTAAGTCATTTTTGATATAGTTCACCATGACACAAAGCTATCATCCTTTTTTCATCAATGAGATTCAATTGGTCAATTCATAATTGATCCCACTATGCCTCTTCTAGTTTTGTTTCCATCAAGACTCTAATCGAGGGAATTTCAACTTCAATAAGAAGTAGTACTTCCAATCCCTACACCAATGAGAAAGCAGTTGCCCTCGTTGAGGTGCAAACGAAGGTTCTATAACCATGTAATGCAAAGTGAAGCAATTTCATGCCAATCTTTAAATGTCTATGCCATCTTTTGTATGATTTTCTTGATATTCTTATTTGCTGCCTCTACAGCCCCATTCATTTTCGGATGATATGGTTAAGAATTATGACGTTGAATTTTGAAACTATCACAACTTCTTCATCATTTGGTTATTCAGATTGATCTTGTTATCCATGATGATTTTATTTGACAGTCCATGTCTATAAATCAATTCTCCTTTGATGAATCTTACAACTACTCTCCTTGCCAAATTGGCATAAGAAACAACTTCAACCCAATTTGTGAAATAATCAATAATGACTAGGATAAACTAGTGTCCATTTGAAGCGTTAGGCTCAATGAGCCCATTAACATTCATTCCCCACATTGAAAATACCCATGGTAACGTTAAGACATTCAAAGAGGTTGGCAGTACATGCACTTTATTAGCATATACTTGACATTTATGAAATTTCTTAACGTAATTTAAACAATCAGACTCCATGGTCAACCAATAATAACCATCCCTCAAGCTTTTTCTTTCGATGGCATGCCCATTCGCATGTGTTCCAAAAGAACCTTCACGAATCTCTATAATGATTTTCTCTACTTCTATTTTATGAACACATATGGGAAGCACCATATCATGGTTCCTCTTATAAAATACACCACCATTGGATATTTCCATTTTTTAATGTAGGATTCGATATCATGAAACCATGGTTTTCCATCAGGCTCTCCTTTTATCGCTAGACAATATACGAGTTTATCTCGATTTTTAATTTTTATGATTGATGTATCATGATCTTTGCTTATTTTGAACATTGACGACAATGTGGCCAACGTGTAGCCAACTGGTTATCATCTCGAGTAATATGATGAAAAGTGACTTTGTTAACATTTTTTATCAACTTTTTAATATGCATATGATATGAAATCAATTTTGCACCTCGAGTTTCCCATGAAGGTGCGGAAACACGAGAAAGGGGGGGTTGAATTATGTTTGTCTAGTTTTAAAATTATTTTCTTAATTTTAATTTTGGTTCTCGTATGAAGTCTTAGTTGCTTTAACTAATCAGATGTTGTAATAAACCGACAGAGCTAAGGTAAAAATAAAAAATCAAAGTTTATCCTGTTCACCATCTACTTGGTAGTTACGTCCAATCCCTTCACACAAGAAGATTTATCCAGTAATTCAAAACTTGAATTACAACAACACTTGACCCTACAAGCCCGTCTTCTTAAAACAACGTAAACCTACATGCTCTTTGAGGCAAACCACACCTTGACCCTACAAGTTAAGTTTTCTCTATAGAACTGAAAACCTACAGATTGTTAGAGGCGAACTACTCACTTGACCTTACAAGTCAAGTATTGTCAACACAATATGAAATCCACAGATTGCTTGAGGCACACGAAAGCCACTATCAGGTTGGGTTACAATGAGTTGGAAACTACTTTGGTTTTAGCTTCTACTAAGTACATTTGATACAATGATTTTCTCACACTACATCACTTAGAGTGTTTTACTTTGAACGAGTGTTTTTCTAGAACTTAAAACCTTAAACTCTGAATACTTAGAAAAATTGAGCTATTGAGATTGTTCTAAATAACTTTGATTTTTAGGATTTTTGAATTTGTTGTTGTACTTCACCCTTGAGTATGTATTTATAGTTGATATGAGGGCTTCAATTTAGTCCCTTGTGAATTCTAAATCATATCTTCTTTCTAGTTTGGTCATTAAATATTTCTTCTGAATATAATTATGAAAGATATGTTTTGATAATATGACCGTTTAGCCAATTCCTTGTTTCCGAATCTGATCTAAGCTTCTAGAAATATATGAAGCATATTTTCTCCAGATTGCGTTTGCAAATTGATTCACTTGAGTCTTTCATCATATGCTTGATTTGATTTGTGCAGTAACAATTTTGGGCTTGTTCTTGGACCTGAAGAAGTATGGATACGACTAAGTCCAATTCCGTATATTACTAAATATATTAGAGTCTTTGACCTTTCATTAAAGTCATTGAATTTTCTCCATCAGAATCATTGACTTGATTGTTGGAGTCAGATGTTATGTTGCTTGAGTAATTATAGTCACTAGCAGAATCAAAAGTTATTGTTTAAAGTTTCTTGGGAAACCTCACTTTGTTGCTTCATTAGAGTCATCGAAACTTTAGAGTGTGCTGCATATTAGAGGCAACACTCTGAAATGAGTTGTTGTCTTCATAGGTAGTGTCAAAGTTCATTTGAGGCATACTGAAGTTATTGTTCATCAAAATCATGTTGAAATTACTGTTTATTAGAGGCATGCCAAAGTTACTATTCATCAAAGGCACACGGAAGTTACTATTTATCAAAGGCATGCTGAAGTTACTGTTCAACAAAGGCATGAAACTCCTAAAACTCATTGGATCTTTAGAGGCTTATTGGATCTTCAGAGGTTGACGCATATACTAACTCGAGGTTGACGCACATACTAACTCATCATAAGCATGAAAATCATAAGCATGCTTCATTCTTTAGAGGTAGACATAGAAACACGTTGAGTTACGAGAAACACGGTGAACTACCAAGTCTTCTCCTAACAACCTGACAACCCCAGATTGAAGAAGGAACTAAACTACTATTGGGTTTGATACAAAAGATTGGAACTTTAAGTGTTTGCTTTTAACAAAGCTGATAATAATAATAACTCTCACACTCTAAGAAAAAAACACTTAGAAAATACTTCTAACTTGAACAAGTATTTCTCTCTATGAACTCTAAGACTACTCTTTATTGCTTTTTGATGATTTTCTTCTTCCACCTTGAGTATCTATTTATAGTTAAAATTTAGGGTTCAATTTAGTTCTTGTTTAATTTTGAATTATAGTTTGTTCAAATTGCGTTTGATATTTCTTCAAATTGATTATGTTCCTTTTTGTGTTTAGATTGAGATTACAAAATTTTCAGATTGATTATGTTCATATTCAAATATTCTTCAAATCTTGACTATATCTTCTTTTCAACTTAGTCAAAGATTATAAATATGAATCAATTTTTTTTTTAGATTTTCATCAATTATAAATTTGAATCAAATCTTATTTTAGATTTTCTTCAATTATAAATTTGAATCAAATCTTATTTTTGTTTTTCTTCAATTATAAATTTGAATTGAATCTTAGTTTAGATTTTCTTCAATTATAAATTTGAATCAAATATTATTTTAGATTTTCTTCAAATACATGAATCTTCTTTCATACTTGTAAGACCCTTTATTTTTAAACTCTAAATTATGCAATTTTAAAGTATTTTGTGTTGAATTTCTGAGGCATTTAGCCAATTTTATTTTATTGTGGATTTAGTACCGAAAACATATTTTATTAGAGTTATTAACATATTTAATGTATGTATGTATGTATATATATATATATATATGCTTTTAGATATGATTTAAAATTATTCGTCGATGAATAATTTAATTATGTTACGAAAAACTCATCCGTCAATTGAGTCACGACGAGAGTATATATTTTAATATCCTAGATATTTAGTCCAAAAAGGAGTTGGATATTTTAAGGAAAACTTAGGGGACAAGTAGCCTTGGTATATATATCTCCCTATGCTCTTGAAAAAGAAAAAACAAAGAGCCCATTCTCTCTCCTTCCTCCTCCTCAAAACCGTGAACCCTACTTCCTCCATTTCATCCCTTGTTTCTTTTCTCTTCTACTTTGAGTGTTGGAAGAACTTGAAGAAGATAAAGGCTTAGCCAAGTGGAGTTACTCTAAGGTGAGTAAGAGTATATGCTTTGATTTTTATTTTGAGGGTTGGATGGAATCATGATTAGTTGAACCATTTACTATTTGTCCTTCTTTTCTTTTCCATGATAACAAAAACATGTAAGTATGGGGGGGGGATAATGATTTTCTTGTGTGGGTGATCAATGTTTTCAATATTCTTGTTGTTGGTGGTGTTTTGAAAAAATTGATTAATCTTTGTTATTGATGTGCTGAGTTTTGAAATGAGTTATTTCCATAAACAACTGATTTGACTTTGTATTCGGATACGACAACACAATTTTGTTAAAAATTTCGCTTTTCAACATTGTTTATGCATTTTGACATATGAAAATCCTTTTCGTGGATATACTCAAAAGGGGTTAGGAGTAAGGAAGGGTTGTAAGGTAGTTAAAGTTTCAAAGATTAATTTGACCAAGACAAACACTATATGCTGAAGTTGTTGGTATGAGTGAGATTTTCGTTGCGTTTGATTTTAGTATCGACAATTATCGAAAGAGTTGTAACTAAGGTAAGATGGAATTTGGTGGAAAATAAACTTAATGTAATTTATGTGTGTTCGTGGAGATGGAATTTGGTGGTTTATGTGTGAAAATGTGGAGTTTTAAAATTGGGTAATTTATGTTTGAATTGTTAAAATTTAAATTGAGGTGTTGTATGTGTGTTGTGGAATTGAATTGATTGAATTTGGTGTAAATTGGCGGTAATTAAATTTGATGTATGTTTGAGGAAAATATGTTTGAGTATGCTCTGTGTTGAAATTGAAAAATCATTAGTGCTAAATGAGTATTAAAAAATTGGAATATTTTAATAGCTGCATTTACTTAATGATTGTTGTGAAAAAATTCAGAGTATGTGTATGCATTTCATAGTACATGGTGACCGTGATGGGCACGAGATGATACCATGTGATCTGTTGGTTCATCTTATCCTTACAGGGATTATCGCGTCGTACTGATATGTGAGAGATTGCACCTTGGTAAATAGTGTTGGTCTGTGAGAGGCTGCACTCTAGAATATGCTTATCTGTGAGCGATTTCACTCTAGTAAGTCATGTTGATCTGTGAGAGATATTGCACCTTGGTAATTAATATTGGTCTGTGAGAGGTTGTACAATTATGATTTACACCCCTTTCGAGGAGGGTTTTGATTTAGAAATTCTAGAATCATGCGCATTGGCATATACGCATTGCATTAGAGTGCTTGACACGTGAGTCATGTTTGTTATACTATGATGATTGTATATACATATTTGTTTGTTGTTGTGATTTTCCGTAATTTCTAAGTGCGGTGATTGATTTTGTGTTGTAAGTGTTAAACGATTTCGAAATGTTTTCAAAACTGAAAATTTGCATTTTTCATAGTTGTATTCGAATACGACAGAACTGTATTTGAATACAACAACACATTGTTTGCTACTGACTTATGATTTCGCACTTGTATTCAAATACGACAAGACTACATTCGAATATGACAAGATGATTTTTACTATTGACTTATGACTTAGCACTGTATTCGAATAGGAGTTTGCTGTATGCGAATAGGACAGTGCAGTTTTGTTAAAAACTTCATTTTTTTCACTTTGATTAGGCATGTTTGGCATATGAAAACCCTTTCAAGGAGTATGCTAAGTTGAAATGTTATTTTGTGCATTTAAATTTTAAATACTAAGTGATATTTGTTAATTTCGGTTGGTGACCCTTTATATTATTGTGGAAATTTGGGCTTTGCCCTCAAATTATACCCAAGTTCATTCCATCAACGATTACCTTGATGACGGAAATGTCGTTAGACTTCCCTAATCGAGATTCGCCAACTTCTTGGGCATACAACCCCATCTCAAATAGGGTTGCTTATACGAGGAGGGTAGTTAGGACAAGTAGTAGAGTTGGAGCAGTATACCTCGTGGAGCTCACTCCCGAGAAGATCGATTATCCTATACCAGTAAGATTGGTGCTCCGAATGAGTGGAGCTTGGGAAGATGCAAATGATTCTTCAGTTGGAGTTGAGGCAGAGGGCACCGTAGTAGCTGAAGATATTGAGCTTTCACTTCTGGTGAATGATCCCTTACCGATTATCACTAAAGTAGTGGACTGTTTTGAGGTTCCAACGCCGCCAAAGCCACATATCTCGTGGGTGGATCTTACTTCTGAGAAGATTGATCCTTCTATGGATGATGATGAGAAGGAAATCACTTCAAGGATATATGTTGTATCATATGGGACTTGCGAAGTGTGTGGAGGTCACCTGTGTTATTGTAGTTGCTAGAGTATGATCAAATTAGTTTCGTGTATAGGGACTTTATGTGTTTCTTTTGGTGGTTGTACTTATTTTATTTTGGGATCACTGTAACTAAACTTATATGATCAATTGACTTTTGTTTGGTGGGTCCATGTTCCTCTTTTTTGACGTGACCATGGGGTGGAGTAGCATTCTTGGAGCAGTACATTTATGCAGGTGTCTGCCGAGAATAACCCAGGAGTATGAGCGATGCCTAATAGGTCTCATAGCCCAATGTATTTTGTTTAGTTGTATAATTTGGATTATCATCTCAAAAACTATTTTAGTTAGTTTGTAATAGATTATGTCTTTTGTCGTTTGTATTATGATGTCAGAAAGAGCGGCCCCACATTTCCTGATACGATAACGACGGATCAGCGACATCAATAAGTAAAGGAGTCAGGGGCTAAACCTTATTTTTCTCCTGCGGATCCCCTCAGAAAGTAATCGGCGGTCGATAGCTCTACTAAGCGAAGAACTGCTCGCTGCCTTTTCTTCGCGAATAACATGTGCAGGGAGCCGCCTAGGAGAAGAAATGGCATCTTTATTAAATTGGTTTTTTTTATAAAAAAAATACACTCGCACTATTAAAAATTTGAGTGTTACAATACTCTTTGAAGTCAAATATATTGTTCTCATAAAACACTTTTGTTATCATCAAAACTTTAAGTATAAAATTAACTTGGTTCCAACAATCTCCCTGTTTTTTATTATGAAAAAACTTGGTTCCAACAATCTCCGTTGGGCCAACTTGAAATCATGCACATACACGTACACTAAACATGATGTCTGGTCTGAAAGTGGTAAGGTAAAGTAGGGATCTTATCATTCCTCTATAGGTTTTTCAGTTAACTTTTTGGTATGAATCATCTTTTTTAAATGAACAAGCAAGGTGCATTGGTGTAGCCATATGTTTGCAATCACTCATCTGAAACTTCTTGAGAATCTCTTTTGTATATTTAGTTTGATGAATGTATATACCTTTTTGACTTTGCTGAATTTGTATTCCTAAGAAGAACTTAAGTTCTCCCATCATACTCATTTGAAATTTAAGATGCACCAATATAGAAAATTCTTGGCAAATAGTGTTATTAGTAGATCCAAAAGTAATGTCATCAACATAAATTTGAATAATAAGAATGTCATCTCCTATTGATTTTCTAAAAAGTGTATTATCTACTTGTCATCTTTCAAAATTATTTTTAAGCAAGAAATTACTAAGTCTCTCATACCATGTCCTAGGTACTTCTTTTAGACCATATAGAGATTTCCTAAGTTTAAAATCATGATTTGGAAATTTAGAACTTTCAAAACCTAGGGGTTGTTTAACATAGACTTCTTCACTTATATAACCATTTAGAAAATCATTTTTAACATCCATTTGAAATAATATAATGTTATTATTTGCAGCAAAAGAAAGTAGAATACAAATAACTTCTAACCTCGCTATTAGAGCAAATGTCTTCATGTAATCAATATCGTCTTGTTGATTGTAGCCTTGTGTGACAAGTCCTTCCTTGTTTCTATAATTTTCTTCTTTGGTCTAGGTACTATATCCTAAACAACATTCATCTTAAATTCATTTAACTCATCTTGAATTGCAAGTATTCGTCCATCATCTACCATTGCTTCATCAACAGTTGTAGGCTCAATTGATGAGAATGAGTCAAACAAAGTGATATATTTTAATGATGATTTGAACGTCAAAAGATCACTTGAAGTTCCAATGAGATAAGATGTCTTGTACTTCCATACAAATCTGCTTTGTGACTTTTCTTGACTGATTCTAACTTGATCAGATTCATCATTTGAAGATTTGTCATCTTCTGGTTTGTCTGCATCTGCTTCCTCTAGTTCTAGTAAACCTGCACTATCCTTAATTGGCTTTGTCTTTTTAAGGTCAAGCTATTTTTCATATAACATAATATAAATAAGAAAATTGAAGAATGAAATGCAATCAATACAACCAAAACATCAATTTTGTTTCTGGTGGTTTCTGCTTGTTTTTGAAAACCAAACTTTTATTCTACTTGTAACGCCCCGATTTTTTTATCCAAAGCTTGCTTAAAAATACTTATTGCTTAGAAAAATTATGATGTTTTTTTAATTATTTAAGTAACCTAAACTATTATTCATTTAAACAGTTAGTAAATCCTAAACCCCAAAATAATATGCATAACGTATATTATATTTTTATTAAAATTTGCAGTGGATAAATAAAAACTCCTTCAAAGGAAAAGAATTTTTCATGAGTTATTAGGAAATCACATTTCTCAAAATACAAATTGAATACTTTAGAATTTTTCCTCCTATAGAACAGTGTAATCTTAATAAACTTGATTTAACTATAATTTTCATTTTGATTCCAATTAGTAGTACTTGTATGACTTTCTTGCAAAAAGTCGTTTCTAATTTAATAAGTAAAATAAAACTTATAACTCGGATTCCCAATATAACCTAGCAAAGCGGGACTTCTCCCAAACTTGAATTTCAAGACTCATTAATCTATAATAACTTCGATTTTGTAAATGCATGGCCAAGATAATCAAACACAAACAACGAAGGAGATGAGTTTTAAAATGATGTAGATAGTATAATACAAGTAAGAAAAACACATAAATAATCCACACAGAGCCGTCCAACCACATCACAATATATAAAACAATTCATGAAAATAATCATATTATAGAGTCAAAACCACGGAAGGAAAATCAACATCTCATTATAATGTCAAATCTTGTAAGAGAAATTATTATCACATTAGGTACACATTAACCACAACAAAACAATAACAAGATGGTGCAATACTATGCATGATCTTGATAACTATATGATCCGGATATAATATCTGCCACTAAGGCAACTTCTATACAGAAAAATCACCCATACCAATGGGAAAAATAAATCTGTCACAAAGGCAACTTCCACGAAGATGAATATGCCATGACATAATGGTGCATTATCCAAAATAAAATATTCCCACATAACCCACTAAGATGCATATGTCATGACATGATGTATCATCAAAATCAAACATTCTCACACAACCCACTAAGATTAGGTCAAACAATTCAAAAATAACTCATGAAATCATCACCTTATTCAAATATCACTAAGATCGTACATCACACGTTCTTATCATGAAAATCAAATATTCATAAACAACCATCATAAAATCAAAGCTTCCACTCCACATATCATGAAGATCATATATTCATAAGCAACTATCACAAAGATCAAAGTTTACACTACACGTATCAAGGAATAATATATTCATAAAAGTATCATAAAAATCAAAACTTTAATATGTTACATCATTAAAATTTAAACTTTCATCACATACATATGGAAATTAAAACCTTCATATATGTCATATATAAAGTCAAATTTTATCACATATATCATAACTAAGACTTTCAACACATGAAAAATAAAAACTTAAACTTTCTTCACATATACCACACATTTGCATAATTTAAATCAGACAACAACCTAATAAAAATTTCTAATCCATATTTTAATCCTACAAACCCTAATTAATCATATTAATTACATTATTACTAAATAGGGTTACCACCATGCGTAGCGAACCACAAATGAAATGTTGGGAAATACGGTTTTCTCATTCATCTCACATTATAATATACTCATGAAATCAAACGACCGCTCACCCATTACTTTATTTCGACGCTTTCGCACACGAATACGAGTCCTCAACAAAAAGCATTTGTTCATTGATTATTTTCCCTTCAATTGATCTACCTAAATCATAAAATAATCATGGTATAATATAGTTGTCGTTGGCATGGTCATTTTGGCGTTGGTTTGACTCAAATCAGACTTACGATAAAGAAAAACGGTGCAAAATAATGAATTCCATAAACGGAGAAGTTGAATATTTTAAAGAGAAATTCAGATGGTTAAAAATATTAGAAAGTTTGTTTAATTGACTAGCAAAATAAAGGAAACAACATACTAAACTTTGGACAAAAATGAAGAAGGTTTTTAGGAACATTTATTCACCATCGAAACCAAACGATAATCCTAATTTTTGTTTCTTCCTTGTTGGGCATGTTGTTTCCTTATATATATATATATATATATATATATATATTTATATATTTTAATTATCTTTTACTTGTATATGAGTCAAACCCATAAAACATATTTTACTAATTTCTTTTATTTTTTTAAATAAAATCAATAATTACCAAAACTAACTTTTTTAACACAATTTCATTACTAAAGTATTACTAATATTTCAAAACTATTATTTATA